>OX155963.1:31235984-31635984 GCA_944548615.1 Micropterix aruncella
CCAGCCTTTACCTGCTCGTAATGGTAACCCTTTTCCCGAATTGCCCTGTAGCTCGAGAGTAAAGCTACTCGTTGGTATACTGTGCTATAGGTTTCTTGGTGTTCAAGGGTAGGAATAAATCTCCCGTCCACGCTTTGATCTTGTCAAGATCGTGCTGAAGCTGTCCACTGCTTAGAATAGAATTAGCAACGGATCGTCCTTGCGTCCTCACTACCAGATGTAGTTGGATTTCTCCGTCCTCCAGCGTAACGGATTCAAAGCCGCTTGCGTGGCATCTACCTTACGAAGGCGGTAATTCAGTCTGAATATATCGCGGACCAAGGTGACCTTTACCCATCATTGTCCTAAACATGAGACCTCTGGATCTTGTCATCCAAGAGGAGGCAAAGGCAGTCTCTCTAAGACTAAGAGCAAATGGACTGTGGAAACAAAACACAGAAACACCACAATCAAAAATTCTGAAACGGGTTTTAGAAGAAATACCTCTTCTGGACGCACCCATGGACAGAATAATATGCCATCATGTCTTTGATCGTAGATACAATATCCAACTCATTGCAGAACCAGCAATGTAAGGATATACACAGATGGCTCCAAAACCACTCAAGGTACCGGAGCCGGCGTCTTCTCAAATGATCTAAACATCAAAATATCAACTGCCCTAGGCAACTTAAATACGATCTTCCAAGCAGAATGCATTGGCATCACCAGAGCAGCACAGGCAGTTTGCAGCCAAAGATGTCTTAGACCTAAGTGTGAAATTTGTCTCCGACAGTGCCTCCGTGCTACAAGCGCTAGCAAAAAATATTATAACCTCTGTCCTTGTACTAGAATGCCACAATGCGCTTCAGTCCATTTCAGGGTCAAATAAAGTGACCCTGCAATGGATTAAAGGGCACAGCGGCTCACTGGGCAACGACGCGGCAGACGAACTGGCCAGAAGGGGATCAAAGAAAATCCGGAATCAATTCCGGATCAAATGGACCGGAACCCTTGATGCTCATACCCCAGGCCCAAATAAAAACATGGCTACGCAGGAACACCGATAAAACCCACCTTACAGAATGGAAAAAAAACGCAGGATGCAGGCAAACAAAGAACGCGGTTCCGGAAGCGTCTAAAAAACTTGCCCGCAACCTCACCGGATTAAAAAGGGACAAAATCCGTAAAGTCATAGGTACTATGACAGGCCACTGTCCCCTAAACAAACACCTGTTTACCATAGGTGTGACAGACAGCCCTCTATGCAGAGGATGCATGGAGGAAGAAGAAACGCCACAGCATGTGCTCATGGAATGCAGGAGCGTGGTAGAGCAACGGGCAAGAATACTACAATCTCTAGCATCTGTCCCGGAGGCCTGTATCCACGGAGGCCTGGATGAGCCACGCACAACGGCCCAATCAAGAGGCCAAGTGCGGGAAAAGCCCAGACAAACTAACTAACTAACTAACTACCATTGTCGGTCAGGATCAGGTGGCCAACGGATGGTTTCAATAATAGATGACGACTTCTCTCGCTCTCTAAAAAATATACGTCTCCATACTCCCCCAGTTATTCGCTGTATCGGCAGTATGTCTAGCAAGCTGGACACTTTAGAGCTGTCATCTGCAACAGGCGAGCCCGTCACCTCAGGCTGTTACAACGATACAGATCGTTCTTTCAGCCGTGAGGTAATTACACAGAGACTTAGGAACAACACAGTCTGCAGTCTCGCTCCGCCAACATGCCCATAAGAAGCCGACGCCTTACCGCGAGGTACTGTAAAGTCAACCCAGCGGGCCAACCTCACACCCTTACTACCAGATTTGGCTCGATTTCTCCGTCCCCCAACCTGGTCTCGGATTTGAGGTCGCTTGCGCAGCCTCTACCTGACGTAAGTTGTTATTCAGTTTGAATATTTTGCGGACCGCAACGCCCTTTGCCTCCCACGGTCACTCGGGTTCGGGTGGTCGATGGATCAATTCAATGGTTGAAGACGTCAAGTCGACGACTAGCCCCATTGTCATAGGAAATACGTCTTCAGACCCTCCTGGTTATTAGCCGGCTTGGGCTTTATTCGTCTTTTCTGCAAGTGCAGGTAGTGCCCCAACCGCCCAGTTCCACCTGAGGTATTCCCCCGAATGCGCAATCTTCTGTTCCCAACTGCCTCCGACTGCGTGGTTACAGCTGTGGCAGAAGCTCACAGTGGCCCTAACAGGGTAAGCCCCTCTGCGAGGACACTATCAGATAGGAGTTGAATCGTGGGTTGGGTAAGCCAGATGACATAGAGTTTGGCCAACACCTAAAGCTGCACGGAACCATTAGGGACCAAAACAGCAAACCAGACAACTGGAGCTGTCAACTACAATGGACGAACCCATCACCTCAGGAAGTTTTAAAAATATTTGATGGTAATGTCTCCCGTGAGGTGAGCGTAGAATACTTAAGACAAAAACATTCCACTGTCTATTTACGCCACTTACCCGTAAGAAACCATCACCTTACCGCGAAAAACCGGGTTTTCAACCAGCAGTCCGACTTTCGCTCCCATACTTTCAGTTACAGGCAGTATTCTCCAGCTTCCCGACTTGTTACTGGTTTGAGGTCACTTGGACGGTCCTCTCCCTTGTGTAGCCGTTATTCGGTGTCGACGGAATCTATCACGGACCACGACATCCTTTACCCGGCTATTCGCCCGTATCGTATCGGGTAGCGGAATGGTCGTTTCAAGAGCGGCTGCCACAAGGTAAACAACCGCCCCTGCTCTATAGGAAACAAAGCCGTTTCTAGACTCCTTCGGCTATCTGTCGGAATGCATAGTCGATTGGCTGACACCGCACGTTGCGCAAACCGTCCAAGAGCGCCCGAACTACGATTCATAGGGGAACTGACCCGCAGGCATAGAATTAAATAATAAAACCCCTGGCTCGCACTTCTGCTTGGAGACTGCCAGATGGGTGTTGACTTGTGAGTTCGCCTGACCCTAACACATGGGTCATAATGACTCAACTGAACTAGGCCGATTTGCTCCCAAATAGTAACAACTGCAATAGTTCCGTCCGAGGTGTTCCCCCGAATCCACAAACTTCAGATTCTAACCGCCTCAATCTGCGGTTTACAGCCATGGCAGAAGCTCACAAGCCCTGACAGGTCAAGTCCCTCTCCAAGGAGGCTACCGGATAGAAGTTGAACCGTGAGTCGGGCAGGCCAGTGTGATATAAAATTGACCAACACCACCCAAGCTACGTGGAATTATTAGGACCCTATAACATATGACACTGAGATTTAAAAAAAAATGTGTATCATAAATTTCACAGAGGAGAGTATATTTGGGAAGTATCAGCACAAAAAGGAAATGCAGGCGCAGAGAAAGTTAGCACGCAAGAACAAAGGAAATCGAGGTGATTATTTTAATAATTTTCTTTTTTTCTCGCCACATCTATTGGGTCCTTACCTATGAAGATGCTGTTCTTTAAAGGAAATTTAAGGCCAAAAACTTTGTATGAAAAATATATATTTAAATAATAAAAATATTGACCCCTATTATCTATTCAGATTTGCCATTTTAATGGAGTTGCTTAATTCCTCTTCTGTAAAACTTTCCTGGACAGAAACCAATGAATGCTTTGAAGGCGTTTTCACCAACTTTTCAAAGTAGATTTTTTCCCTTGTAAAAAGTTACCTATATTCTGTAAAAAATGAAACTCTATTGGAGCAAGGTCTGGCAAGTACGGTGGGTAACCGAGAGTGTCCAGCCGCAACTCCTGCAGCTTTACGATTGTCTACAGTGAAATCTGTGGTTATACGTACGTTGTCATGCAGAAGCAGTGGCGATGAGCAATTAACCAGGCTCGGTTATGTAATGACGAGCTTCTCTATCATTGTTTACAGTTCTTAACAGTACACATTTACGGTAACTGTATAGCCAGACTGCAAGAAGCTGTAAAACGGCGGAAAGACAAATAATCAGCTGCTTCCTAAAAAAGAATAACATGGCCTTGAATTAAAGTTTATTTGATTTTAAAATTCCAACTCAAACCCAAGTTATCCAAAGTGTCCAGTGTTGAAAACAGCAAGTACATAGGTAAAGACCCAATATTACAAAATTTTTATTAAAATTAATTCTGTGTTTTTTGATGTAACAACTATCACTGAACATGAAGCCGCTCTTTATTAGTGTGCTCAAAAATTTTCTGAATTTTGGAATTCATATTTTCTGTGTAAAGCAAGTTTTACCTTTGGGTTATTATTTGAAAAGTAGGTAAAAAAAAATGTTTTTTTCGTTACATTTCTTAATAACAATACTTGTTTACCAGACATTGTTTTTACACAATAGACCCATTTATTATCCTTTTTAGTATTTAGAATCGTAGGAACAATTCAACGTATCACATACGCTTTGTGGCTTTTGGGTTTTTTTTTATACTCCAACGTATGTGATACGGCTTGTTGCGTTTGGGCGATAATATAGCGGACGTATCAAGTACGTTCGTAAAGGTAGTACGGTTAATAGATACACAGTTAAATTACAATAATTGGCTGGTTCTTATCTGATTTTATTTTCTTCTTGTTCTTAGTTTTTGTTTTACATATAGGAAAGGTGTGAAAATAAATTGATTCTACTAGCCATTAGCTAATGTTTCAATTATTATTATTATTATTTGTTGATGAACTAGCAGCTTAACGCTGATGTGTTCATATCTATAAAATTCACTGGTGTTGCTGTTTCCTTTTTTTTTCTTTTATATGTTTTTGAATGCGTTTATGGTTGGTGCTTCGATAACTTCCTCGGGCAGTTTATTCCAGCTGTTCACGATTCTGTTTGTCAGGAAGTGCTTTCTTGCTTAGATTGAAAAGCTTGTAACGTTGAGTCTCAGGCTGCGACCTCTTAAGTGATGGTTTGAATTGAACACAAACATGCTTTTCAACTCTGGGCAGTCGTAGTGTTGCCTCAGTATTTTGTATGTCTCTATGAGATCTCCTCTGTGTCTCCGTTGCTCCAGAGTTGTCAGTTTAAGGATTTTTAATCTATGTTCGTAGGGTGTGTTTCTTAGGGTTTTTGGCAGTTTTGTCGCTCTACGTTGTACACTTTCAAGCAGGTTGATGTCCTTGGTAAAATAAGGATTCCAGATTTGAAAACCATACTCGATCAGAGGACAAATGTAGGTTTTGTAAATTTTTAGAAATGTTGGTATCGTCAATACTTGAAAAGCTTTCTTTACCAAATATAGAAGTGAGTTTGCCTGTTTTACGATGTTTTCAATATGGTTTGCCCATTTCAAGTTGTCCGTTATCGTTATACCAAGGTCTTTCTCTGCATTTGTGGTGGTTAAGCTGATCGATCCAAGTTGGTAGTCATTTTTAGGGTTGTTTTTACCAAGGTGTAGAACTGTGCATTTCTTAGGGTTGGTTTTAATAACCCAGTCTTAAGTCCATTTAAAATAGACTAAAATACCAGATGATTGGCTTTTGATTATTGCTATATCTCCATCCATTTGATGCCTCAGGTTCGTCAAACTCAAAACACTCTACCGACCTGAACTCTGCCACTGGCCCGGACCCCACCAAGCAGGAAAACAACAAATCTTCGTCGGAGCAGTCAGATGCTGATGTCGAAGATAACCTTGAAGAAAACCCTAAACCCAGTCCTGTGCAGAACCATGATTCTTCTACGGGCCTCAACTCCGTACCACAGACCGCTGCCAACTTTGCTGCCTATCACATGGAGTCGGGATATAATTCTGAAAAGGTTTGTCATTATAGAAATAGTGCTTATTTGTATAGGTTTCGATTGTTCTAGTTATTTTGAAGCAGCAATGACAGCAGAACTACTGACATTTCTGCTATAAAAAAGCCTTGATTATTATCAGTATTAACTATTAGGTAGGCAGGTTAAATTGATGAGACCAACTCTGTATTTTGTTGACTGTATATACAATTATCAAGACCGTTTTCAAATTATTTCACAAGAACTTATAGGTTAGCTCTAAAATATTGCCTGCAGGCAATAAGCTCGCCTTTTCTTAAGAATAAAAAGTTTTATTATTATTATTATTATTAACTTCACTCCACTTGGTAAACTGTTCACTACTGAATTTTTTGCAGGCCCTTGGCGTAATTTGCCTTTCTATCTCACTCGGGATCTAACGGCTAATGGGCCGTTTCTAAGCATTATTGCAAAGGGTAACCACCTGCCTCTGGTGGTCCACCTACCCCCTTTTTTGGGTACTCCCAAAAAAGATACATTTCAAGAGATACACAAAGATCAGACTCCTCCGGAAATTTGCTGGCTAGCAAACAGGCCAGTGCACGACCGCCCGGGGCCGCCCGAGTTATTCCGATCCGCACTCTAAATTGCAACTGTCTACAATTGCACGATACAACCTCAGACCGAGACCGTCTTTATGTATTTTAAAAACAGACAGTTTTATCGGGTATGATCCCTTAGAATCAAACAAAGTAGAGAAAGAAGGGGCCTGATTAAGACATATACAATTCTCACAAATTACAATGCAGCTAGGCTAGAGGATATTTAAAACCACAAATCCTCGATGATCCAGCCAAAACTCAACCATGCAATATTTAAAGCTAATCCTCTTTAGAAAATTCTGCAAAATAGAGTGTTGGGTATGTGGAATAAACTACTATTTGAAGTGGTAGGTGCCAATCAATATAACAAGTAAATATATTAAACAGAATAAAAAACACGACTTCCGTTTCACAAAGTGAACTTCTGTATTTATAATTATTTTTATTACGGTTTATTAATTAAATATTTGTGGTTTATGTATTCATCCATATAGATAAATGTATATTTCCGGAATGTACTTAATCAGTACTTTCATTTGACATTAAACACGATGTATTTATGTCAATTTATTGACACATTTGGAGATTTGGACATTTAAGATAACTATTAACTGGATATTTGGACAGTAAAAGTACTCTATGACACTCGGAATGACATAGCGGTTCTAAAAATACCACACACTTCTAAATCAGTTCCAGCGTTTAGAAGTTATGGTGGAATAAAGAAACGGAAAACATACATAGATGAACCCTGAACACTCTTTCTTTATTACCCTTCTTTTTTTGTTGGGCAGTCATGTAAAAACAGACTCGATTTGTACCTAAAAACTTGTTAATATTGTTTATGACACAAATCTGATCTGGACCTATCAGCAAAGCGACCTGTCCAAATTAAATAATAATATGAAATAAGAAATTCTTATTTCATATTATTATTATTATATTGAGCAGACTGACCGACTAAGCAAAATAGGCTGCTTATCCATTTATAATTATTATTAATACATTGTAAAAAATAGCTTTTACTCCACAAGTCTAAGACTTTAGTATGCTAGTGTCAGTTGTGTACAGCGTTTCTGTTTTCTTACAGGTTATCAGTTCTGATTCCGTGCGCACCAGTCCGGTTGAGATGGAAAACAAAGAAAAATCAGATCATACCCCCGAACGACACAACAAAGATACCTCGGACATTATCAATTCTATGATTCCGATTCCGCTGGAGTATAAACCGCTGTTTCCGATGGAGAGCATTTCAAATCCGGATTCCGGAGTCGCCAGCCCGGAGGTCACGAAGAATAACTCTTCGGACGCAGTGAACGCCGTCGACTCTCCGGTCAATGGGAAAGAGTTAGATAGCCAAAGTTCGCAATCGAGCGAGGTCAATATGGACGGGCCGCATCGCAACAGCGCCGATTCGCTGTTCCAGCAGCTGTCGCTGACGCTGATGAATAACTGCGAAGGCGCCGCGCCGGACAGCCCGGTGTACGGACCGGTCAACCGACCCGAATCGGATTTAAATCAATTTAATTCGTTGAAGATCGTCAACGATCCGCTACCGAGGCCGCTCCCCCCGCCGACGAATCTCTCTTACGATTCGAACGATAACCTATTCGGGTACCAATCCGCGAACGCGTTGCCGCGATACCAATCCACCGACGGCGAATGCAGCATTCAGTCCTGTCTGAACCAGTTCACGGCTCTCGAACTCATGACCGGAAACAACAAGGTGGGATGCGAGAACTGCACGAAGATGCTGAACGGCGAGAACGGCAAAACCGTGTACACGAATGCGACAAAACGCTTCCTAGTCTCCAGTCCGCCGGCGGTGCTTATTCTGCATTTGAAGCGCTTCCAGATCGGCCCGCGCTGCATGTTCCGCAAGATCATCAAGCCCGTCACCTTCCCCACCGTCCTGGACCTGGCTCCGTTCTGCTCCGACAAAGTGCGCAATCATCCGACCGTTCGCCCGGGACAAACCAAGCTCCTGTACTCGCTTTACGGAGTAGTGGAGCACTCGGGCGGGATGCACGGTGGCCATTATGTCGCCTATGTCAAAGTGCGACCGCCGCTAAAAAACGACGACAAAAAATGGGGCTTCGTCCCGCGCGCCGCCAATCTGAAAGCGGAAACCAACGGAAACGCGTACGAGGACAACGATAACTTATCCGGGTACGAATCGTCCGACGGGGCGGTCGGCGGCCGCTCGCCCGATTCGGAAGGCGATTCGCCGCCCGGGAAATGGTACTACATCTCCGACAGCCAAGTCCACGAAGTCTCCGAAGATAAAGTGCTTCGGAAACAGGCTTATTTACTATTTTACGAGAGGATTTTATAGATTGGACTGATTTTATCGTTACGACGGCCGTTTTGCTCTCGCAGTCTCTGATACTCGCGCTGCGCGCTTGTAGTTTTCGAGCATTCGCTTACGATTCTATCATTCTCAGGCATTTACTTTGCGTTTTGAAATCGAAGGCTATATTTAATCGAGGTTATTATTATCGCAACCGTTACGGCCTATTTTTTTTTTCTGTATAATATTCGTTATTGTTTAAGCTGTTTTGTTTGACCGGACGGTCTTTTCTTTTAACTTAATCTTTTTTTTCTTATACTCCATTTTAGTCTTCCATTTGTTTCGAAAGACCAATCACTTCACAGACAAGCTTCTGTTGATGTATTTATTTGTATTTCAATCGATAAAGAATATTAAAGATTTAATTGTTTTTTTATTTATTTATTTATTGTGACATGTCACATCCTGAATTAATCATGTCATGGGCTTCGAGGATATTAATACTTTGCTAATAATTATAATTTGATCAAGTCATATCGATATTATCATTCATGACATTACATGACACTTGTCACTGTCACGTTGACATGTTGTCATGACATGTCATATTGTCATAACAACATATTTGTCATGGCGTTACAACGTACCAAGGTGAGCTTGCAGCCACCTAAAAAAATAGTTACTTGCTAACGCTTATATTTATCATGATGCATGATATTTATTGAGCATGTAGTAAGAGGATTCCTAGAAATCCAGAAATCCAAGATCCTGGCTCAATTTCTCTAAATACATCGAGTGTCTAGCCTATTGTTGATATTTATCGTGTCTGTATTAATTCTGGCAGCAATTGAGGACGCGCTAAACCAGACGGCTTCCCCCACACCTCAAACTAACGACCAAAAATATTTAAATATCTACAAAAATATGTAACGTCAGAGCTAGCTTTTCTATCACAGAAATTGCCTTTCTCATGACTATCATACTTATGTATGGCTTTATCAATCAAAGGAAATTTTCAAAGCGAGCATCAGACATGCGAATATAATTTTCATAGTTGTCCATTTCTTCGTATATTCGAATCTGATGCAACAAATTCTATTGCGTATAATTTATCTCTGTCTTGGAGCTAATATTTTGCCTATTTTTTCTCTTTACTCGCTTTTTTAGTGCTAACGCTATGAGCAACACAAGTTTTCTTTAAAATTGTCACCCAAGGCTGGCTCACATCCACTTCTACTGTGAATGAATATTATCGCCCTACTGACGTGATTCATATCGAACGTAGTACCTACTTGGGATCCTGAATATCACAATCTGGATCAACACAGATATTGAGCATGTAGCGTTCCTTCAATGAAGTTGCTCTTCTTTAAGGATTTTTTTTCTTTTTGGTAGATTTGAGACTGATCATCTGACCATAATCGAATTTATGATGTTTAATAACGTTTAAGAAACGAGGCCCATGCCTTGATTCCCCTTTCTATAGAACTTGATTTCTCTTTTATCTGTAAACCACATTGGTTTGATTAACCCTTAGAGATTCGAGCCAGCCATGGGAATGACACTCACAAGAGCATGTTTTCGACCCTCGAAAATTTGTTTGTAGGGGGTGTTAGTGCACCCATACTAATGTATCGTCTTCTTAAATTGCCTCTCCTATAGGAAGTTGGCTGTCAGCTCTGTAAATTTTTCCCTGTCTTGTGTCAAGCGAAATAGTTCTTCTACGCTTGAGATGTTTGTCCACTCTTGGACGTTACGGAGCCAAGACTTTTTTCTTTTTCCAGTTTACCGCAAATTTTTCCCATAATAATATTTATTTATTTATTTATTTATAACCTACAAGAAAAAAAAATACAAGGACATGCTTACTGGGCTCGATTGCGTTTCTTCGTGAACTAAAATCGGAAATTAGTCCGTGTGAACGAGACAGGGCAATACGCTAGAGCGGAGTGTGAGATGAGCGGTTGTCACTTTTTCGCATTAAAACTGCGCGCCAAGGTCAAATCTAGACCGCACGAAATATGCTTGAATTTATTCGGACGAGTATAAGTTCGGCAGGTAGTATTAATCGACGATCGTTCGTTTCATATTTCGCTCTAACATATTGCTCTGTCTCGTTCGCTTGGACTAATTTTAGTTTTAGTTCACAAAGAAACGCAATCGGGCCCACTGTTGTACATGAGGAATAATTAACCCCTCAAGCCCCGATTGGCCGATATCGGCCACAAACTGATTCAGCGTGACGGGCCCGTTTTAATTTTATTTTAATTTAATTTGTTTTATTTTATTATGTTATGTTAATATATTTCATTTTAATTATGGGTACAGTGGTTTGGCAGTAATTAATGTTTTTGGTGAGACATTGTCATAATTCAATTTTTTTACTAATTTTTACTAAAAATTTTTGGGACATCAACTTGTCAATCGGCTGAGGGGCCGAGGCCTGAAGGGTTAAGAACAAACATTATTATAGCGAAAAACATAGCTCTATGCATATAAATATGCTAGCATATCCGAATGAGACGAAATCGCACAACCAACTAGACGTCTGTCTCTGGCTGTGCTGTGTTGTACCAACTGTATTTTTGTAACTCGCAAACTGACGAAGGTGATCAATTTTCAAATATTTCTAAATCTAACTAATGTGTTGTTTACACAAATTAAAGTAAAATTTAAAGTAGAAAAAAAATGTATGCAATTAAGGACTAAAAAAAAGTAAACTACATTATATTCAATAAATTTAAGTGGAAAATAATGAGCTGAAGCAGTTGTTATCGCTCATGTCTCAGCATGTGGCCCAGGTACGTCACTTTCCTTTGCTTGATTATGGGTAAAAGTTCGCAATCTCTACTGACAAGACTCTACTCTAGGAGTGCTTTAACATTGGGAACTCTCTGGATCCAGTTAATGCGGAGCATTCTACGGTAGCACCACATCTCAAATGCTTCGAGACGCTTCTGGGTGTCAGCTTTCAGGGTCCAAGCTTCGCTACCATAAAACACCACAGGCCACACAGCAATGGAGAATTCGTATTCGGAGCTTGATGTCAAGTTTCCGACCGCATATTACCTTTTCCATTTTATTAAAGGATACTCGGGCGATTTCAATCCGGGTATGAATTTCTTGTTCGCAGTCCTATTCTTCGTTTACCTACACACCGAGGTATTTAAACTGTCGGACTAGCTCTAAATCCGAACCTGACAGTTTGATTCTGGGGGGTCTTTGTTCTTTGATAAGACTAAAAATTTGGTCTTCAAGATATGTTTAGCCCTGCATTCTGACTACTACACCGTTATACTAATCTATAACGGTGGGTTATTCAATGAAGGCGACTTTTTCCACATATAATTGCATAAATACGGATATAGGCGGCTGTGAATCGTCACAGCCAAAAACCGCCAATCGGCGGGGATGGCCATCCAGGGGTTAAGCAGCTCAGCTGTGAGATTTGGATGGGATGCAAATCGTTCGGAATAATGGGTTTTGTATTTCTGTGGCAATAGTGGGGTCTTTCAGGTAGTCATGAGTTTCATTCATCAATTTCAATTTATTTCCAAAAAATCTTAGCAGATTGTAGAAACTTAATATCTAGGTACATTTAAATTACATTCTATTAGTCCGTTTTTACAATATCCAAATTTATCACCACGTACATACAGTTCAACGTACTTTATTATTGCTTTTAGGACATGTCGATATGCAACATTTTAGTACTGGCGATACTCAAAATCATTTTTAAGATGTACTTACTAAAACCACAAATTAAAATAATCAATAAAAATAATCAAGAAATATAAAATCCGAAAAAGTCAGAATAATTCAAAAATGCTACTTAAAATTGTTAAAAAAAAATACCAAAAAAATTAAAAATCATTTAAAATTAACAAACTCCTCGATCGAATAAAAACCTTTGTCTAATAAGAAATCTTTAAGTAATTTTTTGAATAAGCTTTCCAATTGAATTGTTTTTAAACTTTCCGGTAGCCTGTTAAAGTAATATGGCCCGGAGTATTTTGTGTCTTGCCTTGCTGTGTTTAGTTTAGTACATGGTATAAAAAAAAAATATATTTCTCGTATATTTAGTATGTGTATCTGTGTTTCTTTATTCTTAAAAAACTCAGACAGTAATTTAAAGAGATAAGGTGAGGATTCTTAGTCTTTTAAAAATGGGTCAACACGACTCTTCCCTTTTCACCTTTGCAATTATCCGTAGTGCTCTCTTTTGGAGTATAAATATGGGTTCCCTATGACAAGTATAACAATTTCCCCAGATTGTAATGGCATAACTTAGGATAGCTTCAATATAGCTGAAATAAACATTTCTTGTTTGTAATTCATCCAACGACCTTCTGACAATACTCAAAGCATAACATGCCCGACAACTTACTTTCAAGGTTTTCACAGTGGAAGTTCTATTTTAAAAGTTCGTCAATATGAATACCTAAAAATCTAGTACAAGGAGTTTGAGGAATGGCAGTGTTATTTATTGAAAGTATTATTGGTGAACCTTTATTCCGATTTCGGTGATTTGTAAAATGTATGAAGTTACTTTTAGATGCATTTAGTCTGAGGTTGTTGCTCTCAAACCAACTATTGAGTTTGTAAACCATCATTTCTTGTAAACCACGGTGCATATGTAATATCCCGTAGAATACTATTCTTCAAGCGCTGCAGAAAGAGTAGGTTACTTTGCTTGATACACTCCACAGTTGGATGCCATACAACCAAATAGGCTTAAGTAGTACAGATGGCGCAAAAGTAATGTCATAATGTGAATGTGCCTTAACTTTTGAAAATGGTGTCTAACATCAGTGTGCTTTAACATCAATGTTGTAGACAGATAGAGAATTAGCTGTCAACAAGCCATGGAGCGATACACGCCTAAAGAACGTGAAATTATTGTTACTGCTTATTTTACAATAAATAAATACAAACGGAGCTGCCATGGAATTCACCGACCGGAGTCGGGCCCATCATAATACTATTTTTTTACACTTCTGGGGGGTGAGCCGTGGATTCCGGACTTACGAACCGGCTGTGGTAGGTTTAGGACAGCTGTCTTGCCACATGTGAGCGTTCACCTTGCCACCCATTCACTCCCCCTTCGAAGCCATAGAATTTGAGATGCGCAAATCGCAGTTTTAGATAATTTTTCTAAGAAAGAGTTGATTATTTTTCTGGAAAGGCCAAGATCTTTAAAGAGGTGAAATAGAGATTTAGCTGGCAGGCCACGAGCGCCAACTTCCACCGCGTGAAGGTGAACAGTGAAGCCGTTCCGGGTTACGGCATTTGCAAGATCATGGTATTTGTTTAATTTGTACTCGTGGTCTTTTGGGATATTTGATTCCCATGGAACATTACTATCTATTGTACGCAGCGTAAATTTCGTCGTAGTCTTCCATGTCAGCGAAAAATGCCGGCCTGTCGCAAGAAATGCCGGCCTCGTATCGCTCGTTCGACCGAGAACATCGCTGCTGTGACCGAGGACATCAGAGAGGATCCACAAACATCAATGAGAAGACGATGCACACAAGTAGGCATCAACAGACGTTCATTGCAACGAATTTTGACGAAAGATTTGAAAATGTTCCCGTACAAAGTGGGATACTGTGGAATACGTTCCCGTATTCCTGTTCAAGAGTTGCTGCCTGCTGACCGTCGAACAAGGTTAACTTACTGCCATGCTCTGTTAAATTTGGTGCAAGAGGATGATTTCGTATCAAAATTCATAATGAGCGACAACCGCGCTAATCTAACAGCGCCAGACTTTTTTTTTTTGGGGCTTTTTGAAATCTCGTGTTTACCACAACAAACCACGAACCTCGCAAGTCTTGAAAGCTAACATTGAAGAAGAAATCGCCAACTTGGAGCAAGACGTTTGGCAAACAACAATTCAAAATGCCGTAAAATGAGCACAATTGTGCATCAACTCGGGAGGTGGCCATTTGACCGATATAATTTTTTCAAATTAATGTCATCAATTTTACACCTTCAAATAAACTTTCATGAAAACAGCTCTTTTTTTTATTGTAACAAAATGGTAGCCAATTCACATTATTACATTACTTTTGTGCCACTCTGCATATAGGGAGTATGTTTTAACGCATAGAATGGTTTCTACCCATGAGCCAATGCAGATTACAGTATTTGAACTTCACCTCATCCCTGTTGTGTTTAATGAAAGTTTTCCAGGTCAGGCCACTGTCCAGATGAAATTCAAGATATTTTACACATTCTGTGTGAGGTAGGGTTGACATCTCCAAGCCTCACTGGTGGACAGGTTTTTCTTCTAAGGGGTCATCCATTAATAACGTGATATTTTTTAGCAACTTTTAACCCTCCCCCCCCCCCCCCTGGTGATACGTGATGAGGTTTTAGTCTACCTCCCCCCCCCCCTGGTGATACGTGATGAGGTTTTAGTCTACCTCCCCCCTCCCCTACCCAAAATCACCTGTATATTTTTGGTACAAAGTATCTTAAATTTTTTCACAATTATAATCTAATTTAATCCTGGAAAATTAAGCACCGTGATAAAAATGTCCAGTCAGACATTAACGTTGCAGGCTGATTCTGACTGGCATAAAAATAATAAAGGAAAGGTGTAATCATGAGAAAAACATATAATTGTAGTGGTACATGAATATATTTAACGGAGATTGTCCTCGGACCACGGATTACCGAGACTTTCTTTAACTTTAACAAGTGGATAAGCATCTTGCAAGTCAGCTGTTGGCACTGTGCTTTGTTGAAGATCAACGTCGGTCTCATCAAGCCAATCCGCCTCATCATTTTCATTGCATTGTTTTAAGGCAAAACATACGCGGCAACGATTTACGCATGTATTCGACGCTAAAATCACAGATTTACTGACGACTGGCAAGCTGAGCCGGGCTGTTGTCGCGGCGAGAGGAGAAATCGTTTCCTGGCAATGGCGAGTCAAGGTCACGCGCCGTTTTTCGGCTTAGAAATGCGCATTCGACAAAAAAAAAACACGTGATATCTCATAACCCCCCCCCCTGTGATATTTCGTGATTTTTTCCGAACCTCCCCCCTCACCCCCCTTTCGAGCCTCACGTGACTAATGAAAGATCCCTAATAGAGAATTAAAGGAAATTTAAGACCAATAATATATATCAAATGTGATAATATATCGTGTGAAAAGAATTTAGTGAAAAATATATATCAAATGTTCATATCATCTTGCAGTTTTGTGATTTTAATGAGTTGGTTAACGCCTCTGCTGTAAAACTCTCGTTTACATAAATCTACTTGCATTTCTATTTTGATATATTATTCTCCCTGACTTTTTAATCACATTAGCATATTTTGATTACTTGTATGTAGGTAAGATTGAATATAATATTACAGCCATGACAACTATCACAATAGTTATGTTTTTAATAATTAAATTTTTAGCATTTCATTTTGTGACGCATCCAAGTGTAGGAATGCCTATCTACTGGAGTAGTTGATTGTATTGTATTGTAATCAATGAGTGCTTTAAAGGCGTTTCTCGCTGCCTCATTGGAGTTCATTTTTTCCCCTGTAAAATTTTATCCAAATTCCGATAAAAGTGACGGTATGGCTACGGTAACAACATGGTAAAAACATGGCTACGCAGGAACACCGAAGAAACCCACCTTACAGAATGGAAAAAAACGCAGGATGCAGGCAAACAAAGAACGCGGTTCCGGAAGCGTCCAAAAAACTTGCCCGCAACCTCACCAGATTAAAAGGGACAAAATCCGTAAAGTCATAGGTGCTATGACAGGCCACTGTCCCCTAAACAAACACCTGTTTACCATAGGTGTGACAGACAGCCCTCTATGCAGAGGATGCATGGAGGAAGAAGAAACGCCACAGCATGTGCTCATGGAATGCAGGAGCGTGGCAGAGCAACGGGCAAGAATACTACAATCTCCAGCATCTGTCCCGGAGGCCTGTAGCAACCCAAACAGGCTGCTAACCTTCTGGGACAGCCTGGGTTGGCTGGAGTAACATAAATAGAAACATGAGCCACGCACAACGGCCCAATCAAGAGGCCAAGTGCGGGAAAAAGCCCAGACAAACTAACTAACTAACTAAAAGTGAGGGTATGTTGGGGTTGGGGCAACGTCTGGCGAGTAGCCCCTGCAACTTTGTGATTTGTTTGCATTGTCGTGGCAAAGTGGCAAGTACATTGTCGTGATGAAGATTAACCTCGGTTGATTAAGACTCGGTTGATTAAGACTCGGTTGATTAAATTACGAGCTTCTTCATCATTATTTGCAGTTTTGTAGGATACATACTTGCAATATCCGCAAGAAGCTGTAATGGATAACATCAGAATGGATCTCGTATTCAATAATTATAATGATGTTACTGGAAACTGGAAGTATATTTTGAAAGGCAATAAATAAAGTTTCAGCAGTAAATGTTTATTATCTACATTAATAAATAAAATTACAGATAGGCATAGTCTTAATCAATAATCTTTACAACCCGAGGCCCATTTTCAAAAGAGATTTCCATATGTGAGTGCATATTTATCAGTTGGTTTTTTGCTCGCTCCAGCCCCTGCAATGAAAATAGACCAGGTTTTAGATATGTTTCACCATCACTAGGGCTCCGATAAATATGGACTTAAAATCAGGTGAGGCTGTGTCGGAATGCACGAGTTGTCAACTACTACGGGTGGACCCGCCACCCCGGGGAGTTATAACAATATTAGATCATTCTTTCTCCCATGGAGTGAACACAGAGACAGCGACAAGACAGTCTACCGCCCTTGACGCACTGGAAAGTGAAACCAGCGGACCGACCTCACACCTTCACTACCAGAATTGGCCGGATTTCTCCGTCCTCTAGCTTGGTCGCAGGTTTCTACCTAGCGATCCCTTGTGCGGCCTCTACCTGGTGTTAGCTGTAATTCAATTTGAATTTATCGCGGACTGTGATGCCCTTTGCCCGTCTTTCACACGAGATCGGGTGGCCAACCGCTCGTTTCAATATTGGTGACAACTTGGGTTGTCAACTACAATGGGCGAACCTGTCACCTCAGGAAGTTTTAATGATAGTGATCGTGAGGTGAGGTGAGCGTAGATGACTTAGAGATGAGGCACCAGAAAAACTGATAGTCACAGCGCAAGGCTGGCCGCTGGGCAGCCTCGCGCCGTGACTACCAGTTTTGGAAGGATATCTCCATCTGGAATTAACCATCAGGATACTTCCAATCTTCCGACTGGTGAAAGGTCCGAAGTCGCTTGCACGACCTCTACCCGCGGTATATTCAGTTACAATCTATCGCGTACCATTGACATCTTTTGCCCGGTTCTGACTACAAAATCAGGTAGCCAATTGGTCATTTCAAGAGTGGTTGACGACAGGTCAACATCCATCCCCGCTGCTTAAGAGACAGTATATTTCCATAGTCTCCACACTCCTTCAGTAATTAGTCCAACCGATTGGTTGACGCCGCACGGTGCGCAAACCGTTCAGTAGCGCCGGGAGGCGTTCCTCCGATCTACCAGCCGTGAGGCCTGAGTCCTTCTCGCGGTCATCCTCCACACGAGGAAGCTACTGAATAAGAGCTGAATCGTAAGTTGGACCGACCCGAAAACAGTGGATCTTATGGCCCAGGCTGCACAAAACCATTCGCTATCCGGAATGAACACTTTAGAGGTGTGGCCACACTTAGGCACATTTTCTATTTAGGCCCTAAATTAATTACAATTAATTAAAACGTGAGAGCGCTCTGAGAGTTAACCCCTCAGGCCCCGATTGGGCGATATCGGCCACAACACGATTCAGTGTGACGGCCCCGTTTTAATTTAATTTTAATTTAATTTATTTTATTATGTTTTATTATGTTAATATGTTTCATTTTAATTATGGGTACAGTGGTTTGGCAGTAATTAATGTTTTGGTGAGACAGTGTCGTAATTCATTTTTTACAAATTTTTACAAAATTTTTTTGGGACAGCAATTGTCAATCGGCTGAGGGGCCGAGGCCTGAAGGGTTAAGCTAAATATGCTTTGCCATTAACACCCTTATACCACTACTGCATAATGACAGTTATTCTCTGCTAGCGCTGCGATAGAACATTTAGTATGCGCCTGGTCGCCGGTGCGAGCGGACGTGGAATATGCACTTGACACTTCGTCAATGCTGGATTTTTACTGGTTAAACCTTACAAAATCCGCCCATTTTGGATATTTTTCTGAGGTCTCATGTCACCTTAATTGTAGGTCACCTTATCATCAAAGATCAAATTGACTTACCGCCATCATTCTCTCCTTCAAGTCTGCCCGCACGCTTATTTCTTTCTTCATTTCGTTCATCTCAACCGGAGAGACTCCGATCAGATCTGACAGGATATCGCTGCAGAAGTCAACGTCGAGAGATCCTGTATTGTCCTCGAGCGTGCACTTGAGATCCCAATGTTTCTTAATCAATTGCAGCTTTTTGAGGATGCACTTGATTTTAGCCTTTACGATGTAGACGTTGGTGGATTTTTCGCTCAATGGCAACCTCGAGAGTTGGGCTATTGTGAATGTCTGCGTGCGAGTTGAGGTCGATGGTTGTGGCGGCTCTTCAAACGAGTCCACGAAATCGTCCGCGGAGAAATCGTCCATTTGCAAATCGGGCGATTTGTCGATTTTCTGCTTCTTCGCAGGGTTGACGAAAGAGTCCATCGGAGTCTGCCTCATATTATTAAATTTCACAAAAGGCTGTTCCAGAATCGGAGGAGTTGAAATATCCACGCTCACCGATTGGATCATCGTAGGAGATGTTATTACGTCCACTGGTGGATTCCACTCGAAGTCTGGAATGGTTACTGCTGGAGCTGGTTGTGATTGCGCCGGTTTCGGTTTAGGTGGATTATGATCGCTTTCAGGGATCCCTTTTAGGGATAGTAATTGATATTCTAAAGCCGCCAGTTGATCTATATCGATATCGTCGTCGGCAAAATTGTCTTCGTTCAGTTCGTCCATTTCCGGAATGCTTTGTAAATCGTTCATAGGCTCGATTGGCGGATTGTGCGCTTCTCTGGTAAATATGGGAACTGAAAATTGTACGAAAGTTACAACTGTTTCAAAATTATAAATCTATGCTAATATTATCAAGAAGTAAAGTTTGTAAGTTTGTATCTAGGAGGTAATCTACGGAACTACTCGTCCAAATTAAAAAAATCTTACACTAATGGAAAGCTATATTATCGACGAGTGCTATAGGTTATATTTTATTGTGATAAATATCGATTTTCAATACGAAATCACAATATTTATAAATCAAGTCGGAGAAAAATGAGCTGGTGAGTTGTTTTATAGGTGTGCGCTGAGGAAAGGGTTTGAGGTGGGATAGGGGATGGGGAGGAGGAGGGGAGGGAAACCTGAGCAACATTCAGCCAGTAAAAAATAAAATACAAACGGAGCTGCCATAGAAATTCACCGACCGGAGCCGGGCCCATCATTATACTATTATTACACTTATGGGGGGTGAGCGGTGGGCTTGGGACTAACTGTGGTAGGTTTGGCTGGCAGGACACAAGTGCCAACTTCCACCGTTTGAAAATAAACTGTGAAGCCGTTCCAGGTCATTTCTGGCATTTGCAAGAAAATTATGTTTATATAACTTGTACTCGTGGGCTGTTAGGATATGTGATTCCCATGGAACAGTGAATTCTACAATCAGGGCCATCTTCCGAGATATTCTGTAAAGAGTTATATCTGGACGGAGGGCTGTGAATCCAAGACTTTTAGGGAATTTATACTACTTAGAGACCGAATCGATCTCCAGTATCCAATCTGAAGCTTTCTCGATTATTGAGAAAGGTTTTGTAGTGGAATGTGTTTTACTTTTAGAGCTGTAACGCACAAACTGTATTGGGGGTTTGGAAGACACTGTCAAACCCTTGTAGGCTAGTTACCTAGCGAATAACAGCAAGGATTTTGTCATGACGGTAAGTGTACCGTCCTTGATCTAAGACCACCTTACAGCCAGCTAGAATATGTCTATCTTCGGCATAGCTCCAACGAGCGAGGTTACTGGGGTCTGGAAGTATATGCTGAAAGGTATTGAAATAAAATTTCAGCACCTCTGGCGTCTAGTCATACATCTTTCAGGTGTCCAGTCTTCCACTGCATTGGAGGAGGAAAAGAAAAAGTCCCCAATTGTTGTTCAGTTATTCTGGCATTGAAGATCGATAGCAAGAGCCATACCACAGTATACCAGACAGTAGCTTCTCTTAGAACAAAATTGAAATCAAAGCGAATACGTCACGTCACGAGTAAGGGGTCGGAAATGGCCGCCAGATTCGAACCTAACATTCGAAAAGTCGCCAGCCTTTACCTGCACATAATGCTAACTAAAGGCGTTCGTCGGGATGTACCTTCCTGCCCACATTCCTCGCACCCTCTTCCCGCAATGCCCTGTAGTTTTAGGTAAAGCTACTGGTTGGTATACTGTGCCTAAAAACTAATAAAAACTATAAAACATTGATTTTAAGGGCCTGCTGGCATAGGGGTTAGGTCGCCTGATCTTACTTTGTAAGGTTCTGGGTTCGATTCGAAGGAACTTTGTTCTGCTATTTATGCCATACGAAAAATCAAATTTCTAGCAGGTGAACAAGACGCATTGAGCACATACTATGCGTGCTTTCATACGAAGATGGCTTATGGTATCTTAACATGGTGTAATGCACCAGATAGCCATCGTATTTTTATACTGCAAAAGTATGCTCTCAGGAAGATAATTGGGTTAAAATGAGACGATCACTGTGCTCCGATCTTTAAAAATAAAAAAATATTAAATTTTAAATCTGAATTTATATATCTAACTACGCCAACACTGTTGTACAATTACGGGAATAGTACGGAAAATGCATCGAGATACCGACGGTTCCAATTATTGAAAGCTTCAAAATGCATCAGACCTATTTTGCTAAAGCGTGCTTAACCCTTCTCAAACTGTTTTTGGAAAAAAATGTTTTTAAAAAAAAAAAATATTTTTAATAGTTGCTTGTTTGATGGTATAGATTTACCCACTTCAAGGGTGCCGGTGATTAAAAAGTCATTCTGTAAATATATTTAATTTATAGGGTGAGTTTTTAATCAGCGACATCCTTGTATGTATCCATCTAATACAACAAAATAAGTTTTGAGTAAAAAAATGTTTTTTTTTGGTTTTCCTCCAAAAGTTCTTTTGAAAAGTTGCTTAGTTCGTCGTACTGATTGACCCACTACCAGAATGTCACTAATTAAAAACTCATCCTATATAGTAATGTGCATACAAATTAATCTTTGATCAATATTACCTGCAGCTGCCCCACGCCTATCAGCACCTTCCGGCAAGCCGATGGTTCTTGTTAGGACATTTTCGAAGTTATTGACTTCAATGAGACTGTCCACTTCGCCTCCTAGGACCGTCACATGTTTCTCCTCCAGCATCAGAGCACCACGCCGACATTGTATTGGACCTAAATAATAATAAATTTAAAAAAGGTTACAGGTGACACAGAAGTGCGTGCATTCACAATACATTTCTTTGTTCGTTCAAAATAAATGAAATCAGCGAAATGAGCCCTTTTAAACTATATAACACCCAATTTGATCGGTATTATATGATTGGTCAGTATACTGAAAATCAGAAAAATGAGCCTCATTGCTGAACAAAATTTTGTAGTGAAATTGAGAAACTGGCGTAAGCCTAGTCGTGGTGAAATGGCAAACCAAACTGAGCACAAATCAGCTGTCAAATTGTGGTAAAAGTGTTACCAATTAGGCAACAGCATTCCACATTACAAGCAATCCACACTTTTCTTGAGTATGCCTGGAATTTCCTTTTTCGAGTATGCTATTAGCTCTGGAACCCTTACATATGCAAAGATGTAGATGTCCTGGAAAAGGTGCAGCGAAAGGCAACCAAAATGCCAGTGGGCCTGAAGAATAGGAATTATGAAGATCGCTTGGAATGACTCAAACAAAGAAGACAAAGAGGGGGGAATCTGATGAAGACACATAAAAGTCTCACAAATTATTATGATATACCTGGGCTAAAGGTCTCAAGGTCACAGTAAATCTTCGAGGTCACAGCAAAAAACTCAACCATGCAAAATTTTAATCTAATCCTCTCAAGAACATTATGCAAAATAGAGTGGTGAACATGTGGAATAATTTACCATTCGAAGTAAATAGTGCAAGTTCTGACAATCAATTTATAAACAGACTCGAATTGTACCTAAAAGCTTGTTAATATTGTTTATGACTAGCTTTACAAGATCTGTTCTGGACGTATCAGCAAAGCTGTAAGTCTAGAATAAATAATAATAATAATATTAATTCAAAAACTAACCTGTTAAAAAAACACCATTATAATGTAACCTACGAAACATCACCATAGCTATGAAATCAGAGACTATTGCGGTAATTTGACATTATAAATAAGATAAAAAACGAATTTACCGCTTGCATTTCGTAGCACCTGACGTTTCGGCGACGTCTACCCTGGACAACGGCGGCTGCAACGTCGCCAAAATGTCGGGTGCTACAAAATTCACGCGGTAAATTCGGTTTTTATCTTATTTATAATCACCATAGCTTTTTTTCACAGCGATTTCAAATGTGCCGCCATAATAACTAATTTAGTTTATTGAAATAGCTATCTAATGATATAGTGTGGTTCATATTAGTTCCCTGACCAGCTTTCATACATTTCGGAAAATTATCCTTTTATGCCGATAGCTTTGAAACTAACAAAGACGATCGATGCTGACATATGGACGAACGGACAGTCAGCGAAGTCTCGCCGAAAGGGAATAATTGACATACCCTTGATTAAAATCTTTACTCCTGGGATTAAGTTGCAATCTAAGTTCCTCATGGGGCGGTATTCAATTCCGCATATATCTTGAACGCCATCGGTAAAAAACAGCTTCAGCATTCTGTAACAAGTTAAATGAATTTTGAGTCTAATTTGTTGAAATTATATTACTAGTTAGTTAGTTTAGTTAGTTTGTCTGGGCTTTTTCCCGCACTTGACCTCTTGATTGGGCCGTTGTGCGTGGCTCATGTTTCTATTTATGTTACTCCAGCCAACCCAGGCTGTCCCAGAAGGTTAGCAGCCTGTTTGGGTTGCTACAGGCCTCCGGGACAGATGCTGGAGATTGTAGTATTTTTGCCCGTTGCTCTGCCACGCTCCTGCATTCCATGAGCACATGCTGTGCCGTTTCTTCTTCCTCCATGCATCCTCTGCATAGAGGGCTGTCTGTCACACCTATGGTAAACAGGTGTTTGTTTAGGGGACAGTGGCCTGTCATAGTACCTATGACTTTACGGATTTTGTCCCTTTTTAATCTGGTGAGGTTGCGGGCAAGTTTTTTGGATGCTTCCGGAACCGCGTTCTTTGTTTGCCTGCATCCTGCGTTCTTTTTCCATTCTGTAAGGTGGGTATCTTCGGTGTTCCTGCGTAGCCATGTTTTTATTTGGGCCTGGGGAATGGGCATCAAGGGTTCCGGTCCATATAATATTTCCTTTGATCCCCTTTTGGCCAGTTCGTCTGCCGCGTCGTTTCCCAGTGAGTCGCTGTGCCCTTTAATCCATTGCAGGGTCACTCTATTTGACCCTGCAATGGATTGAAGCGCATTGTGGCATTCCAGTACAAGGACAGAGGTTATAGTATTTTTTGCTAGCGCTTGTAGCACGGAGGCACTGTCGGAGACAAATTTCAAGCTTAGGTCTCCGACATCTTTGGCTGCAACTGCTTGTGCTGCTCTGGTGATGCCAATGTATTCTGCTTGGAAGATCGTATTTAGGTTGCCTAGGGTAGTTGAATTGTATTACTAATCAAGTATTGTATGTTGATCCGGTTGAATGTATTAGTGTGTGAGGGGCCCAAGAGAAATTTTCCACATTAAAGAAATTATAACATTAAATAGTAAGCACATCCTTTAATACTTAACCGCTAGGGCGCCAAAAATTACCTATAAGCATTTTGCAGTGGTTGACAGATCTGCGCATAGCCAGATTCAGATCCCCTCATATAATATACATCACTAACAAGATTAATTATTAGATAACAAGAGGGAATTCATGATAAAACTATATTGTTAGTATATATACAGGTTGAGTTTTTGGTTACCGGTATCCATGAAGGAGGTGAATCAGTATGAGCAAATAAGCAACTTTTGAAAAATAGTTTTTTTGTTTTTGTTTTTTGTTTGTCAAGTTTGTAAATCTTATCTATTAAAAAAAGTTTGAGATGCGTTGAGCGTGATGCGCTGTCTAACAGTAGGTAAAATATCGCTAATAAACAATATTACCAATAAATAAAATAAAATACAAACGGAGCTGCCATGGAATTCACCGACCGAAGTCGGGCCCATCATATAGTGTTATTACACTTCTGGTGGGGGAGCAGTGGATTCCGCACTAACGACCGGCTGTAGTAGGTTTAGGACAGCTGTCTTGCCACATGTGAGCGTTCACCTTACCACCCATTCACTCCCCCTTCGAAGCCATAGAATTTGAGATGCGGAAATCGCAGTTTTAGATAATTTTTCTAAGAAGGAGTTGATTATTTTCCTGGAGAGACCAAGATCTTTAAAAAGGTGAAACAGAGATTTAGCTGGCAGGCCACGAGCGCCAACTTCCACCGCGTGAAGGTGAACAGTGAAGCCGTTCCTGGTGACGGCATTTGCGAGATCATGGTATTTATTTAATTTGTACTCGTGGTCTTTTGGGATATTTGATTCCCATGGAACAGTTAATTCTACGATAAGAGCCATATTCCGAGATAGAGAGTAAAGAGTTATATCTGGACGCAGGGCTGTGCATCCGAGACTTTCAGGGAATTTGTACTGCTTAGAGACCGAATCGACCTCCAGAATCCAATCTGAAGCTTTCTCGATTATTGAGAAAGCTTCAGACACTTTGTCGACTTTGTTGGAGGCTTTGTCTTGGCGATAAGTGTACCGTTCTTGATCTAAGGTCACCTTGCAGCCAGCTAGAATATGCCTGGCTGTGCAAGGGGTATTGCTACAAAGGGGGCATGAACTATCCTCAACAAAGCTCCAACGAGTGAGGTTACTGGGGTCTGGAAGCGTATGCTGAAAGGTATTTAAATAAAATTTCAGCATCTCTGGCGTCCAGTCATACAACATTACTTTCCAGTGCATTGGAGGAGGAATGCAAAAGTCTCCAATTGTTGTCCAATCATTCTGGCATTGAAGGCCAATAGCGTGAGCTATACTATTGCTGTCGTAATCTTTTCGCTACCTTTAGATAGCGTATCGCTTCCAACACTGTTTATACTATGTGTTAAAAACAAATCTTTTCAAGATTTAAAAAAAAATACACATGTATTTTTGAAATGCAATACAATACATAAAATACGGCACGGTACAGTAAATAATTAGAGCAGACGGGTGACGTTGGGGGTTAAAACATGGTCTGGCCATGGCCTTTCCGACCTCGGTTAACCATGAACTTGGTTAGTCAGGGCTCGGATAACGCGGATCTACTGTTTTAAAAATTATCTCAGTAATACAATTAAAAATTAAAGGGAAAATAGATACCTGTTTGTTGGTTCATTTGCCCTGTAAGTGCGGTCATTCTCAAAAGCGGTGGTTTCCACGTTTGTCATGTCGACTTTTTGCAGTTTCTGCAGCTGTTGGTATGCAGGGGTAGCTAAAATTAATAAATTACACGAAAACTTCATCTTTTTATTTATTTAACTATGTTCAATATACATATGGCGACCTAACCACTATGTCACGGCCGGATGGCATAGTGGTTACGTCGCCTGATCTTACATTGTAAGGTCCCGGGTTCGATTCCCGGCTGGGTCACCATTTTTCGTTGGGATCTAATTAACGGAATTGTATTTTCAATTCTGTCGATGGAATGCAATAACAAGACACACACTTACAGACATGTTACACGCACACATACATATAACACGTCATAGTAGGGTTGGTTGTAAGAGATTGTCATATGACAATAAACCCGCCCATTGTGACATTTTCACAATAAAGAGTATAAACAAACAAACATCTTTTGATTTTAATCCAGCCAAGCCCTAGGCTCACCTGCTGACGATTATGATAGCTAAATTTCAGTGCAACTCGTGTGGCCATATTGACCATATTATAATATAGAAAATACAGTTGCATTAGTTAAAATTTTTCGACATAGAAAGTCACCCTCTTGATAATGTTTACAAAAATATTAAGACAAACTTAATGCTAATATAATATGTATATAGGGGTGAGATTTAATTAACCGGTATCCTTAAAGTGGGTGAATTAGTATGAGCAAGTAGGCAACTTTCAATAAAAAAAATTATAGTAAAATAAAAATAAAAATAAAAAAAAAGTAGATATGAACCATTTAACTCGTGAATAAAAGTTTGAAAAGCGTTGAGCACGCTGCGCCATCTAGCAGTATATGAAATATTGCGAATAAATGATATTTGCGATATTTTGCCTACCGCTAGATGGCGCAGCACACTCAGCGCTTTTTATATTATTTTTCAGATAAAAAATTAAAATCTCGAATATGAGATGCGGCTACTGTGACCAATGAATGCATCAATATCATAACCAATCATAACAAACTTTATGTAAAATCGAAGACTATCGCGGTTGTTTGACATTATAAATAGGATATAAACGAATTTACCGCGTGAAATTTGTAGCACCCGATGTTTCGGTGACGTTGCAGCCGCCGTTGTCCAGGGTAGACTGAAAGAGCTGTCAATCCGTTGTTTTACGGGTAGGCCGCATACCGTTGCCGCCACTGCGTAGGCTATAACGGTGGTGGGGTCTGGGCTCGGAGCGCGCGAATTTCGAAAATCAGTCTTGCATACAACACTCACTGTACTCACTGTATCCTGTCTTACGTCCTTGCGTTCGGCGGCGGGAATATTTTCAGAAGAAGATTCCACGTAGAAGAGAGTTTGTAACCGTCGTCTCTATTGAAGAGTAATATAAAACAACGGATTGACAGCTCTTTCAGTCTACCCTGGACAACGGCGGCTGCAACGTCACCGAAACGTCGGGTGCTACAAATTTCACGCGGTATATTCGTTTATATCCTATTTATAATATGGATGGCAATTTCCCAGCACTACTACAATTGCAACCAAACCATGCAACAAAATACCTACTACCAACCTATAGGGCCTGCATAGCCTTCAAATACATTCCAAAGGCATGGAGAGAGGCGAAAGTAGTCTTCCTACCAAAACCAGGAAAGGAGGACTACTCACACGCCAAATCGTTCAGACCCATCAGCCTAACGTCTTTCTTACTAAAGACGTTAGAAAGACTGATGGACCGTCACCTAAGGGATGGGGCACTAAGAAATAAACAACTACACCCACAACAACACGCCTACACAAAAGGCAAATCAACAGAGTCGGCACTACACATGGTGGTGAACAAATAAGCTGTCAACACTCGCCGCCTTTATAGACATAGAAGGCGCTTTTGACAAAACCATGCACAACAGCAACTTAAGGTGGAACCAGTCACCATAAAATGGATCACGGAGCTGGTTAGCAAAAGGGCGGTCCAGATAGTGATGAATTCTACCACAAGAGCAAACGTAGTTAAAGGATGCCCCCAAGGGGGGGTCCTATCACCACTTCTATGGAACATAGTAGTGGACAGCCTCATAAAAACACTAAATGAAAGGGGCTACACTACTATTGGTTATGCCGACGACCTAACAATAATGATAAATGGAAGCGCAGAAAATATGCTATGTAAAGTCATGCGCTCAGCTCTGCAGATAGTAGAAAAATGGTGTGACGAACATGAATTGTCAGTAAATCCAAAAAAGACAGAACTCATCCTCTTCACCAACAAGAGGAAGTTACCAGAACTACAAGTTCCAAAATTATTCAACACCAAACTCTCCCTATCAACTCAAGTGAAATATCTGGGAGTCATCCTTGACAGTAAACTAAACTGGGCGAGTCATATGTCCGCGGTGCTGTCCGCGGGCTGTCCGCGGTGTGTATCAGATAATTTACAGCAGAAACAAACGAAGCCAAAGTCAGCGGCACGTCATAATACGAAACATAACACACGTGAAATTTCAGCGAATGAAACAAAAGCGAAGGTACCGCCCCTAACAAGATCTACCTCTATGAAGATAGCGGACAGTCCAAATAATATAACCGCGGAACTGGTTGATGAGAATAGCGTTGCCAGTAGTGCCGAGATTAATATTCGTAATTTGTCTGAGCTAATTGAGCGTAAGTTTTCGGAATATAAAACGGATCTATCGGAATTTAAAAGCGATATATTGGTATTGATCGAAAGACAATTTGCGGAACAAAATGCCCAACAAAATGCCAAGTACGACAGCTTGAAGCAGCAAATGGAAGATCTACAGAAGACAGTACAATTTCTATTCAATGATTACGACTCTATCATTTCCCGAATTGATAAAATAGAGGGGCAAAATGGTCAATTCGATAGCTTGGCTAAGAAGAACACCGAACTGGAAACAAAAATATTGGAGATGCAGTCTCGATGGGATTATCAGGAGCAACAACAACGATCCTCCAATATTGAGATACGTGGAATCCCGGAACGCCATGATGAGAACCTGACATAGTTGGAAAAATTGCGACGCTTACAAAATTCTCTTTCACTACACCGGATGTATCGTCTATCTCCAGGACAACAACCAGAAAGTCGGATAAAAAACCGCGACCCATAATTTTAAAACTTGTAAATAATAATAAAAGAAATAATTTTTGCAGGCAGTGAAGAATTACAATAAAACATGTGAAAATAATAGCAAAAAATTGAACACCGCGGATCTTGGTCTTTCAGGCAATGGCACCGTTCCTGTGTATGTCAGTGAACATCTCACACAGAAAAATAAATATATTTTTGGAAGGGCAAAAATGGTCGCCCGAGAAAAACTGTATAAGTATGTGTGGATAAGTAGCGGTAGAATTTTCATGCGTAAGAAGGATGGAATGCAACCAATCTGAATTAAAAGTGAGGCATATTTTTTGTCATTATAACTATCATAATATTTTCTGTAAACCTAAATTTAAATAATGTCGCAAAAAATATTTTATCACCGATGAATTATCCCGATATATTTGTATACTTTCCTACCCTAATTATTCCTTTAAAATACTGGGTAGTCCTAGTATTATTTTTTGTACAATGTTATTTTATGCTGATACTTACCAATTATTTTTGTTTTTATTTTATATCCAGTCGTATATTACCATTGATAATATTTACTACTTTTATAATAAATCTATTGCTATTATATTTGTTTTATATTATATGATTACAATCTATTTTAAAATTTATCGTTTATATTACATATATCTTTTATATTATCCGGCGAATATTTATATAAACATTTCTTTATGATTGAGTTACACATTATACTCAGATTGAATGTCTTTGTTGGTAGCGAAAATATGTTCATTTTTTACCTTCTTTATTCTCTTGGTTTAAAACTTATATTGAAAAATAACCTACATTCAACCCTGCACACATTCTATGCACTATTTAGGCACATATATCACTCGAGCGCGTGGATAACATGGATATTATAAGCTTCTTAGATTCCAACCATGTCACTGTAACTTCGGACATAAATACGTGTAGATACGTGAGAAATGTAGCTTAAAAATATTGACCTTAAATATAAGAAGCATTAATTGTAACTTTGATAATTTGATTCTCATGCTTCAAGATCTACAGTCTGATTTAGATATCATTATTCTATCAGAGGCGTGGATAGGAAACTCCTTTGTAGAGAAGCATATCAAGGGTTATTCAACATTCTACACGAAAAATATATATACACAAAACGATGGAGTTATTGCTTACGTTAATCATACCATTCAAAATGCTACAGTATCGGAGGTGAAACTAGAAGGGGCCAACTGTCTACAGATAAACCTTAACAACACAATCAACATTATTGGAGTTTATAGAAGTCCATCTGTCTCTAATATTTCTCTCTTTTTAGAGACGCTTGATAATTTACTAGGTAAATACAATTCTAATGACCTAGTTCTTTGTGGGGATTTTAATATCTCATTATGTGGCAAAAAACATAATAAAATTAACGATTACTTAGAAGTAATGACTCTTCATGGTTTGCAGTGTCTGGTAAATAAACCTACAAGGGGAAACAATTGCCTTGATCATGTTATGTGTCGGTCAAAACTACAATCGGCAACAACAATATATGAAACGTCAATTACTGATCACTATCCCATTATGGTAAAATTGTCCCAGTATAAAACGGATGCAGTCATTCATAAAAAAGGATTTAAGAAAAACAAAATAGATTTAGGTAAGGTAGGGGGAGACGGGGCTGTTTGGGACACGGGGCAGTTATAAAAACGCGTTTTTTTTCATAATGCGCCTTTCTAAAAATGTCAATAATAATAAATAAATAAATACAAACGGAGCTGCCATGGAATTCACCGACCGGAGTCGGGCCCATCATAATACTATTTTTATTTTACACTTCTGGGGGGTGAGCAGTGGATTCCGGACTTAGATAGACGTTTAGTTGACAACACGTAAGTCAGTCAGTTGTCAAAATGGTTTGTGGTTGCGGTCGTTATTGCAAGTTGTAGACAAAAATTAAGGATTTCCAGAATTCAGTAATTACTTTTAAAGTAATTTCGTAAGCCTCTAACTAGATAAGCCTTTAACGTACTTAATTATGCATTAAGACAAGTTGATAGAGCATATATTTCGCCATTATGCTCGGTTAATGTTATTCTCACAACTTAACCTCGACATTTTTCTTGATTTTTAATTTAAAAATTGCTTTGGTGGGGCACTGAGAAATCTGCCATGGGGCAGTTTTGGACGCGTTCAAAACTGCCCCGGTGATGGAGTCGTTCGATTACAGGTGCATTTTGTATTATTGCAGTTATGGTGCATACCTACTTATAAACGTAAAACCGACCGAAATGTCATAGAAGAAGATATGAGACATGCAGTGAAGATGATCATAAAAGAAAAAAAGTCGTTCAGGATTTTCGCTGACATGTTCGGTATTAAGATATTGTTCAATCAAGTCCTTCAGTATAGGAAAAATCATTCCCTGAACGATGAAGAGGAAACTGATAGTGGGAATTCAGATGGCGACACTTGTGACCCTAACCCACAAGATTTAAATAAACATGGATCGCGACAGGTTTTTTCAGTCTTGGAGGAAAAGCTGCTAGAAGAATACTTTTTGAAATCATCTAATCATCTACATTATGGACTGACTTATACTCAAGCACAAGAACTTGCTTACTCGTATGCCGTACTCCTAAAGAAAAAAAATCCTGAAATTTGAACGAACAAAAATCGCGCGGGTAAAGATTGGATGTCTGGTTTTATGAAGCGACACCCAACCATGTCTCTAAGAAAACCAGAAAACACAAGTTTATCTCGTGCAACATCATTCAATAGACACAACATAGATTTATTCTATGATAACTTACTAAAAGTCATGGATAAGTACAAGTTCACTCCAGACCGAATACTCAACATTGACGAAACAGGAATCACAACTGTTCTCCAAGCTCCGAAAGTGATCGCCCCAGCCTGTAAAAGGCAGGTGGGCCAAATTGTTTCTGCAGAAAGAGGAATTCTTACAACATTTTGTGGTATCATTACTGCGAGCGGTCAAGCCCTACCTACAGCATACATATTCCCTAGAAAGCGAATAAACCTGGCATACATGAACGGCTGTCCGCCAGGTGCAAAAGCTTTTCCATCAAACACTGGTTGGATGACCTCTGAGATTTTTCCGCAATTGTTAGAACACATAAAACAGCACACAAAATGTACTGTTGATGACCCAATACTGCTTCTGATGGATAACCACGAATCCTACCGCTCAATAGAAGCAATAATCTACTCTAAAGCTAATGGTATCATACTGCTCTCATTTCCACCTCACTGCTCACATCGACTTCAGCCGCTGGATGTAGGCGTATTTGGTCCATTCAATTCACGATGCCGAACATCTTTCAACGATCATCTATCATCAAATACTGGAAAGCCTATTACAATTTATTTATATTTATTTATTTATTTATTTATAACGTACAAGAACAAAAAAATACAAGGACATGCATACTGTTGTACATGAGGAATAATTAAGAACAAACATTATAATAGCGAAAAACATAGCTCTATGGATATAAATATGCTAGCATATCCGAATGAGGCGAAATCGCACAACCAACTAGACCTAGAAGGTCCGTCTCTGGCTGTGCTGTGTTATACCAACTGTATTTTTGTAACTCGCGAACTGACGAAGGTGATCAATTTTAAATAATTCTAAATCTAACAAATGTGTTGTTTACACAAATTAAAGTAAAATTTAAAGTAGAAAAAAAAAAAATATATATGTATGCAATTAAGGGCTAAAAATAAAGTAAACTTTACATTATATACAATAAATTTAAGTGGAAAATAAGTAATAATATATACAAATATATGAATAAACACTACATTCTAGTATATATGTTTAAGAAAATGATATGTAATATTGCACAATTTTACAAATACGTATTTTTTTTAAATATTCACCCTACAGTATTAATAAGGTCTTTAGTTTTTGAACGCCCAATATCTAGAAGCCAGTTTTTTACTTTACCTTTAAAAGTTACATAATTTTTCACGTTTTTCGTGGTTTCACTTGACCAGATAGCAACTCTGACCTGCCAACCGTACCTCCTGTCATTTAATCCGTCCAATATAGCAAACTCTTTTAAGCATCCAGGTATATTTCCCATAACTCGCCTTGCTTTTGGAGATGAAGACTTTGAGGAATCTTACGTCACCGACCGGCCAATGCGAGATGCCTCTGATGGTATCACTGGTACTCCACAGACTACTTCAGATACTCAAAACACAGCTCCTGCTCCAGAATCTTCTACATCTCTACTGCCAGCATCTGCTTTGGGCTTTAATACACCTTTGCGGTCTACATCTGCTTTTGGATTATCCACACCACCGTTAACTGCAGCATCTAGATTTACTACACCTTCACCGTCAACGCCTGCTTCAGGATTTACATTAACCCCACCGCTTACTTACTCTTATGTCATAATATCATAATGAATAAGGTCTCCTTAAATAAATAATATGATTGCGAATAGTATAATTTCAACGTTCCAAACTACCCCATACCAGTTCATAACTACCCCACCATGAGGCAGTTTGGAACGATTTCCCTTTTTTTTTTTAAATTCTATTGCCGAACAACGACAATGCTTTTCGGGATTTTTTAAATCCCAAAGTCAAGGCAATTAGTCAGAGTAAGTAATGTGGTATTTAGTTCTTGGAAATACATAAAAATGAGGAAACTACGGGGTCATTACAAAAATCGTTCCAAACAGCCCCGTCTCCCCCTACTTTATGACCTGGGGTAGGTTGATTGGTCTCACCTATACAGTGCAACTAATGTAGACTCTGCTACTGAGTATTTTGTCAAAACTTTAACCTCCATTGCCGATAAAAACACATGCACCCAATCCCATGTCACGACACACAAAAATAAAAAATTAAAGCCATGGATTTCCGATGGACTACTGTTTTGCATCCGTCGACGAGATAAACTACACCTAGCATCAAAAAATAACCCTCATAACTTAAGTTTAAAAACCAAATTTGTAATTTATAGGAATATATGCAAACGGTTAATTAAGAAAACTAAAGAAGACTACTACAAAAATAAAATTGCTGAAAATAGCAGTGATTCTAAAAAGGTTTGGCAGCTAATCAAGGAAGCAGCTAACATTTCCAATAACATGCACACCATCGATAAGTTAGCCATTGAAAATCGAGTAGTCAATGCCCCAGATAATTTGCAAGAAATCGTTAATGCATTTAACACGCACTTTGCCAGTGTAGGTTCAAAACTGGCAAACAAAATATTAGATAGAAAAAAAATCGCCCGGGAAGACAAAAACTTTACTGAAGGGATACCTACTACTGTGTTTTCCCTAACCCCAACATCGCCAAATGAAGTTTGTAAAAGCATTAACTCATTAAGACAGTCTCGTTCCTCAGGTATGGATGGTCTAACTAGTGATATTTATAGAATTGGGAAGGATTATTTAAGCTCACCAATATCATTTATAATAAATCTAAGTTTTAAACTGGGAATATTTCCAGCAAGACTTAAATGCGCAAAAATCGTGCCTGTTTTCAAGTGCGGCGATAAACTCGATGTAAATAATTATAGGCCCATTTCACTACTGTGTACTCTCTCCAAAATCATTGAGAAAGTTGTTAAAAATAGGCTAGTAGAATATCTGGATATCAATAGTCTTTTATCGTCCAACCAATATGGCTTTAGGCAGGAAATGGGTACGGCTGATGCTATTGCAGAGGCCACGAAAACCATAACAGAGCTTGTCGACAAGGGAGAGAAATGTCTTGCTATTTTTCTAGACTTATCCAAGGAGTTCGATACTGTATCTCACGATATCCTTTTAAAAAGACTACTGACCATAGGTGTTAAAGATCAAAATTTAAAATGGTTTGAAAGCTACATATCTGAAAGGACGCAAATCACTTCGATTGCTGATATTTCCAGCGACGTGAAAAGTCTCTCATACGGCGTGCCACAGGGAAGTGTTTTGGGGCCTATTTTATTCCTTATATACATAAATGACCTCTACAACCTGACTCCCAGTAAAGCTATATCATTTGCAGATGATACGGTAATCATTTTTAACGGCAGTAGCTGGCAGCATGTTTTCTCAAAGGCCAATAAAGAAATGGACATTGTTAAAGAGTGGCTGGATGACTCACTACTCACACTTAATATCGAAAAAACTAAGTATTTAACTTTCAGCATAGATAAAAGAGGACAACCACCAGATGCCGATTCGATAACTATTCATCAATGCATGAACCGTCAATGCAATTGCGAGCCACTACAAAAAGTGCTGTCTCTAAAATACTTGGGCATAGTTGTAGATAATAAGCTGAGATGGGCTGATCATATAGACTTATTGTCTTCAAGGATCAGACGTCTGGCATACATATTTAAAGATTTAAGGAATATTCTAGACCCCAAAACATTAAAAACTACCTATTATGCCTTGTGTCAAAGCATTCTGAGTTACGGGATCATTGGGTGGGGAGGTTGCTCCAAAACAATTATCCATCAAGTAGAGGTAGCACAGAAGCTGAAAATTAAAATTATAAACCGTAAACCGTACAGATACCCTTCAGAAAAACTTTTTGAAGAGTTCAGTGTACTTGAAGTAAGGCAACTTTATTTAAAATTTTGTCTGGTTTTTATTCAATTTCAAAATAAGAGAAACACCACACTCAACAATTCTGAAACGGGTTCTAGAAGAAATACCTCTTCTGGACGCACCCATGGACAGGATAATATGCCATCATGTCTTTGATCAAAGATACAATACCCAACTCATTGCAGAACCAGCAGATCACTCTGGTACAAATGAAGTAAGGATATACACAGATGGCTCCAAAACCTCTCAAGGTACCGGAGCCGGCGTCTTCTCAAATGATCTAAACATCAAAATATCAATTACCCTAGGCAACTTAAATACGATCTTCCAAGCAGAATGCATTGGCATCACCAGAGCAGCACAGGCAGTCGCAGCCAAAGATGTCGGAGACCTAAGTTTGAAATTTGTCCCTGACAGTGCCTCCGTTCTACAAGCGCTAGCAAAAAATACTATAACCTCAGTCCTTGTACTGGAATGCCACAATGCGCTTCAATCCATTGCAAGGTCAAATAAAGTGACGCTGCAATGGATTAAAGGGCACAGTGACTCACTGGGCAATGACACGGCAGACGAACTGGCCAAAAGGGGATCAAAGGAAATAGTATATGGACCGGAACCCTTGATGCCCATTCCCCAGGCCCAAATAAAAACATGGCTACGCAGGAACACCGAAGAAACCCACTTTACAGAATGGAAAAAAAACGCAGGATGCAGGCAAACAAAGAACGCGGTTCCGGAAGCATCCAAAAAACTTGCCCGCAACCTCACCAGATTAAAAAGGGACAAAATCCGTAAAGTCATAGGTACTATGACAGGCCACTGTCCCCTAAACAAACACCTGTTTACCATAGGTGTGACAGACAGCCCTCTATGCAGAGGATGCATGGAGGAAGAAGAAACGCCACAGCATGTGCTCATGGAATGCAGGAACGTGGCAGAGCAACGGGCAAGAATACTACAATCTCCAGCATCTGTCCCGGAGGCCTGTAGCAACCCAAACAGGCTGCTAACCTTCTGGGACAGCCTGGGTTGGCTGGAGTAACATAAATAGAAACATGAGCCACGCACAACGGCCCAATCAAGAGGCCAAGTGCGGGAAAAAGCCCAAACAAACTAACTAACTAACTATCCTTTTAATAATATAACAAACGTTAGTTTAGTAAAACGTTTTTCAAATTAAAAAAAAACCTGACAATTTTTTATTCTAAGTTGCATATTTGCATATACCGATTCAAGTATATTTGCATATACCCACTTCAAGGATGTTAATTAAAACGCATCCTTCTGTATATGTATGTAATTTTTCGTATCTTTTACACATATATTTCACTTTCATTTATTTAGAAGCCAATTTTATTCTGCATTTTTGTTTTTTTTTGTTTAGAGCAATTTGATTGAATAATCAAGGGGTTAGCCTTTTTCAATCTTATTTTTACAAGATTTATTTTAACTTGCAACATTCGTAATTTGTCCGTTTAAAAATTTGAAACCTAATTTTAAACAACTTGCTGGTATCCAAATGAGCTGAAATTTGGCATAGTTAGTAAGTTCAGTGACAATGCAATATTATGGTTCCATCGAGCTGATTTGATGACGGAGCCGGAAGGTTGCAAATGGATCTCTCTGATGTAAAGTGCTAAGATAATAAAGTTTGGGCTCGTTTGTTTTGTTGTCAGAAGTAATTTCCATTACACACAATGACGAGGGTCTGGAGATGAAGCCACGAAATTGCCACAGGAACATAAGCTTTACATGCCTGATGGGATGTAAAGCTTGTTTTTAAAAAATCCTTTTTACTTTTAACCGGTCAAACGCCAACAAACGACCGTCGATAAAAAATACCTGTCAAACGCCAACAATGCCTAGACATTTTGCGTTGTTTAACAGATCCACGCGTAAGGTTCTCAACCGGCCTCCATATATATTGTATAAATATAGGGCCCGATTGCGTTTTTTTGTGAACTAAAACTGAAATTAGTTCGAGCGAATAACATAGAGCAATACGTTAGAGCGGAATATGAAACAAACGACCGTCGATAAAAAATACCTGTCAAACTTATACTCGTTCGAATACATTTGAACACATTTCGTGCGGTATTAGATGCAGATGCTATATCTTTTGTGGGTAGTTTTAATGCGAAAAAGTGACAACCGTTCATTTCACATTCCGCTCTAACGTATTGTCCTGTCTCGTTCACAAGGACTAATTTCCGATTTTAGTTCATGAAGAAACGCAATCGAGTCCATATAATGTACAAGGCTAACAAGTCTAATTATTACATAACAAGAGGGAATTCATGAAAAAACGATATTATTAGTATTTATCTACTAAATCGATCAAAAGGTTGCAGTGCACTTTTGTGGATAATATTTCCATAAAAGTTGAGAAAAGGATGGACGAGTAGCCATTCATTTTGTACCTGTCTATGTTTATGTTGCGACTCATACTATGTGTATGAGTGCTATGTTTATGTTGGACATAAATTCTGAATTTGTCAGTCTTGAAATATTGAACTCTTTGGGTTAGATTAAATGCGGGGAGTTTCGGCTTCGGAGCTAAAGTGCATTTAAAGGCTTTTAAGTGCACTTAAAGGCTTTTAAGTGCACGGAAGGCTTCGGAGCACTGCGACTTCTGCAAATCTTTTGCGCCTCCGTTTGCTTACAGTTCGTTTTCCAGTTCTGCGCTTTCTACAAACTCCAGTATCTTCGAGGGAACCATTTCTTCGATCTCATTTAAAAAGTAGAACAGAAAGTAGAGTTTTTTAAAGATCTTGGTCTTCCAAGGTAAATAATCAACTCCTTCCTAAAAAAAATATCTAAAACTGCAATTTCCGCATCTCAAATTCTATGGCTTCGAAGGGGGGGGTGAATGTGTGGTAAGGTGAACGCTCACATGTGGCAAGACAGCTATCCTAAACCTACCACAGCCGGTTGTTAGTCCGGAATCCACCGCTCACCCCCCAGAAGTGTAATACTAGAGTATTATGATAGGCCTGACTTCCGTCGGTGAATTCCATGACAGCTCCGTTTGTATTTTATTTTATTGTCACGAGAAATGCCATTTCTGTAAGAAAAAAGCTAGCTCTGACAATATATATTTTTGTACTTATTTAAATATTTTTGGTGGTTAGTTTGAGGTGCAGCGAAAGCCTTCTCGTTTACCGTGTCCTCCTCCATCGCTGCCAGTATGTATAAATATCAACAAGAGACTAGACACTCGGTATACATATATGGAGCAATACTTGATCAAGATCTTGGATTTCTGGATTTCAAGGAATCCTGTGATCTGTATTTTATTTTATTTTATTTTTATTCCAACAAAAGAGAAAAACAGCGCTCAGGTCTTAAGTTAATAAATAATAATAACAATATTACGGCCAAAATAGTCTCCTGGTAATATACAGTTAATGTGCGCGATGTTGTGTAATAATATTTATACCTATATTATGTTATATTATCATGTTCTCTCGATTTGTGAGTGTGTATGATATAGTAGGATGAGTGTGTTTATGTGTGTGATTGTGATGTGTGTTTAATGGGTGTGTGTAAGTACATCTACGTGTATGTGTCATAGTTGTGTATATATGAGAGTGTGTGATTCTGCACAGGTATGTATCTGTTCAAGCTTTTAAGGTCTGGTCTATTACCGCTCTGATAAACTCGTTTTTGCTCATTGAGAATATGTCTAGTTCCTGAAACGATTCATCATAGGCTTCCATAATTCGATGCAGAGTTGAATTCCTTGCTTGATTTGTATGGAGTCTGGGTACATTGAATACCCTTGGGTGATGAGTTCGGCGCGATGGGACATTTAAGGCTATTCTGCTTAGAATTTGTGGGCTGTCGATATGATGCGAAAGTATATTGTGGAAGAACGTCATATCAGTTATTTGCGTCGCTGCTGAAGACTCAGCATTTCGAACCTTGCCAAGCCGTCAGAATATGAGGTATATTCACGGATAATAATCCAAATATCAAGATAAATATCGAGCATGTAGCATTCTTCATAGATGCTTTTACCGATCGATGAAAGGAGAATAGGTAAAAATATATGGATGCTGGGCCCACCTCTAAAATAAAAATGATTTTGTTACCATTGGAAATATCTATTTATCTAGAATATTTACGACTACTCCAAGTTTTGAAGTTTGGAATTTTCTCAAATATGGCTAATTAGATACACGAAAACCCCCATGCCAATTATTTATTTAAAATATATTATTTGCAGTTACGATCCAGAAAGATAGTGTATTATAGTGTACGGTCACTGGGCACACCATGTTGAACAGCTAATCTTAGCTTATTACATATGTCAGGAAACAGAGGGGGAATGAAATCATGAGACACATTATAGAGTTCAAGCAACATATACCAGTATTTCCTTTCCATATACTGCTGACAAACTCAAGCATTCTTAGGAATATATAGTTTGTACTTACACAGTGTATGTAGTTTATCGTTTCGGCTATTCTGCGATAGTTTTCATTTAAATAGTTATTAAAAATACAACGCCTGGATGTATAAGTGTATATAAGTAAGTATAAGTGTATATAAGTAAGGGTATATAAGTAATTAGCCATATTTAATAGGATATAACTCAAAAACGGCTAATAACTGAGATCAGTCGTTATAGTAATAAATGTTCTACATAAAGAGATCTTTCCATTGGTATATGATTTACAGCTATTGGAAAAGTGGGCCCAAAATGCCCATTCTCTTTTGATTACAAACCTATATTCAGCAAGTAATTCATCTGCAATACATGGCTGCCGATCAGCGTAACGTTGATTTGATCATTCAGACTAGAAGGAAGTGAACCCGGGCTCATCTCGCGCAGATCACAAAGCATCCACTGATCCCGCACTGCATTATTCAACTGATCCGTACTGTAATTTTGACCGGAATCAAGGAAGAATTCAACACATCTAAAACATAAATAAACATTATCAGAAAAATACTTGGATCGTGGTAATAAATGTTTAAAATCAATTTACCCTTGCAACCAGTCGTTGTCCGCCTTCATAAAATGTCTATCCAAAAACCGCCGCGCATTTTCTACATCACCATAGACGCTCTCCGGCATGGTGGATAATAATTAAATAGAAAATAGCATTAGAAAATGAGATAATTCGAAAAAACGACGGTAACGTTTGCGCGGGAACAACACAGACTTTTCATTTTGACAGTTCTACAATCAAAACACGAAAATTTTGTTGTCTTTAGAAGCGAAAAATAAAAAAATAATAATTGAAATTAAATGTATATTTGAGGTTGCGCTTAATTTTGTTTTACCTGATTTAATGCAGTTAAATGGCGATTAGCGTTTATTAGGAAAATGTTTTCCACTCCGTGATTCTAGCGTTTACCAACTGCCGGGTCCCAATCTACCATTTATGTTCGACTGTATTGCCAGTTGTAGGTACTGTTTTTTTTTATTTCTTCCACAAGTGAATAATTCTCTGATTATTTCTGCGTCTCGTTGCGGTTCTCAACAGTCGGAAATATTATTATGTCATTGCATTGCATCAACCTTTCGCGCCTAGGCGCTTGTGGGGATGACGTATTGATTACATAAGAGTATGTAATCAATACATCTTTCCCGCAAGTGCCCAGGAGCGGAAGTTGGTGTAGGTGATCGGAACAATAATCCTACCATAAATTGGTTTTCAACAATAAATTGACAATACGGCAGGATTGTAACTCGATTCAACGAAAAATCGGATAAGCACATGGATAGTTGCGAAATGCAAATTTCTCACTAATTTTAGGTAGTTATCTTCATCAGTTTGTTGGGATAATTTTCGAGAGGGCATTTTTAGTGGTTAGTGATGGCACCAAAATCCAACAATCACTGACGTATATATGTAAATTGTAAGTACATATAGATCTGGCATTCAGTACGAAATGCAGGAAAAATCCAATGCTGTTTTGCCATGACAAAGCAAGACAACGCTGCTGGGAGAAAGCGTAAAGGTGGGTATCCATTAGGTTTGCGCACCTGCAACTGCTCCAGTAGTCGATACGTCCGCGCTCCTAGAGCATGCAACGTTGCACGCTCCGCGGCGAGCGCTCCGAACGGTGGCGGTAAATGCGCGAACACAAAGTGATGCGCAGTGCGTTCGTGGACGCGAGCAAAGAAATACGTTGGTGGGTACGTCTCGCGCATCACGTTCGGCGTTCAGTAAACGCGAATCCCTCGATATGGAGTGGGCGGAAGAGTAATGTCTAGCTCTAATCGAGAACTACAGAAATTATACATTGCTGTGGAATCCGAAGAATGAGACATTTAATAATAAATTCTAGCGATGACATGTTCTCTCAATGTTCGAAGGAAAACTGCGGAGCACTCGTTGTTTTTGAGTCGATGGGCGCACAGTCTCCATTTGAACAGTTGCAGGTGCGCGGAGGAATACTGGATATCAATTTTTAATCGTTGGAGAAAACGGCCGGCGTATACGAGAAGACGTTATAGCTATCGTTTGAATATTGAATAAATTACTAGGCAGGGGTCTATTCTTGTTCAATTTAGTATGTTAAATTTATGGTCCATTTCATTTTCATGGGTCATGGACAAATTTAGCATGCATTTTTTTTCAAAAATAGGCCCCCTGAAAACAAATGATATTAGCAACGCCACTAACGCGCGTAATATATGAGTATACCACTGAATCGTTGCACGAAAATATATAATAATATTAAAACGTGAAATGTAATTCGGGTTTAGCTGCTTACTGAAAGTAGTTTTGCGATTTCTCAATACATGAGAAAGCAATTTAAAACAAATTCAAAATTCTTTATTTATCTATAATATTACATATCTTTTTAAAATTCAAAGCCATCCTAACTAGGCCTCGCCTATACTAAGGTGTAATGAGAGATTGAAATTTAAGCGGAAATGTTAATGGCCTGTACGCATGTCCGATGCACTGATCATGTCCCACGTACGCTACGTATACGGCGCAACGCTCCCACTGGTGTGCATACTAATCCCATGTATGCAACATATATTTTGGCATGAGAAGTTGCTGTCACTTCAGAAAGCCAACTGACCCCTTTCTGCGGCATAGCTGTCGACGGGTATTGCCAGGTGTATATATCTCATTGTATACGTTAGAAATTAGTTTTACATTTTTTAAAATAGCATTTTGACACGCGCTTGTCGAGAATTTTTCTAACCTCTGGTAACCCTATTACGCCGTGATTTTAGAACGATTTGACAACAAAAGGCTTTCGCGGAGAGAACTGTTTCAAAAAGTTCAGCTTATTTATTTCTAGCCAAAAAAGGATTTTGCCAAGCGACGGGAATAAACAAACGATAGCATAATACGGCGTCTAAAATATGAAGAGGCGAAATGCCGACAGTGGCAAAATGCGTAGGCCGCTAAAGCGCAACAAGATCACGGAAGGCATTTACGGAAGGTGAGTTCGATGTTATAATAACGCTTCTGGGTTCTGCTTTTCCGTATTTACCGGCGCTGTTCCGGAATTATGAAAGAAACGACTCTGCTGCGGGCGTTTGCCGCTTTTCTAAACGATCTCCGAGCGAAAACAGCTGTATTTCGCGATATCCTGCCACAATTTCGGCTTGTGTGCAAGTTCCAAAATGCTGTTTTTTAATTTAGATTTTTACGCGGACGTAATGCGTATCTCCTGATACAGTTTATGCGGGACAGCTTGAATGTCAACGATCATTCCTCAATAATCGAGAATCGAGTAAGGTATCATTTCGCTGAAGTATGGGGAGCCTTCTGTCCAGAAATAACTCTGCTCCCTAAATTGCAAAATGACCGTTACTGTAAAATTAACAGTTTGGGAGTCCAATATTCCCAAGAACCCACCTACACAATCTAAATTAGTACCATAATCCATTTATGGTGATGATGAAATTTAGTTAAATACAGTGCTATCTCAGTAATCTGGCAGATATCGGACCAGAGCACTGCCGGGTTACTGAAAACGCCGGACTACTGGAAATCGCTAATATTGATGCATTTAAACGGTAGAAGCGATGTTGTATTGTATATATGCACAGTATACCACTGAAATTTAAATCAAAGCTAGAAACGACAAGAGTCGTCTGGGCTTGCATATGGCCGCCAGTTTGGCGCTACTCGGCCGATGCAGATGTTCAAACCCGACACCCCAGGCTGGTATAACGATATGGACCGTTCTTTCAGCCGTAGGTGATTACACAAAGACTTAGGGACATCACAGTCCACAGTCTAGGTAGCAAACAGTTTCATGTAGCTTGCCCAATGTCTCTAGTCAGCTTAAATCACGATTCAGCTCCTATTCAGTAGCCTTCTTGAGTGAGGAGCTCCCCGGGAAGGACTCTCGCGTCTCAGGCTTCACGGCTGGTGGATCGGTTTCCCCTGGGGGATTGCCTTCCGGCGCTACTGAACGGTTTGCACACTGTGTGGCGTCAGTGTGGAGACTATGGAAATGTACTGTCTCATGAGCAGCGGGGGTCGATGTTAACCTATCGTCTTCCACTCTTGAAATGACCAGTCGGCTACCTGATTCCGAATTCAGAGCCGGGCAAAAGATGCCATGGTCTGCAATAGATTCAAACTATCGCATAACAAATCGCAGTTGAAAATACGGCAGGCAGAGGACCGCGCAAGCGACCTTGAGCCCGTAATGTCGGGTGGACAAAGGTATCTTGATGGTTAAATCAAGACGGAGATATCCTGTCAAAATTTATCCTTCCTAGTGCCTTGCTGTAAGGCCTGGACCTGGCGGATTTGTTGGCTTTGCTGTACGGTAGGTTTGTATTGTCCCTAAGTCTTCTACGCTTAACTCATGGAAGGCAGAATGATCATTATCGTTAAAACTTCCTGGGGTGATGAGTTCACCCGTTGCAGTTGACACCTCTAAGTCCACAGTCTAGCTCCGCCCGTAAGAATCCGACGCCTCACTGCGAGGCACTGGAGTGTGAACCGAGCGGGCCAACCTCACGCCTATACTACCAGATTTGGCCGGATTTCTCCATCCATCAGTCTGGTCACGGGTTTGAGGTTGCTTGCGCGGGTCTCTACCTGATGTAAGCGGTTATTCAGTGTAAATATATTGCAGACCGCGTTGCTAATTGTCCGCCATGATCACTCGGGATCGGGTGGTCGACGGATCGATATAAGGGTTAAAGACATCAGGTCAACGACCACCCTCTGTCAGAGGAACATACATTTCCAGACCCCTTTGGTTATTAGCCAGTTGGGCTTTCTTCGTTTTTTTTCTGCAAAAGCAGATAGTGCACTAACAGCCCAGTTCTGCCCGAGGTAGTCCCCGAATCCGCACTTCTGATCCCACCTGCTTCCGACTTCAGGATTACAACCGTGGCGGAAGCTCACAGCGGCCCTGACAGGGTAAGCCCCTCCACGAGGAGGCTACCAGATAAGGGTTGCACCTTGAGTTGGACATATTGAGTTGTCAACTACAACGGGCGAGCCCGTCACCACAGGACGTTTTAACGATTAGTCGTTCTATCGACCTGCAGTGAGCGTAGAAGACTTTGGACATAACAAATCCGACATCTAGCTACGCCACAACCCGTAAGAGACCAACTCCTCACCGCGAGAAAGCCAGGAATGACTTCCCGGCGGCTTGAGAAACTCGCGCCCTTACTTCCAATTGTGACCAGATTTCTCCGGTCTCTCGATTGGTTCCGAGTTCGAGGTCGCTTGCGCGGGCCTCTCCCTTACGAAGCGGTGAAACGGAGTATACCGAATCTATCGCGGACCAAGGCGTCCTTTGCCCGGCTCTGAACCGGGATCGGATGGCCAATGGTCATTTCAAGAGCAGTCGCCGTAAGGTACACAACCACCCCCGCTCTATAGGAAACAATACATTTCCCAGACTCCCCCGACTGTTAGTCAGAGTGCACGATCGATTGGCTTGCGCCGCACGGTGCGCAGACCTCCCAGGAGCGCCAGGGGTTTGATTCCCAGGGGAAACTGACCGCGGACAGAGTCCTACCCAGGTTCGCAGCCCGTGCGTGGAGGCCGTCTGATGGGTGTTGACCCGTGAGTGTGACCGACCCTGAACACATGGGTCATCGTGGCCAACTCATCATGGGCCCGTTAGCTCCCCCTTGAGTTGGACAGGCCAACATTGAGCTTGGCCAAACCACCCAAGCTGCAGGCAACCGTTAGGAACCAATCTATGTAAACATTCTGTCAGTTCTCGGCCCTAACACTGATGCGTGTAACTGACTCAACGTCAACTAGAAGCAGTTAAGCAACAAAAAGATCTTGGAATAACAATTACTGATGATCTCCAATGTGAGAGTCACATAATTGCAATTGCTAATGAGCCAACTCTACTCTCTATCTAATAAGGAAGGCTTTCCAACATCTGTCAATACAGGTTTTTTATCAAGATCTACAAGGCATCTATGAGATCTATTCTTGAGTATGGCTATCAGCTCTGAAACCAATACTTATACAAAGATGTAGGATGTCCTGGAAAAGATGCAGCGAAGGGCTACCAAAATGCCAGTGGGCCTGAAGAATAGGAATTATGAAGATCGCTTGGAATTACTTGGAATGACTACTCTAAAACAAAGAAGACAAAGAGGGAACCTGATTGAGACATATAAAATTCTAACGCATTATTGCGAAGTACCTGGACTAGAGAATATTTACAAATTCAACGCCAACACAAATCTTCGAGGTCACAACTAAAAACGAGCATACAAAATTTAAATCTAATCCTATTAAGAAGTTCTGCAAAATAGAGTGGTGGACATGTGGAATAAATTACCATTTCAAGGGATTAGTGCAAGCTCTGTCAATCAATTTAAAAATAGACTCAATTTGTACCTTAAATGGTTAAATAACTTGTTAATATTGTTTTTATCTCATATGAATATGATGGAAGGTGTTGAACTCAGCTTTCAATGGCTTCACCGAACATATCCGGGCCCATTGGCAATAAAGGAGGGTGTCGGACGAGGTGGGACTAGTGAGCGGCCGCTCTACAGTTCTCCAGCGCGCGTGACGTTTCGGCTCGCTACAAGCCCTCATCGGCTAGTCTGCGATGACTAGGACGCGGAGAACCACCAGTCCCGCCCTCGACCTCCCTCTCTCTACCTATCCATATTCCGTAGGATGCCTCCAGTGCCGCTTTCGAGGCTCTCTCCATGTATGAGCTCAGCGCCGCTCTTGGCAGGCCTAAATTCTTGAAGAGGCTGTAGAGTGACTTCGCCGGTAGTCCTCTTGCTCCGACTTCCACGGCGAAATAGTTAATCTGATCTGGACGTATCAGCAAAGCTGCCTGTCCAGAATATAATAATAATAATAATAATTAGTCTTAAGGTTTGCCATTACTCCAAAATCCCCATCCCAGAAGTATAATAAAAATAATGTGATGTACTTGACTACGGTTGGTGAGTTTAATGGCTGCTCCGTTTATATTAATTACCTATATCTTTTGCAGCACATTATTATACCTGAAGTTTCTGCTATTGTGGGCCACAGTGATGTTCGCTGATTACATGTCGGAGTTCAGATTTGAATTCTTGTGGTCGCTGTGGATGATGCTGCGTTCTGTTTATGATTCGTTCAAATACCAGGGTTTGGTGAGTCTGTTGATTTATTAGATTGACTAGAATATAAGCCCCTGTATAACTGGCTGTTTGATATGCTAATAAAGAATTTACCAGATACTTTTTGATAGTGGGAATTTATGTATGTGATAATTGGGATATTTCATGCAAAATAATTAAAGTAGTTAGAGCAAAATAGTCACAACTTGCGAATTATATCATAAATGATAAATATTAAGTTACGGGGGATAGATTGAAAAGTTTCCAGAATGGGCAAGAAATCGCAGTAATTGAACAGGTTTTTGTTTTTATTTTTCAACATACTCCCTTTCCAGGGCGAGTGACTTTTCCCAGTGGTATACGATTCCGGGAGTGCAAAATAAGCATTCGTAGCGGCAATGACCTCCTCATTTGATGTGAAGTGTTTGCGCCCGGCCAAGTCTTCATATTTAGGAATAAAAAAAAGTCGCACGGGACCTAAGCCCTCAGAATAATACGATTTCGGGAACTCTGCAAAATAGGCATTTGTGACGGCAATGACCTCCTCATTGGACTAGAATGTGCCGGAGCGTTGTCATGGTGGAAGAGCACTTTTACGTTGCAAACGAGGCTGTTTCTCCCTCAATACGCCGTCGAGACCCAATAAATCACTGTAGTATTGCCCCGTGATCGTTCTTCCCGTCTGCAAAAAGTCGATGTGGATCACACCTTGCGAATCGTAAAAAACGGCAGCCATGACCTTTCCGGTCGATTTTGCCGTCTTTGCCTTCTTCGGAGCAGATTCGCCTGGAGAAGTCGACTTTTTTGATTGCTGCTTGGTCTCTGGTATATAGTAGTGGATCCATGTTTCGTCCACGGTCACGAATCAGTGAAAAAACTCTGTTGGATTACGCTTCAACATAGCCAAACACTCCTCCGAAGTGGTCACATGATTTCGCTTGTTGTCCACATTCAGCAAACTTGACACCCATCGCGCCGACAGCTTCCTCATGCCCAAATGTTGGTGCACGATATTTTGCACACTTTTGCTTGAGATGCCCGTGGCCTCTACTATTTCGCGCAACCTCACTCGAGGATCGGCTAACCCGAGATCGTGGACTTTGTTGACCATTTCCTCATCTGTGGCCCTTTTTGGATGTCTACTGCGTGGTTTATATCCTTGGTGCTCGTACGGCCACGTTTGAACTCGCTCACCCAGAAGCTGATAGTCGAAAATGAAGGTGTGGAGATGCCATGAACTTTCTGCAAAATATCTCGTATCTCCATCGCCGTTTCCCTATCCATCCAGAAATGTTTAATCTCTCCACGAAATTCGATTTTTTCGTGCCTGACTTGCTTCACAAAACTGCTTGGTAAACAAGAACTGTGCGACGTATCTGTCTGAAAATTTGACAGTTTTCCTAAAATATGTTGGTGTTGCTAACCATCACAATCATTTTGTGATATGGCACCATCTCTTGCCCATTCTGGAAACTTTTCAATCTACCCTTGTATATCGAGTAAATATCGTTGATATATACAACCATGAGTGAAGGTCCCTCTTGCGAGGAGATTACGACAGCAATCCTATGGATCATGCTATTGGCCTTCAGTGCCAAAATGACTGGACAACAGTTGCAGACTGCATTCCTCCTTTAATGCATTGGAAGAGGTAATGTCGTATGACTGATGCCAGAGATGTTGAAATTTTATTTAAATGCTTTTCAGCATACAATTCCAGACCGTAGTAACCTCGCTTGTTGGAGCTATTCAGAGGATAGTTCATGTTCCCTTTGTAGCAACATCCCACAGTTAGACATATTCTAGCTGACTGCAAGGCGGCTTTAGATCAAGGGCGGTACACTTACTGCCATGACAAATTCCTTGCTGTTATTCGCGAGGTAATTAGCCTCTCAGTGGCTTGTGCCAACAAGGGTCTGACAAACCCTCCAAACCCCCAATACAATTCGTGCGGGATGGCTTTAAAGGCAAAAATACATTCCACTACAAAACCTTTCTCAATAATCGAGACGGCTTCAGATTGGATTCTGGAGGTCAATTCAGTCTCTAAGCAGTATATATCCCCTTAAAGTCTCGGATGCATAGCCCTCCGTTTGATAAAACTCATTTATTCCTATCACGGAAGATGACCTTTATTCCAGAATTACCTGTCCTATGGGAATCAAATATCGCAAAATACCACGAGTACAAATTAATTGCAAACCATGATTTTGCAAATGTCGTCACCCGGAACGGTTTCACTGCTGACTTTCACGGGGCGGAAGTTGACGCTCGTGGCCTGCTAGCCAAATCTCTATCACCTCTTTAAATATTCTGGTCTCCAGGAATATAATCAACTCCTTCCTAGAAAACTATCTAAAACCGCGATTTCCGCATCTCAAATTCTATGGCTTCCTAGGGGGAGTGAATAAGGTCATAAGGTTTGTGGTAACAGCTGTCCTAAACCTACCACAGCCGGTCATTATTCGGGAGTCCATTGCCCCCCCCCCCATCATGGGAGCTAACGGGCCCATGATGAGGTGGCCACGATGACCCATGTGTTCAGGGTCGGTCACACTCACGGGTCAACACCCATCCGATGGCCTCCACGCATGGGGTGCGAACCTGGGTAGGACACTGGGTCAACCAGTCTCCCCTGGGAATCAAACCTCTGGCGCTCCTGGACGGTCTGCGCACCGAGCGGCGCAAGCCAATCGATTGTGCTCTCCGACTAACAGTCGGAGGAGTCTGGGAACTATATTGTTTCCTATAGAGCGGGGGTGGTTGCCTACCTTACGGCGACTGCTCTTGAAATGACCATTGGCCATCCGATCCCGGTTCAGAGTCTGGCAAAGGACGCCTTGGTCCGCGATAGATTCGGTGTACACCGTTTCACCGCTTAAGGGAGAGGACCGCGCAAGCGACTTCGAACTCAGTACCAATCGAGAGACCGGAGAAATCTGGTCACATTTGGAAGCAAGGGCGCGAGTGTCGGCCCGCCAGGTAACATTACTGGCTATCTCGCGGTAAAGGCGTTGGTCTCTTGCGGGTTGTGGCGTAGCTAGACGTCAGATTTGTAATGTCCAACGTCTTCTACGCTCACTGCACGGTCGATAGAACGATGAATCGTTAAAACGTCCTGCGGTGACGGGTTCGCCCGTTGTGGTTGACATCTCAATATGACCACCCCCCCCCCCCCAGAAGTGTAATAAGAGTGTTATGATATGCCCCACTCCCATCAGTGGATTCCACGATAGCTCCATTTGTATTTATTTATACTATCATGATAATCGGTGATATTTATTTTTTTTGCCCTGTTACTTACATCATTTTTTCTTCGTTTGTTGCAGGGATTTTCAGTATTCTTCATATTTATTGCGCTCACTTCGGATGTTATATGTTTCATCTTTGTTCCCGTACAGTGGATATTATTTATTGCAAGCACATACGTTTGGGTCCAATATTTGTGGTGTGGGACAGGTGAGATATTTGATTATACTACCTATTTTCATTTCGTTACTTAACTCAACGACAAAGTAGAGGATTTGCTCGAAACCATAGATCCTCAAGTATCTGAAAACCACACATTATAAAACACTCTTTAACATTTGTTGACATTGTTTTTAAATTTGTTGAGATGATCTTCCGAATTATTGTCTCAATCCGTAAAATGTCTGCAAATTGGGTAATTCGACGGTCAGGGCAGGAGATTGATTGTTGAATTGATAGAGAAAATATAAATATAGTTTACGAAATGCCGTCATTGTCTATTGCTTTTCAAAAGAAATTCTCGTATATGACATTTTGTCTATTAATTCAAAAACGACTTCACAGAATAGAATTTAGTTCTTTAATATATTTAATTAAAACTACATGTAATCAGCTGAAAAGTCTTTGGAGGACAATATTAGAAGAGGAGATCTAATAGAAACGCACAAAATGTTGCATGGTTATTATAGTTTGCCTATCTTGACAATTATACCATGAACACTCGTTGAAATTAAATAAAGCAACTGCAGTATCGAACCCCAAGAAACACCTTTTAACCCCTCCTCTCTTGGGGTAAAAATTCAGCCGTCACTTCTGCGCTTGGTAGTTTCGCGCGTGTAGTCGATGGCCTTGACAAAAACGACCATAACTTTTAAACCACTATACGGAACATAAAAAGAATAACTGTAAAATGATCGCATTGAAATTTGAAATATAAAACATTATGACCTTATCTCGTAAAACAATTAAGATAATAATGAATAAATATTACAAAGTTGGCGAACTGAAAAAACTCGCCTATAAAATCATTTCGATGTTTTTATCACAAATTACGGAAAATATGCAAAAATTGTAAATACAGTTATGTTCTTTATTAAATGCTTTACCAAAACTATTATTTTGTTTTACTTAATTGCATACACAAATATTTAGTTATTCAGCCAAGAAAAAATTGATTTATTCTCGTAAAAAAATTTTTTTTTAATGTTAAATTTGTGACTACTTAGGGTCTTTTTTTATATGAAATTCTTTTAAAATAACTTTATTACTACATCACACTTCTTAGAAAATCACACCAGAACTTTCAGCTTTGTCTGATATTACAGAAAAATCTAAAGTTTTGAGAGTTTGCGTCCGAAACTTGATAATAAACTTTGAATGCTCATAATATAAAATTGGTTAGATTTTTTCAAATATATTGTCTCATTATATACTTATTATATGTCCAATAACTAATTATTATACTCCAAAGAGTCACATTTCATCGAAAAACTATAGAAAATCGCACTCAAAATATGGTAATATTTCTTTGCGCGAGTCATATTACGAAACAACTTATAATGTTCAAAATACTGCTTAATTTGTGATTACTTAGGATGTAAATGAACCAATACCTATTTTATCAGCGAATTAAAGCGATATTATGTCATATTTCGCGATATTTCATAAACATTACGAAACAAAAACGGCCTTCTTTCCCCGGCGCGTATGTTGTCGCCAAAGCATTTTGCTTAAAAATACATGAAAAACAGCAAATGGACTATCTCAAATGACTAATGCTCATTCATAAACTACTTTAGAATGCAAATTACTCACTGTTCTCCAGTAAATGGCACAGAAACACTGCACAAACACCGTTTTTATCACCCACTTTGCGTGAGTAAACACGACCGCAAAAGTGACAGCCGATGGCTGACGATGACGTCGTCGCCTCACTTTTAAAATCGGCCTGCGGTATTGCCAGATGGAAATCTTGAATTGGAGATATATTGGCCATATCGTAGCGCCCATAGAAAGCGCATAGAGCCGCGTTTCGAATGTAAATTGCATTTTTCGCAGCGGCGACCACTGCGTCCCGTAAGGGACGTTACGGATCTGGCGGGGGCTGATCGGTCCCGCAAGGGTCGTTATGGAGCGACCGGGTTAACAAATCGTATAGTGGAGGCTAGGAATACATAAGTGGTTACTGTCAATAGCTGTAAGAATAAACTGGACTTTTTTCTAAGTGGAAAACAGTCACAAGTTTCAAAACAAGTGCATTTGGTGATGTACACGTGTCAGCATTATGCTGCTAGTATATTATATAATAATAATAATGAAGCATTTTTTTGCAACAAAATATGCAAGAATTATAGAACAATCAATAGTTTTTTTAATTTCAAATCGGTTTACTACTTTAGGTACCTATCTAATAAAATAGAATACATCAGAAATGAGAAAAAAAAAACAAAAAATATTACACACGCATCTTTTGTTTTTTAAAAATCTCAAATGGAGTCGTCGACGATTGGAATTGCCTACCGCAGAAGCGATCGAAACGGTGAATGTAAATCACTTAAAAAACTGATTGGAGAAGTTCGTCGAATCGGCTTAAGCTTTCCATCCGTCGTAATAATAATATTATTGAAAGAATTTTTCCTTCCTCCGCAAGATAAGGGCATCTGCGTACCGACGGTGGCTCTGTGCGCGGCCGCGGTGTGGGCGGAGGCGGGCCTGCGCGGGCCGAGGGACCCCCGGCAGCAGCTGCTCCCCTCGCAGCCCGCGCTGTGCCGGCCCTTCGCGGCGCACTGCGTGGGCTACCCCGCCGTGTCGCTGGGCTTCGGCCTGCGCGGCTACCTGGGCCAGCGCCTGCGCGAGCGGCGGCAGCGCGACGTGCGCAACGACAACCGCTTCTACTACCGGCTCCTGAGGCAGGCGCTGCCCGACGCGCCGCCGCCGCAGGTAACGCCCGCGTGATTACCCTCCTACGCGGTTCGCTCCTATCGCCCGCCTCATTTTGACCACCGCCCTCTTTAACGATGAAAACAGATGCCCCCATTACTTTTCCCCAAAATTCAGCTCCCCCTAATTGAGTCCCCATTTCTTTTAAACATACTGTCTACTGCGCTTAAACCGCCGTCGCTATGTCGCTAAAACGCTATCTTAAAAACGGCCGTTGCAAATATTAACTTTAAACGTGTCGTATGATATGGATAGAATAAATAGGATACGGCCCGAATCCTATCTCTAATTTCAAAGTAGAACATTTCGATGCGAACCTAATCATATTTACGAGTATTTTTATTAACATTAAAAGAAAATTTTGAATTTAAAACTCGCGTAATGCGAAGGATAAATCTGATGCGCTTTTAACGAGTTTCTTATTATCGGGCTCTGATTTACTTAAAAGTGTTACAGTAGCATGCGGCCGATTTCTCTTTCCGATTAGCGACAACGCTACAGCGCTAAATCCACATTCAGGCAAATACAACGATAGGAACGCTATCGGAAATCGTCGAACGATCGACCATAATCCAAGGTACGGTTGCAGGATTGGCTTCTGCAGCCGAAATTCTCAGTAGCAATTCTTAAATTTAAATTTTAATTCTTCGTTTGTTATCAGTGCTATCAGTTGTTCTTCTCACTGAGATAATGCTGCTGTGTAGACAGTGAAATAAAATACGATTTAAAAATATATTAATCACATTTTTGTTAAAATTAACATGTAGGAAAGTGCCAGTACTGCCCTAAGCTTATTGCTTATGTATATTTTGCTACAAGACATATACAAGAAAACAAACATACTAATCTGCTACACCTACCCCCAATCTAATGTTGTAAAGTCCGAATTAGACATTTAATTATTCATTCTGGACAGGCAGCTTTGCTGGTACGTCCAAATCAGATCTTGTAAAGCTAGTCATAAACAATATTATTAAGTTTTTAGGTACTTCTAGTCAAGTCTCTTTTTAAATTAAATTGAGAGAGCTTGCACTAATACCTTTAAATGGTAGTTTATTCCACATGTCCACCACTCTATTTTACAGAACATTTTCAAGAGGATTATTTGTCATTTCACTGTGACCTCGAAGATATATATTGAGGTTGAATTTGTAAATATTGTCTAGCCTAGGTCCCCTCTTTCCCTTCTATATTTGAGAGTAATCAGTTCAAGGAATTCTAAGCGATTATCTTAATTCCTATTCTTTAGGCCCACTGGCATTTTGATTGCCCTTCGCTGCCCCTTTTCAAGAACATCTACATCTTTGCGTAAGTAAGCATTGCAAATCTGATAGCCATACATACCATAAGAATAGATCTCATATAGGTAATAATATGCAGAGCTAACTGCCAACCTTCTCTAGTCTATATAAACTGGGTCAATAACTATCAATTCAGTAATAACTAACAATTTGGTGCATCACTAAAATAGATATCTTTTTCGATTCCTCGGGTAGTGCGCTTAATTTGCAGCATTAATAAATTTCTGTTTGCAGCCCGCAATAAAGGATTCTCCGGAGAAACCCCCGGATAAGTCGGAAACGGAGCACAAGCCACACATGAACGGGAACGTAGTGAACCACAACAACGTCCATAGCAAGAGTAAAAAGGGCGAAGCAAAAGTACAAACGGCGTCCGGCGATCTGCCCTCGTCGGAGACGTCAAATGGTATCAATCGGCACACCGACCATGTTACTTCGAATCACAGCGGTCACCACAGCCACAACCACAGCCACAGCAACGGGGCCATCGGCCACCCGCTGCCCAAAGAGAAGCCGGCGGAGAAGGGCCACTCGGGGTCGAATGGGGTGATTCCGAATCACGCCAATCATGTGGACAAAGCGAGTCACAGAGCGGCGGAGACGCCCGAAGAGAGAGCCGATAGAGATAAGGAGCCTGTCGAAAGTACAAAGAGCGAGATTAAAGTTCAAAACGACCCTTCCTTAGTGATAGAACCCGTGCCAGTCGAGAAAACTAAATGTAAGAAAAATTTGCATTTTTACCCTCCACTCCTTTCTGTTTCACCCTATAGTGTTTGACTGCACACAAGCCATGCAACATAAATTGTTTGACGCTTGCCACAGTTTTTATGATAGGACAGGGGGGCCTCTAAACAGCCCAATTATTTTAAGATTGCGCAAGGCGCATATAGCAAATCTTTCGTTGGTATCAACGCTCATTGTTCTAAATGGGCGCATTTTTTTTTATGCTTGCATAAACCACTCTTGGGGATAGAATACCAGCTTTGAACAGTATTACAATATCAAATAACATCATCATTATCATTATCAAATATCAAGAAAGTTTCTCTTGTTTCTTTTCGGTGAACCTAATAATTTTAAGGTATCCCTTTCATGCTCTGCTACTGTTCTTTTCGCTGCACTCCTGAAAATTTCAGTAATTTTCGCTGTGATGTTGATGGCAGTGATGATAGAATTCACATATTTTTCGTTCTCTATTTTAAAATGTCTAAACATTTAGCACTATTACTCTGTTTTGACTATGCTAGCTTAATGTAATTTGGCTTCGTATTATCAGTCATATCATTTGTAAAACTAAAATTTAAAACAAATATTTTACTACCTACAATCCACAAAAAATGTACAAACAAAAAAAAACAAATTTAAGACATCCGTTACTAGGATATTTTCTGATTTAAATGGTAGCAATATACACATCTGAATTAATCGTTTGCCAAGTCGGGATCAAATTAACTAATTTTGAAAACTGTAAAAGTTTTTATTTTATGCCATTTCGAATGACAAAAGTGTCAAATTGCAGACTGAGTGTAATTGTTTTTTTAAATAAAAATATAAATTACAAGTCTTTTTAATGAAATCTGTGGAAAAGAAAGAGTACATCACAATATTCACCAACCACATGGGTTGTGACTTATGATTTTGAATTATGATTTCTCTAATCTAAGTGCCAATATTCAGAAACAATATTATATAATTAACGACCCAAACAGAGACGGCACTTTAATAGTCATCAAGCTGTTTGTCCAACACTATATAATTTATTTATTCAATTTCTGTTTGATAAATATTATATATTATTTCAAAAAGGGCTGAGCGCTGTTCACTGTGGGGACGTTAACTTTTTCCTATCAGCAGCTACCTCGTTTTACCAATATGCGGGCACGCATATTGGTAAAACGAGGTAGCTGCTGATATTTTTTCCTGTTCGTTCAAATTCTATTTTAAAGCATGCAGTCCGTATTGGCATATAAACTTTCATGTATTCTTTTTATTTGTACTAATACACACAACCGGCTCAAGGTAAAATAGTCTGCCTGTACCTTTACTTATGTATTTATGTATTATTTTTAGGTATGATGAAGACAAGTAGCAAATGGGAGAGAAAGGAAAACGCAGCAAATGCCCAGCGCGAGGAGCGGCGTAAGGTTAAAAATAAAGATAAGGACAGTCATAAAGAAAGCCACAAAGAGAAAGACGGTCATAAAGAAAGCCACAAAGAGAAAGACGGCCATAAAGAAAGCCACAAAGAGAAAGACGGTCATAAAGAAACTCATAGAGAAAAGGAAAAAGATAATCAGAAGGACAAAGATCACAATGATAATCACAAACATACAGATTCAAGTAAGTGCTCCTTTTTTTGATGCCATGCTTGCTATCGAAAGTTGTCTCTTCTGTTTTACTGCAGCTTATAACATTGAGTTTTCCTGGTCATCTTCTGGCTTTACAAATAAGACAAAAACGGATTTTACCCTACTGGGTAAAATCCCTTTTTTTCTTATTTATAAAACCGGAAGATGACAAGTTATATAGATGACGGAACTTCACTAAGCTAAAACTTCACACGGCCGTTGTAAATCGCCAAGAAACGGGGTGCTTATAGCACCCTTCGTTTCTTAGTGATGTTACAACCGCTATTGTCCATGATTCTGTGGGTAGATGGCATACTGTTATTGTTACTCACAGTTCAGCTCCCATCCAGTAGCCTCCTCGAAGAGAAAACTAACATGGAAAGGGCCGCTATGAACTCTGCCTTCGGCTGAAACCTACAGTCGTTGACAGTTGGGATCGGAGGATCCGATTCGGGGAACACCTCGGGCGGAACTGTGCGGTTAGCGCACTGTACGGCGTTAGCCAATCGACTGTGCACTCCGGCGAATAGCCGGGGGAGTCTGGAAACAAATATTTCCTAATCAGCGGGGGGTAGTTGTTGACCTGATGTCATCTATCTTTGAAACGATCCGTTGGCCACCCGATCTAGTGTGATATTGACAGGCAAATTGCGGGACTGCGATAAATTCGAACTGAATTACCGCAGACATCAGGTAGAGTCCGCACAAGCGACCTCAAATCTGTGACCACACCCTGGTAGGATGGAGGAACCCATTCAAATCTGGTAGTAAGGGAGCGAGGTTTGCCCGCTGAGTCCTCTTTCCAGTGCCTCGCGGAAAAGCGTTGGACTCTCATGGGATGGTGGCGTAGTTTGACTGTGGATTGTGCTGTCCACTTAAGTCTTTTACGTTCACTCCATGGGAGACAGAATGACTCGATGTCGTTATAACTTCCTGGGATGACGGGTTTTCCCGTTGTAATCTATTTCGGCAACCCTCAATGTTACTGTTACTTTACAGATAATAACGATGTGGGGGAGAGAGGGCGGCACATGGGAATTTCGATATTCCATTCTCATCCTTGCACTCGGCGATGGTCGATTCAGGGCAGCTATGGTAGTAAAGAGTTTCAAACCTTTGTCTCTAGTTTGAAATTATTCTTATTCTATGGCTTTCCATTAGCGAGGGAAATAGAATTGTTCTATGGTTAGCACAATGGGTTTATGAAACTGTACCCAGTGGTTTGTTCGTCGGTTTGAAGATCGTTTTTATATTAAATTTATTCAGCATCTTACTTATTCGATCGACTTGACATGTTATAGAATACTCGTAATTTGCTTGGTTTCTAGATTTATATTTTCTCTATCCATAAAGGACATCATTGATGTATTCCAACTCCTACGGAAAATACTCAGCCTCGAGTATGTTGTGTACTTGTTTCACTAGTGAAGTTTGCACTGACATTAGGGATGATGATGTGTGGGCTTCCGATACACCGTATGTCCGAGAGTATTGTCATTTCTCCTTGACATCCAAAAAATCAGAGCCAGACTATAATTTACAAATTATGTTTCCTTGTTTTTTCAGCAAAAGAAACTCCACCGCCGAAGGAAAGAGAAATCATGTCGGCGAAAGAAGAGAGAAGACAGGAAAAGGAGAGGGAGAAAGAACGAGAGAGGGAGGCGAAAGAAAAGAAAGAAAGAGAAAAAGAGAGAGAGAAGCTGCAGTCGAAGGAACTCGAAGAACGGGAAAAATGGTGGAGCGGAGAGGTAAATGGCAACAGATTTCAGTTTTTTTTTAATTTGATTGTGGGCCGATTTTTCAATCGTCAGATAAACTGTCTAATAAGTATCCAAGGAATTATTTTATCTGTTGATTTATTCATCGAATAACATTGGCGAGTTTTTCAATCATCAAATAACTGTCAAATAGTTATTGGAAGATTTTTCGCTATGTTGGCAGCACTAACTTCAGACAATACACGAAAAGCGAGACAGAATGATTGAACCACTCTATATGCTAGAGCGAGAAGCTCTTAAAAAAATATTTATTTGACATTTGCTTTCAACATAACCTCGAATTAGCCGACGAACTTGCTAGGACGGGAGCAAAGGGAACGTTATACGGCCCTGAACCTTGCTGTGGCGTACCAAAAAACCTTGCAAACCTAATGCTCAAACAAATGTGTTTAGAACAATCCGTAAACCACTGGAACAACACGCCAGGGTTGAATCATTCCAAAGCGCTTATTAAGCCTTACGACCGTAAGACGACCCGTGAGGCCCTATCGCTAAATAGGAACAATCTACGCATGCTGGTAAGGGCGCTCACGGGGCATTGTGGCCTGAACAAACACATGTTTAACCTCAAGCTCAAAGACACAAAAATGTGCAGGCTCTGCCAAGGGGCAGAGGAAACTCCCCAGCACCTCATGTGCGAGTGTGGCCCGCTGATGCGTAAAAGATACACCCACTTGGGTGGTCACTACCTCCAACCTAAGTAGGTAAAACAACCTGGCGCCAAAAGCCTGCTGCGGTTCTTAAATGACACGAGGCTTAGCGCAGAATCATAGTAGGTGGCGAGCACAATAGATCAGCAATGGTCGCAGTGTTACAAGGCTCATAAAGACCTTAGAAAAGCCCCACTCAACAAATAAAAAAAAATATAAAAAAACCTCGAATTGCGCGCTTTGTCTGTTAGTCGTGTGCATCTTGCGTGAATTTTCGAGTTTGTCGTTTAAAAATGGAAAGTTTAATAATAAAACAAGATATTTTCAATTTTCAATTTTTTTTTCAATTTCAATTTATTTCCAAAAAATTGTAACAGATTGTAGAAACTTAATATTTAGGTACATTTAAATTACAGTATATTAGTTCGTTTTTACAATATTTAAATTTATCACCACGTACATACAGTTACTTCATTATTGCTTTTAGGGCATCCAAATCATTTTTAAGATTTATTTACTAAAACCACAAATTAAATTAATTGATAAAAATAATCAAGAAATTAAAATCAGAAAAAGTCAGAATAATTAAAAAATGCTACTTAAAATTTTCAAAAAAATGACCAAAAAATTTGAAAAATTATTTAAAATTAACAAACTCAGCGATCGAGTAAAAAGCTTTGTCTAATAAGAATTCTTTAAGTATTTTTTTTGAATAAGCTTTCCACTTGAATAGTTTTTAAACTTTCTGGTAGCCTGTTAAAGTAATATGGCCCTGAGTATTTTTTGTCTTGTCTTGCTGTGTTTAGTTTAATACATGGTATAAAAATGTTTAATTTATTTCTCGTATTTTTAGTATGTGTATCTGAAAACTTTTTATAATGTGTTTCTTTATTCTTAAAAAACTCAGTTAGTAACTTAAAGAGATAGAGTGAGGTTAAGGTGAGGATTCTTAGCCTTTTAAAAATGGGTCGACATGACTCTTCCCTTTTCACCTTTGCAATTATTCGCACTGCTCTCTTTTGGAGTATAAATATGGGTTCCCTATGACAAGCATAACAATTTCCCCAGATCGTAATGGCATAACTTAGGATAGCTTCAATATAGCTGAAATAAACATTTCTTGTTTGCAATTCATCCAAAGACCTTCTTACAATACTTAAAGCATAACATGCCCGACTTAACCTACTTTCGAGGTTTTCACAGTGAAAGTTCCATTTTAAAAGTTCGTCGACATGAACACCTAAAAATCTAGTACAATGAGTTTGAGGAATGGCAGTGTTATTTATTGAAAGTATTATTGGCGAACCTTTATTCCGATTTCGATGATTTGTAAAATGTATGAAGTTACTTTTAGACGCATTTAGTGTGAGGTTGTTGCTCTCAAACCAACTATTTAGTTTGAATAGATTAATTTTAACGTTAATCAATAATTCTTCCATATCTTTACCGGCAACAATTAAACTAGTGTCGTCAGCAAACATCGTTACATTTATATCGTTGAAATACATTGGTAAATCATTTACATATACTAAAAATAGAATAGGGCCCAAAATGGAACCCTGCGGGACTCCAAGTTTATTAGTTATAGGAGGATTATTTATTAGTTTATTAGTTAAAGGGATCGAACAGTGTTTTGTAATGTTTTGATTTTGAAATTGTGTAATTTCCACTATTTGCATCCTATTTGTTAAATATGAATCAAACCATTTTAAGCAGTCTCCCCTGACTCCATAATGATTTAGTTTGTTTAGTAAAATATCATGCCTAACGCAATCAAATGCCTCACTCAAATCGCAAAAAATACCTAAGGTGTAGTACTTGTCCATTAGTTTGTCATTTATATAAGATATGAAATCCTCGATAGCTTTAGTAGTGGACTTGTTTCGTCTATATCCAAATTGTCTTTCACTAAGAATATTGTTTGCATCAAAAAACGCAATTAATCTATTTTTAATTATAGTCTCTATGATTTTTGAGAAAGAAGACAAAATTGCAATTGGTCTAAAATTTCCAGTTTCAGTTCTTGCGCCTGCTTTATAGAGTGGAATCACTTTTGATAATTTTAACTCTTCGGGAAAAACACCACTTTCTATAGAGGCATTTATAGCCTGCGTTAAGGGGTTTTTAATGTAATCTATTGCCCTATTTACAACAAACATTGGAATTTCATCCGTCCCTGCAGAATGACTCTTGTTCAATTTTTTTACTATATTTTCTATTTCCCTACTAGTGACGGGTTTCATAAATATTGAATTTGGATTTTGTCTTGCATTTGATAAGTAGAAACGAAATTCATTATTGTTACATTGAGCCTTGTTTATTTTCGTTGGATAATTTACAAAATATTTATTAAATTCATTTGCTACATGTTCAGGATTATTTTATAGGAGGATAGGTCTGTTAGTTTCACGACAAGTAATTGCATCATAGGTCGTTTGATGCATCATCATAAGCATGAACTAACCTTTATGTATTGTGTTTAATTTGGTATTCAATCAATGTCAGCAGATACTGGACAGTTTCTATTTGTAGTCTGAATCTTCGCTTAAATTCCACATCATCCCATTGTACAAAATTATCCGGTCTGTTTCTCACTACTCTTTGTTTTCTCAGAACCGGATTTAGGTAATTATAATTTCTGCTTCTTCTTTAATAGCAACGTCATCTAACACAGCAAATAAATCCATTTCTAACGCAAAAGATCACCAGAAATTATCACAACCTAACCTCTCACTGTCAAAATCAGTTTGACGGATCAATTTATTGGACGAATAACTTTTATCTGACACTCGGAGCAGCGGATAACTTTATTCAGCGAATAGCATTTTTATTCCTTTGATAACTGTTAACCGACTATTGAAAAATTAAATTTTGTACTATCTGATGAATAAGTCCTATCCGACTGTTTATCTGACGATTGAAAAATCGGCCCTGTGTTGTAAAAACAGACTATAATTACACTTAATTTATATCTTATATAAATTTATATCTAGTATTTAAAGATCTAGTCGTAATTTAAAATAACGCCATTCAGGACTATTTTTCAATGTTTACTTATGATTTACTTATCTAAGAACATTGCGATAATAATAATTCATTCCATTTTTTTTAAATTGTAAAATAAAATACATAAAAATATTTAAAATGACTATCTAAAACACCCCTTGCACAGCTAGACATATTCTAGCTGGCTGCAAGGCGACTGTAGATCAAGGACGGTACATTACCGCCACGACAAAGTCCTTGCGGTTATTCGCGATGTAATTAGCCTCTCAGTGGTTCGTGCCAACAAGGGTCTGACAGTGCCCTCCAAACCCCCAATTCAGTTCGTGCGGGATGTCTGTAAAGGCAAAAAACATTTCTTTACGAAACCTTTCTCAATAATCGAGAAACTTTCAGATTGGATTGTGGAGGTCGATTCGGTCTCTGAATCAACAGTACCAATTCCCTGAATGTCTTGGATACCTTCCATCCAGATATAACTCTTCACTTCCTATTTTGAAATATGGCGCTTATTGTAGAATTAACTGTTCCATGAAAATCAAGTATCCCAAAAGACCGCGAGTACAAATTAAATAAATACTATGACCTTGCAAATGCCGTTGCCCGGAACAGCTTCAATGTTCACCTTTACGCGGTGGAAGTTGGTAATCGTGGCATGACAGCCAAATCTCTGTTTCACCTTTTTAAAGATCTTGGTCTCACCAGGAAAATATTCAGCTCCTTCCTTGAAAAATATTTAAACTTTCTTTCTTATTTAAAAAGCCTATATGCTTGACGTGGTGTTTGTCTGGAAATTAAGGATGCTTCCATGCAGGACCCATGTTTCAAAAGGCCAGCGTGAACATAGTCAGATTGGACATTTATTGTATCATGTTTTACGTTTTAAAATCTTCGTTTTTGCCATGGCACATCGCAAAACAAAGTGGAGGCTCACAATTAAAAAAGCGCTGTTGCTTTCGACAGCCTATACAATTTAACGAATGCTACAGCAGGCACATCGAAAGAGTTGGAATAATCCCTTACCTGACAAAACTCCATGTCTTGCAGTCGCTCTTGAAAAAAGAAATTTATAGGTTATGTCGTCTCCGAATGAGTAACATTAGGCATCATTTTCTTCGAAAAAGTCACACAGAAACATAGAAATCAAAGCAGACGCTTAACGGTTGCTCCGAACAAGAGCGTTCTAAAATAAACACGCTCTCGCATTGTTTTAACCGGGCACTGCCAAAAAGGTAGAACCGCAATATGGGTTCGGTTATGGCAACATTATTTTATAATGAAATGCGTTAAAATTGTTCGCGGCCAAATTTAGACTAGAAACGCAATAGCAAAATGATTTTATTTTTTTCAATGACAAAACACCCTTATTTAGGTGCATTATCCGACGTTATTTTAGATTGTCAACGAACCGCAATCGGTCCCACTGTGTATGTCCGTCCAAAAACTTTTAATACTTACCATGAGTTTCGACCATCCTTAGACGTAGGCTCGAGTCAGGTACAATCATTCCTACGCAAACATTTGACTGTGAAAAAGTTGTGTTCGCAGTAGATTGGATCCCACAAAATTTTACTAATGCTCAAAAATCGGGATGCGTCACTTGTCCATTTTCTATATAATCTCCAAATTAGTAAATTTGATAGCGACTAAATGATATTTTTATTTTACAGCTAAAGAAATGTCGTGTCGAATTGTCGGAGGCTAGAGCAGCAGAAGCAGAAGCGAGAGCGGAACTGCGCAGAGCGTTAGCGACATGTTCACAGCAAGAACGACAGAGGACGAGAGACACTCATCAGCTGCGACGGACGAACGAAGAACTGCATGCCAAACTAAACACTGTTTCCAAGTATGTAAAAACACTTTTTCCATTTTTGTCTATAATTCCTAGTAGTGTTATGCCGAATAGCTATTAAGCCGAGTATTCGACTAGACTAGACTATTCACCCTTGTTTCATGCTCCAAAAGTCACTTTTAAAACATATCTGTGCCCCAAGAACTTCATAATGTACATAAGTACGATCAAGAGGGCATCTTTATCAATTTTGATATGTTAGCACGAGCGGGCGCACAATGTAGCAAAACTAACGAGTGCACACCGAAAAAATTACTTGCTATTTTCTATTAAGGCACAATATAATGAAAATGAATTCTTTGTAAAACATTGAATTTATGTTTTTATTAGTAGAAAAAAGGCAGCGTTAAAAAATTTAAGTATTCGGCCGAATAGTAAAAAGGCCAAAACCTAACACGGGTTGTGTGAAAATTTCATAGTCTGACTGACATAGATGGCGTTAATACTGAGTCTCCATAAGATTTCAATCTGGCTAAAGAATTGGCGAATCAAAGCAAATGGTTGAATGTAAGATATCGCTATAGCGATAAGTCTGCCATTTGTGAATAAATTATCTTTTTTTATAAAACCAGTGTAATATTCATTAAGTAATGTTTTTATAGCATAATAAAGTTATTCTATTCTATTCTATGAGTAAAATTAAACGGCATCCAAATACCGCAAGCAAGTGTCGCTAAATACCTTGGACTGTACCTGGATAGACGCCCTTACGTGGAGCAAGCATATATTCATTAAAAGGAAACAGCTTAGAAAACTACTGGTTAATAGGCCGCAATTCACAACTGTCGCTAGAAAATAAAATGGCAGTGTACAAATACATCCTGAAGCCCATATTTATTTCATTTTGTTATTTAATAAGCAATCACACATAATGTAATTAACAATTGATTAAAATATGTTAAAATGTTGTCAAATTTGTCCCTAATAAACATTTACTACTAATCTTACATTAAATTATGCAATTTTCCTGACTTGACCCGTCCTTACATACATTTTTGACTTCCTCCACCATTGTTCTTCTCATGCAATCTCCTATTTTACCTTTTTTTTTACTAATAAACTCTTTAAAAAAAAACAATGTTACGTAACGCATTGTTCAAACCCCCCTCCCGCCCCTGTAATGAATCCTAACGTTTTATAAGGCCCCCCTCCCCCCAAATTGCATTACGTAACATTTGAACGTCGCTTTTGACAATGGCTAAATTCAACTAATTAAACTACAAATCGCATGAGCATCCACCGTATTCACCAGATTTAGCTCCCAGACTACTACTACCTCTTCAGAAACCTTAAGCAATTCCTTCGTCAAAAACATTTTTCGTCGAATGAGAGAAGATTCACTAAGAGAAGGGAATCGGTACAGAGAAGGAATAAAATTATTGGAGGAGCGTTGAAATATGTGTATTGTAGCTGAGGGAGATTATATTCAATAAAAAAACACTAATGCTAATTAAAAATAACAGTCTTCTAGTCTAACTTCTAGGCTAGACTTTTCACGCAACCGGTAGTTGCCGAATATTCTTTCAGTGGGTGCAACACTAAATCCTAAACATTTGTGTATAATGGCAATCCTACATAGAAAAATATAAACAAAAAAAAAAATAACAGAAATGCCAGTCATTTTCAATGCTAGTGGGACCCCCAGAATAATAATAATAATAACAAAAACATAATTGTAAAGCTGGCTGTTCACAGAATCTCAAAACTGTCAAATTGCTTGTCATTTTCAATGCTAATAATGGGGGTCTCATGATAATAATAATAATAATAGCAAAGCTGGCCTTGCACTGCATTGTCCAAATTTCAAATTTACCTGTCATTTTTTAACGCTATTGAGATGCCAAAGCGTCACATTAACATTAGTCAATTGACAGTCATTACCATATATAAATGATGCTGTCAGTACATGGCATTTGACAGTTGGCTATTTAACAAGTCACCAATTTGGTGCTCAAATAGCCGGTGCGACCAAATCTCTTTTTATTTTTCAGTAGGTTTTATTTTAAAGGGAACAATTTGTCGACACAATTAAGGTCCGATTTATTAAAATAAAATTAAGAGGTTGGACACAAGATATTTGAAACTGTCAAAATGGACATCTGATTTTTATGTCGCTTGCAGAGTGAGAAGTAACCTCTGACAGAACATTTATATCAGTGTCATGCAGTAAAATTAAAAAGAAAAAACATTTGGGTAGGTTTGATATTACTTAGCAGTGTTGTATTGGTAGGTATGACTAGAATGTCTGTTCCATTCCATACTACCTTGTAGTATGTTACTATTGCTTTTCATAGTAGGTATGTACTATTGAGAGTTGAATTTGGGTCCAAATTAGACGGTTCTAATGGTTGCATTATGTATATTCGCAATCGAGCGTATAGTTGTCTTTGGGGGTACGTTCAGAAGGTTTTGTGACGAACGATATTCACACGGCGAAGAGCGATGTTTGTCCCATGTAAATATAGATGATTTTCAAAAAGAAGAGAAACATCATTTTAAGGTTATATATATGGAATCTCTTTTTAAAAATCGTAATCTGACACATTTTCCTTTTATAAGAGGCCCGGATTAAAATAAAACAAAATCCTAATTATCTAAATATTTATTTTAACATTAATATAATTAGAACACCTATGCACATGAATATAATTAGAACACCTATGCACATGAATACATATTTTGCCTCATTGAAAGGAAACTGATAATTTTGGGATATTCTACAAAATTTAATGAAAACACATCACGTGGTGGCTCTAGAAAAATCAAAGAAACTCATTACTGATGTAAATCCATGACGATTCCAAATAATATTGGGAAGAGTTAGATGACTAAACTCGGTATTTCAATTGAGGGAATAAAGCAACTTGTGAGATACGCTCGCTGGTCGTTTGGAAAGTGTCAGACCTTAGGTCATAACTGTGTATCTAAGGGTGATATAGTAACGAAAGTTATTAGAGTACCTTCGCGGCAGGGTCCCAACCGAACGGTAAGATGCGACGGTTGCAAAAGTACATAAATGTCGAAGGTCGCGAGTGTTGCATTTCGCGATGACCGAAAGAAGAGCCGGCGTTATATTTCGCCGCTTCGAATATATGAAGAATGTTTTTTCGACGGGGAAGGTATAAAATACAAACGGAGCTGCCATGGAATTCACCGACCAAAAATCGGGCCCATCATATATAATTATTACACTTCTGGGAGGTGAAGGGTGGATTCCGGACTTACGACCGGCGGTGGTAGGTTTAGGACAGCTGTCTTGCCACATGTGAACCTTACCACCCATTCACTCCTCCTTCGAAGCCATAGAATTTGAGATGCAGAAATCGCGGTTTTAGATAATTTTTCTAGAAAGGAGTTGATTATTTTCCTGGAGAGACCAAGATCTTTAAAAAGGTGAAACAAAGATTTAGCTGGCAGGCCACGAACGCCTACTTCCACCGCGTGAAGGTGAACAGTGAAGCCGTTCCGGGTGACGGCATTTGCGAGGTCATGGTATTTATTTAATTTGTATGTATATCCCCGTATATCCCCGATTCGCTCCGAAAAGACGGTTCTGCGGCGACGCCGCAGGGCGCTCGGCAGCGACGACCCATCCGGTCGTTCGTCGTAATTTTGGCGAAGAGCAAAATCCATCGACCGGATCGGCTCCCGCGGGGTTCTGTCGAGGCCCTCTGTCGCTTTCGACGACGCGTTGGGGTCGAGACTTCCGTCGTCGGCTCGGACCGCGCTCGGGAGCGGAAGGAGCCGCCTTCGCAGGGAGGAGACTCACGGCTCGTTTTCAGCTGGAGATCGGCGGAGCGAGCGGAGAAGGCGGCGCTGGAGCGGCGGCTGGCGGAGGAGCGGCGCGCGCGCGCCGGCGCCGAGCAGCGGCTGGCGGCCGCGCCCGCCCCCCCCGCGCCCCCCGCGCCGCCCCCCGCGCCCGGCCCCTGCGCGCGCCCCGACTGCCGCGCGCAGGCCGAGCGCCCGCCCCCCCCCTCCCCCCGCGGCCGACGAGGCGGAGCGCCGGCGCCTGGCGGAGCGCGCCGCGCTGCTGGAGCGCTCGCTGTCGGCCGAGACGCGCGTCAAGCTGGACCTGTTCTCCGCGCTCGGCGAGGCCAAGCGCCAACTGCAGATCAAAGGAGGTGAGACCCCCCTCCTCGTCCCGGCCCCGGACCCCGCCTTTCCCAAACTAATGAAAGGCCATCGTTTACCACCGGAAAGACATCTAGAAAAAAATTAAGGGGTCACCGCGCATACAAAAACTGCGGAAACTCGAGTAGCAAAATTAAGACGGTTTAATCGCTCGCTTCTGAATTACCTCAGGTCCTAAATTCTCCTAAAAGCCAAAAATTGTTACTTACTAATCACAATACTAAAAGCCACAAGCTTCCTTATTTATGCTGATTACGATCCGTATGATGTTTTCCGCAGTGCATAATGTGCGATATCTGCACTCGCCCCGTAGATTAACATCCTGGCATTTCTAGATCTACTTTCCAGATCAAAGGACGCATATTAGATGATTGTTAGTCGACACTGCATTTTGAAAGCCACTTCAAGGTGCAAGTAAATTTAAACTTAACCTGTATAAACCCCCAGATATTTTATCATTTTAACATTTTCTGGATAGGCCCGGCCCATACTTACCGTCCATATTATTAATGTAAAAAACCTTTTAATTCAACCTATACTATTTCATTAATGTCTCTTTCCGTTCGGGTATAGGTTTGCTGTACAGCCGGGACAAGGAGATCGAAGAGTTGAAGTCGAAGATCGCGCAGATGCTGGCGGTGATGCCGCCGGATTCGTTCGTGTCGCCGCTGAGCGGATCGAGCGGCGGGCTGCGAGGCGCCGTGGGCCTCGAGGGCTACGCGCGCGACGCCTGACCCCCGATGCCCCCCGCGCCCCCCGCGCCCCCCGCCGCCGCCTCTCCGCCCTCCGCGCCCTCCACGCCGCCGCGCTGCTACGGCTACGTCATGGGCTACGACGCCGATGAGAACCCCCTCCACTAACCCTCCCGCCCTCCCCGCGCGGCTCGTCCCTTCCTCTCTCCATCGCCTATGACAAATATTACCACTGAGAGTCGATGCGGCGTTTCATCGCGGAGCGTATGATTTTCGCGCTCAAAACGATCGCCGCTCTCTAATTTAAATTTAAAAAAAACTACGTCATAATATTATTATTTCGGCGTTTACCTATGTTTATTTAGCGACTTTCGATCCGCCGTTAACTACTGTGATATTATCGATGACATAATATATCGCAATACTTCAATAACCTGTGAATAATTTGACGTACTTAAAAAGTCCTCTTTCGTTCGGGAAAATCCCCAGTGTTCAGTTAGGAAATGTACTTAGAATTAGGACGGCTCCGCGTTGTTATTTATTTTTTCATTCTCTCAACGCTTCTTCGATTTTTCTATATAAGATGTCGTTAGGAGACGTAATAAAAAATAGATCTTGCATTGGTAATATTTGCAAAGTTGCGACTTTTTAACTTATGCGTGTCTGTATTTGAGTGACGTTTTTGAAATTATCATGCGAATATTGAGATCGAATACTCGTATTAAAAAAAATTGGAGAATGTTCGGGAGAACAGTACTAGTCAGTAAATTATGCATTTTTTTTTAATTTTTAGACACAATTGTCTCCGTTTTTTGAGAAAAATTAAACCCGCTGGCGGAAACGGTCTGGTACCACTCTAGCGATTCTGAATATCGACGCGCTCCGCGAAGCAAATTCGAGGGGCGCGACGACGTTCGAATTAGATTTTTAAGCGGTGGATGCACTTCGTTCGCGGAAACAATGCTTCCTTTCTGACTTCCTTCGTTGACGATTGAAGCGACGCGCATCCGCCGATCTGGTTAAATTTTGTACGTCAACAAACGTTTGTCAAAATCAAATAACAGCATTATTTATTGACATTGTTATTTAAAGATAATTGTACTTATAAAAAACATTGTCGAAGCGGCGGAGCACTCTCTCGCAACGCCATCCCCTGTTAGATATAATAATTGTGCGTAAAAGTAAAAACTTTCAGAGTTAGGCAAATAAGAAAGAGTGCGTATTAATATAATGTAGGTGTTGTATGAGAGTTCTTCCATTGTACAGGGTGGCGGCAAACATCTTTTATTTATTTCAGAATAAATTAAATGTACATATTTTTTGAAATACAGTATTTACATGGGGAATCTCATTGACTTAAACATGAAAAAATACGTCCCGCGAGTGGTGCCATTTTCTGCTTTGCACATTCGGGCTCTTTCCAACAAATTGACCATTTTCGCAAAATTCCCTGTGTTGTCCCTGAGTTCATTGCGGACATTGGTTTTTAGTTGGGGATGGTCGCTGGATTATTGACGTACACTCTTTCAAATAGGCCGATAAAACATTTGTAAAATCTGGTGCTTGCGACGGCCAATTAAAGTCACTACTGTGCGAAATAATACATTCGCCCAAGATATCCTTTGCGGTATACACTATGTCTCCATCCTTTTTAAAAAATATACTTATGAATGATTTTTAATAGCTGGCCTCAATATGATGTCCAACATCGTCTGATATTGAATAGCATTAATGGTAACTGCTGCACTGGTGACATTTTCAATAAATATGGGTCAATGATCCTTTCGGACGATACACTGCACCAAACGGTACACTTGAGTGGGTGTAATTGTCGCAGATGGACCGCTCTTGGATTCTCCGTAGCTCATATCCTGCAGTTTTGATTGTTGATGGAGAAATTAAATGGAATGGGCTCCACTGCTCATTATCAATTTATGAATGAAATTAGGATTTTCTTCTATTTTTTGCTGAAACAAAGTGGCATAATCAAGCCGCTTCTGGTATTCATTCATTTGGCTTCAATTCTTACTGTACTTTATATGGGAACATGTACAATGTGGCCGCAATGGCATAAGTTGTGCTGAACGTCTTCTTGAATGTCTGGACTGTCTGCACATTTCCTGTACATGTTGAATATTTCCATCTGTGCGTGCCGTACAATGTCTTCCGGTATCAGGAAGTTTCCTTCCTGCACTTTGTTGCTGAGAACGACGAGATGATTTATATTGGCACTAAGATCCGATCCGCTCATTAAAAGATCGATGATATGCAATATGCAACGCTGCGCCAAAACAATCGACCGTTGGCCTTTGAACTGAACTTCGATGATTTTGTCTATGTTTTATTGATCTGTTTATGTTTCATTGTCTATGTTTTATTGAGCATCATTCCATTCTAAATTTCGCAAGTCGTTGCCAAATTCTGTAGCAGAAATTTAAAAATACTGAAATAAAAGGTTTGCACCACCCTGTATTAATTACGCGGTTATGCTGCTGCGGCACTGTCTAGGTCTTAATTGCAACCAGGAAAGAATTCGCTAGGATTACGAATGGATAATACTTAAACGAAGGTTACTTATTTTTCTCCTTTAGTTAAAAACAATGTCCTTTATTGTTTCTACTTTCGCTTAAGTTGATTAATCGACGAATATTTTTATGTACAAAATATGAAAATATACAAAAAAAGTATGGATCTCTTTAACGATAATTTATTTCGCCATCGTTTATTATTTTACAATCGGATTATTTTCGATGTTTAATTCACACATGAACTGACTTGGACTCGGATGTTGTGTACGAGGACATAAGTTTGTAACAAAGAAATGCTGGAAAGCAATAAAAACAATTGCAATTGATTTTGTTTTTTTTTTTTATTTCATTGTCTCACAAGATTGAATATATCGTCGAGTCGTTCCAAACGTCAGCAAACCAACGTTACATTTTATTACTTTAGAGACAAATAACTAACTGGCTCAGTTTTAGTGGAACGAAACGATTTTTACGGAATATTGTCGCTTTATATCTGAGACTTCGTACACGCCAACAAGCAAATTTTTTAAGGAAAGAAACAATACATTCATGAGATTTTTATTTTTAGTTTTGTAAATGACTTTGATCAGTGCAGATGACAACATTAAAAAAAAATAGTTTACTATACTAACAATTAAAACTGTCAGAGGGCTAAGTTCTTTGCGAGGAATCACTCACTGATCATATAGAATCACTACTAAGCACGTAGGAGGTATCACCGGATAGAATCGTCAACTCACGCCCTCGAGATGCCACTGCAAAAAAACTAAGCAATTTGAGTCGTCAAGACATGAACAAAACAATCGGGAGCGTGAGTTTAGACCAATAATAATAATAAACGCAAATTCTAATCACTGGCGCGTACGAGGTCTCACATAGATCGACGATATTGACTTGACAAACCTGTAAACGCCTTTTTTTATCAGGTTTTACGCTTTCCACATCTAAAATACATTTTAAGTAGACCCATCATGAGACTGTACTCGGCAAGAAATGACAATGACTTCTTGCTCTAAACCGGTATTGAAATATATTGACGTCGACGAGGTTACGGTCACGTTGCGGTTCGTCAAGAAATGAAATGCAGGCGATTTGTCAATAAAAATAGAGCGAGTTTAATCTTGAGATAGTGCAAGGTGCGGACCGCTTTATGATTTTATTATACAAAATAAAAATATGTGTATTACATAGATCGTACCTATTAAAAAAACAATTTAAATTAAATTGTCAACAACCTAAGATAAACCGGTAAAAATATATTAATTAAAAGAATAAAAGATTTTTTTTACTCATGGCAGTAACTTAAGTGTCAAATCGCACGTGTCAATTTCTGACGTTTGATTTCATTTCTATTTTGCCGCTTCCAGCGTTGGTGTAACAATTTTAAAAGTTTTGTAAATTACACATATAAACTAGGAAAAACATGGCGCCGTCTGCAAAGAAAAAGAAAGTGTCAAAAAAAAGCAAGACTTCGTGGCGAAAACACGTAAATATCCAAGATGTCGAGGATTACTTGGACGACGTTCGACTCGAGGAGCGATTAGGGTTAGTTTTTGGTTATTTTTTTTTTGCTAAAACATCATTTGTAGGGGGAAAATATTCGTAGGAGGATTGTCTATTAAATTATTTCTTTTTAGCGGTATTTCTACGAAGAAAGACGAGGAATTGTTCGTGATCGACTTGCAGCCGGAAAAGGCTGGATTTACGATAAAAGAGAGCAGAAAACAGGTAACTATTATTATCATTAGTTTTACAAACAGGCTGCATCATTGTTGATATGTAAATTTAACACTGAGTTTAATTACAATATTTAAAAATAGAAATAATACATTATATGAACCTTTCTAAAAAAAATACACTAATAGATTCGATCATTTTAACCCCTAAGAGGCCATAAACTCCAATCGTTGGTTGCGGTGGTTAACCCCTCGAGCCACAGAGGGACCGATCAGACTCAAACGTAAAAGCATAGTTGCACCTCGTTGGGACCGATTGGACTTTAAAGTTAGTATTCTAAAGTTCTAATATGCAACAATTCTAAAGTGCAACAGATCTGCGCATAGCCATTTCGGCCGGCCTTTAGTATATATCATAAATGTATAATATATATACATGACTAACAATATTATTTATTAGGTAAAACGAGAGATAATACATTAAAATATTATATTGTTAGTATTTACATACAATATTGACCAAAAATGCAATGCCATTTTTGATCGCGAAGGCTGGCAAAGGTTAATTCTAAATCCGAAAGAAAATGTCATCGGACACTTGAAATTAGCAATATTTAAGGACAATAAAGTTTCAAAGGGACAATAAAGACACGGCCATAAAGGTGGCATAGTGGCTTTGTAAGGTTCCGGGTTCAATTCCCGGCTGGGTCACCATTTTTCGTTGGGATAAAATTAACGGAATTGGATTTCAATTCTGTCAAATCGAATGCAATAACAAGACACATTTACACACATACATATAAACACTTCATAGTAGGGTGGGTTGGAAGAGATTGTCATTGACAATAAACCCGCCCTTTGTGAAATTTCACAATAAAGAGCATAAACAACAAACAAAGTTACATACATCATGGTATTGCTGTATTATAGCAACCTATTCTATAATGCTATGGGAATTAATAGGCCCATGCTGGGTTGGTCTCGAAGACCTATTCTGTTCAGGGTCGGTCACACTCACGGGTCAACACCCATCCGACGGCCTCCACGCACGAGGTGCGAACCTGGGTAGGACTCTGGCCTTGGTCAGTTTTCCTTGGGAATCAAACCTCTGGCGCTCCTGAACGGTCTGCGCACCGTGCGGCGTAAGCCAATCGATTGTGCACTCTGACTAACAGTCGGGGGAGTCTGGAAGCTGTACTGTTTCCTATAGAGCGGGGGTGGTTGCAGACCTTACGGCGACTGCTCTTGAAATGACCATCGGCCATCCGATCCTGGGTGAAGAGCCGGGCAAAGGACGCCGTGGTCCGCGATAGATTCGGTATACACCATTTCACCGTTTCGTAAGGGAGAGGACCGCGCAAGCGACCTCGAACTCGAAACCAATCGAGAGACCGGAGAAATTTGGTCGCAATTGGAAGCAAGGGCGCGAGTGTCGGCCCACCAGGTAACATTACCGGCTATCTTGCGGTTAGGGCGTTGGTCTCTTGCGGGTTGTGGCGTAGCTAGATGGTGGACTGTTTTGTCCCAAGTCTTCTACGCTCACTGCAGGGAGATCGTTAAAACTTCCTGTGGTGACGGGCTCGCCCGCTGTAGTCGACAACCCAAGTTATTCTATAATGCAATAATACCACGTATGTATGTATGCATGTAATTTTTGTGTTTCAAAATATTACATGTCCGAGGCTTTTTTCTATCACATTCAGCATTACAATGATCGGAAATCGAAACTGACAAAATTGCAAAGAACATTTTGAATAAAAATTACAAAAACGGCTGGGGTGCAGTTAAAACGTCAAACTCATTCATAAAAAATGAAGTTTCTCTCATTTGATTTGTTTAACTTTATAAATATAAATAAATGATGACATTTCGATACAAAAAAGAATTTATATAATTGGCCGCCAGTTATACTTCGCTAAATCAGCGCGAAAGCGAAGTCAACAGAGAACGCTAAAGTTCAGCTAAAAATCGCCCAGCTGATCTTACATTGCAAGGCTCTGGGTTTGATTCCGGGCTGGCTCACTATAATTCCTAAAGTGACTTTTTATTCACAGAAGAAACGCCTAGAGCTAGCTAGCAAGCAACCGAGATGTTACGATATTCTGACTCCGCACACTAAAGTGCCAGATCCGGTAGGCATAAGGAACCATGTCAAGCCTGTGGGTAGTCTACCGGCGGATCTTTCCAATTTATCGCACGATAGGAAGACGAGGAAGGGAATTTACAAGAAGAGGATGGAGGTGGCGACTAAGAATAGACAGTCGGCAAGAGCAGCTCGTTTTGAGAAAAGGAAAGCTCTGAGCGACTTTGAGAGGGATGTTTGGAATGGTCAAGGTCAGTGCATAGCGATAATGCAATATTAAAATAATACATTTCATCCCATGGCCTTCCATTACACTCTCACGAATATCTATTACTGGCTATATCTCAGCGTTCATTTACTTTCGTCATTGCGGCGTAGGCGGCCTGAATATGGACCTCTGTGCCTTTGCCCCAAACGATAGCGGCGCCCCTCTGTCCCTTTGGTAGCGAACCGCTCTTGGATGTTTCAAAATAATTATGCTAGGTTGTAAATCTCGTTACTATGCTTTACTTAATATACATAGGTAGTCAAGAATTTAACTACTACATTATCAAAATATAAATAATAAAAATAGAAGCCTAATGATTGAAATAGTCAATCGTAATATTCAAGTTGTTAGTAAAATATACTGTTCGTCCATTAACCAATATTAATATTATTATTATTTATTCTTGACGGGCAGCTTTGCTAATACATTCGGATCAGATCTTGTAAAGCTTTTAGGTACAAATTGAGTCTGTTTTTAAATTGATTAACAGAGCTTGCACTAACCACTTCAAATGGTAGTTTATTTCACATGTCCACTACTCTATTTGCAGAATTTTCTTGTGGATTAGATGTATATTTTGCAGGGTTGAGTTTTTTGCTGCGTCCTCGAAGATTTGTTTTGACGTTGAATTTGTAAATATTCTTTAGGTCAGATATATCGTAATAATTTGTGATAATTTTATATGTCTCAATAGGGTCCTCTCTATGTCTTCTTTATTTGAGAGTATGATATGATGTGATATAATAATAATAAATTATTTTCAGATGAAAATACCAACGTTGATCTTAGTTCTGATTGGGTATCAAAGGGGGCTAAGCTAGCCTCTATGGAAGTGATGGGATACAAACGCCGAGGCCCTAGTCGCGCGCCTTCTACCAACCTTTCCAAGTCTAAAATTCCAGCAGTGGTACCACCTCATCCAGGAGCCAGCTACAATCCATCTTATCAGGTTTGGATTTCTTTATAAGCCTGTAGTCCACCGCCAGAGCCACCGCGGTTAACCGAAATAATGGGGGGAAGCCGTTTCGGATTACGATTTTTTCAGTTAAGCCATGAACATACACTGCAACCTTTCAAAAATACAGTATGTATTTTGGATGTTCAATCTGAGGGTTAGACGAATTCAAAAATCTCTTTGCAGGGTACACTTACATACTTTATTCAAGTTAAAATTACATATATCGCTCATTTGATGCAACAATGACGTATTTACACTTTTGGTAATTTTACAGGAGAGCCAATCAAAGATTCGTATGAAAGGTATGGTATTATGAAGGGACTTATTACAAGTTCAGTATGTGTAGTTTCTATTATAGTCCCAATCTACTCGGTACATTGTACATTACCTGGATTATAGACTTAAAAAAAGAAGGCATCAGTAAATACGTCACTGTTGCTTCAGAAATCAATATAAAAAATAACGCGTTTGCTAGGAAATTTTGCATTTGTGACAAAATAAAACTAAATAATTGAATTACTCAACAGAAAACATTTATTTATGAATGTTTAATAAAGTAACTTAGTAACAACCATGTAGGTATATCTTATGTTCAATAGGTACTTACTTAAGAGCCCTATCACATTTTTTTTCCAGAAAGGCAAGAAAAGTGGATTTTTGGCGTTCTAATTCCAAGAAATGAAGAGATTTCTACAAACTTTAATTACTGAATTACCTGGACCATTTCTTGATGTTGACCATAGCGGCCTTTAATTTTAGATATAACGAATATTATTTACTTATTCAGCCCATTTTCCGAAAGTCGTTATTCGTAAAACGCTCGGAAGGCAAACTTTGAGCTCCTTAATACAGTAATATCACTACAACGAAAACCGTATACTATTTTTTTTTATGTCCGTCATGTATTCTTGATGTACACTACGGCTTTATTTTTTCGTTTTTTGACCACATATCCAAGGTATACATTACTTACAATTACACAAAATTAAAAAAAAATCTTCCTGTATCATTCTAATTTTCTCAGAAATAAAATAAGATTCTTATATAATACTTATACTGTATTAAAGTTCACTCTTTTAGCAATACGACATAATATAAATTATTGTCATTAGAAAGGAGAAAACACTGCAAAAAACAATTAGAAATTGTGTATATATTTGCTTGCGCAAGAGAAGAGCGATCAGTGCCGCGGTTTTCTCCCAGGGTTGAATAGTTATTTATTTATTTATTTATTTATTTATCCTATCTTTTATAGTTACATCCAAAAAAAAATGCGTTCATTTTTTCAACTCATTTTAAAAGAATACCTACGCTATTTTGTAATACGGCTCTTAAGATTAAAACAAGAAACATCTTACATAATACTGAACTATGATTACAATTTGTCTTATTGGCACAAAATCACTGATTATTTACTTATTACCTACTTTTAATTAAGTGCCAGTATACCCATAAGCATGAAAAATACTTGAGCAATAGGAAAAAAAAAATCCTTTAGAAAATACTTTCATAAAAAGCATAGTAATGCCGAGGAATAATGTTTTTTTGTAACAGTTCTTTTAAATCATTTTTCTTGTTTGCGGGAATTTCTCTTTTTGAAGAATACGCTGGAACCACATTAATATCTCGATGATATTGCCATTCGAGCCCAATGATAGTGCCATTCGAGCCCTACCGAACACATCGCTATCAGATAAAATGGAATCAAGACTCGACTTCTACAAATCATTCCAAGTTGGTATCCGCACTAATAGAGCTGGACTGGGTATGGAAACAGCTAAGTCTGACAAAGAAGTACTGAAAGATTTTGCCCAGGAGGACATGGAGCAAGGTTTCAAACTGCACGCCTTGAACTTAGAAATGCAGAATGACTGGTTGACTGTGGGTGACTTCTGCATCCCCCCTGCATTGAAGTGGAAATCCCTAATATACAACTGGTCCCCTGAACTGCTTAAGTTCTACCTAAATGCGTTCCAACTTACTCTGCCTGACCCGAGTAACCTAGTTCGGTGGGGGAAATCTACAAATAAAGTATGCCCGACGTGTAAGGAGTTCATAGGCACTGCCAAACATTTGCTATGTGGTTGCAAAATACTGCTTGACCGAGGCCATTATTCCTATCGCCATGATAAAGTCCTCCAAATCATCAGAGAGGCTATCAGCCTATCTATTGCACGGACCAGAAAAGGGCAAACGAGCAATGGCTTCAAGAAGGTCAACTTTGTAAAACCCGGAGCGAAGAAGCTGCCTAAAGATAGGACTAAACCGTCCTCAATTTTGGGAGCAGCAAAGGACTGGCAATTGCTGATGGACACACATGAGAAGCATTACCAAATGCCTTCAGAAATCTGCACCACAGCTTACAGACCGGATATTCTCATATTCTCAATGGCGACAAAGCATGTTGTACTTGTCGAACTTACAGTCCCATGGGAAAGCAACATACCGAAGGACCACAACTTCAAAGTAAACAAGTACTGCAATTTAGTAGACCGGATAGTGAGAAACGGATTTAAGACTGATCTCTTCGCCGTGGAAGTCGGAGCAAGAGGACTACCGGCGAAGTCACTCTACAGCCTCTTCAAGAATTTAGGCCTGCCAAGAGCGGCGCTGAGCTCATACATGGAGAGAGCCTCGAAAGCGGCACTGGAGGCATCCTACGGAATATGGATAGGTAGAGAGAGGGAGGTCGAGGGCGGGACTGGTGGTTCTCCGCGTCCTAGTCATCGCAGACTAGCCGATGAGGGCTTGTAGCGAGCCGAAACGTCACGCGCGCTGGAGAACTGTAGAGCGGCCGCTCACTAGTCCCACCTCGTCCGACACCCTCCTTTATTGCCAATGGGCCCGGATATGTTCGGTGAAGCCATTGAAAGCTGAGTTCAACACCTACAGCCTTTGTTATTCGATGACTAGTAGATCTTTGTTTTTTATTTTCTTTTTTTCAGCTTCACTCCAGTTGTCGTAATTACTCAATTTCGTCAATAAACAATTTTAAAAAATGCCATTTTTGGAGCTACAATGACATATTTACAAAATTCCGTCGTTGTTTCACCAAGAAGGTACCTGACTTGGACAAACATTGACATAATTACGCAATTTTGTCATTGTTTCACCAAGAACTTATTGATTTTTGGAGTAACAACGCCGCAATTTGCTCAATTACGTCATTGTTGCACCAAAAATTATCAAATTAAATGTCATAAATACCTTTACGTCGTTGTAGCTCCCAAACACAACCACACTCAGCGGAGCGCCCCGCGCAACTGGCCTTTCAGACGTTGTAGCAACAGAAATAGCTCCATTTTACTCAATTCAACAATGACAATCGCGCCATCTCGCGGCAAATTACCACAAATTCAATTCTGTCGATGTTTCTCCCGATGTAATAGTCTTTCCACACATTTTGACATATTTAACTTGTTTTTGAAAAAAAGGGTATTTACGTCATTGTTGCACCAAATGAGCGATATATTATAAAATGACATATCATAACAGCAGGCGCAGATCTACGTCTTGTTTTGGGGGGGGGGGGGGGGCGGACAGTGGGGTTGGGTTTCTGTCTATAAGGTAAAAGCGCCTATATTCGTGGTATCCGAGGAACAGCACCTAAATCCGCGCTGTTTTTTATTTCCTTGATTTCTTCTAATATTTATATGGAAGCAATTCTCTTCTTGGAGTAAGGAAATGCACAATTTCTCCGAGAATAAAACTGTTTTCACCGAAAGGTCTTTAAGGCAACGTTTATTTTATAAAGGGATTCATTGTGGCGAGTGACCTTGCCGGCGCCGGTCAAGTCGCGTGCTCCATACTGTTTACGTGCCAAAACACGCGTACCGTGCTCTACAAAAACAAAGAAAAAACACATAATTCACCTGTGTAAGCAACATCATTAAACGTTTTTGGGTCGAGAGTGAGTCTCTGGATAAAATAAGGTGAATATTTGATACAGTGTTGCATTAGAAATATAAGAAATCCTTAACACGGATTTAGAGCAATTCTTTGTTCAGGCGCCCTAAATCCGTGGTTGCCTCGGATTTAGATCTTGTGCGGCTTTCTCTCTTTTAAAGATAACTAAGAAAATCTTATTTCCAGTGATCTGAAGTAAATTTACTTAAATATCTAACGAGTTTTCTTATTCTCAGCTCTAAATCCGTGCATATTTTTTAGTCTATTTATATTATTTGCACATTTTTAAAGTTAGCAGATACATGTAAAGTTTGTATGAACTAAATTTATGCGTAATCAATAAGTTAAGTACCAAATTATCTAAAATTATTTGCTTTTACCTTTTAAAAATATAATTATTACCTCTTCAAACAATATGCATTTCAAATAAATAGTTTTTTCTTATGCTTTCTAACACGTTTTTAGAGCTAAATTCATGTCCATACAAACTCCTAAATCCGTGAGTCTGATTTCGTATAGATACTTAAGGCGACAGAAGACGGCGAACCAAACAATTCAAAGATTTTGGAGGTCTACTAATATTAGGGGATCCAGGGCTATGGGGCCACCCCGAGAAATGAGGCCAAACGTTTAATTCAAAACTCCCGCGTTGCAGTCCGCTTATATACGCGGACTAAAACGCGCATATGCAGTGCAACCAACTCGTATTGGCATACTTAACTAAACGGGCTTGTGGAAAGAGAAATATATGTTTTGTGAGCGAAACATTAAAATACCGCCATTGTATATAAGGTCCGTTTTCCCCAAAAGTAAGTATAACAAATATATTGATGGGTGATACTAAGATCAAACATGATTGCATGATTTGGTATGCAATTGATTGCTTTAATGAAAGTTTTAGTTTATATTTTCTTTATGTTTGAAACTTCACAGAAATGAGGTAATGAGGCAAGAGATGGCCTGATTATCCCAATATTGTGGTTTAAACGAAACAAAGTGCTTCACGTGTTTTTTTTCTTAGATGGTTCGGCATTATTAGAGGAAGACTAATAAGGCCACTTAGACCAAGGAATCGATGACAGAGGATTGTACCCAAGTGGCCAGCGGCAAAGTGTCAAAAGTGTGGCGAAGACTTTCAACATTCCGAGGAGTTCTCTTCGAAAACAATTCAAAAATGAAACTCCAAGGGGCCTCAAAATGTGTAAACAAACAGTGCTCAGCGCTGAAAAGGAAAATATTACAATTACCTAAACTTGTATTTGTAGTTATTTGGGGTAACCAGGCCAGGGATTACGTAATTGCCCTAACATGGGGGTAATGAGGTGAGGTCATACTCAATGTTCATAGTTTACAATTGTTAAGTATCACACTTTTGAAAACTTTCTCTTATGATGTGTTAAAGGTGATAGTCAACATATTGAAGTTTAATTTTGTCTAGGAGCGATATCAAAACTCATAAAACTAACAATGTTTTCCTCGACTTCCCTTAAGGCGGCCCCATAGCCCCCCTACTTCTAACAGTGAATTTACCTATGTATACTTCGTTATTATTGTCATTGATAAACGGATAATGTTATTATTAGATATTAATGGCACAATATTTAAGGAGCAACGTAAACACGTAATGTTATATTTCAATGTAAATATTTTACACGCCGATGTTTTATTTTCAGCCTCAAAATGGTGCCAAGACCAAGAAAAAAATACACCCAAGATGACTTAAAACTGGCGCTTCATCAAATCAGAAACGGAGACTCTGTGTACAAAACGGGAAAAAAAATCGGGATTCCGGAATCCACGTTACGGGATAAAATAAGCAACCGGTACAAATTGAAATGTGGTCGGCCTACACTATTCAGTGAAGAACAAGAAAAACTGCTGGTAAATTGGGCTACTACATTGGGTGACAGAGGATTTCCTGTCACGAAGGAACAGTTCTTGTTTAACGTGGGAAATCTTTTAAAAAGGTTGCACCCAACAAGAAAAAAATGTGTACCGGGAAAAAGATGGTACAATAACTTTATGTCGCGTAACAAATCTCTGTCCAGACGAGTCTGTCAATCACTAACAAGACCACGCAGCAAAATAACTATAAACACGTTACGAGAATGGTTTGAAAAGGTTAAGACCTATTTCGAACAAAATAACATCACAGACATTCTCAGCGATCCAACACGAATTTACAACTGCGATGAGACAGCATTTTTCCTGAGCCCTAAAGGAAACGACGTTCTCGTAAGGAAAGGATCAAAGAAAGTCTACAGTAGGAGCGCTAATGACGATAAAGAATGCCTAACAGTCTTAGTAACTGTCGCCGCATCTGGAGATGTGGCACCGCCTATGGTTCTATTTCCATATAAAAAGAGACTTCCACCTGGGTTGCCTGATTCGACTCCTAAGGGATGGGTAGTAGATCATTCAGAGAATGGTTGGATGACCCAGGAAACTTTTTTCGAGTATCTGGCGAATGTTTTTCACCCATGGCTGCTCAAGAAGGATATACATTTTCCTATAGTCCTCTTTTTAGATGGTCATACTTCCCATACATCACTAGAACTTAACGAGTTTTGCAGGGACAACCAAATAATACTAGTGGCACTTGTACCCAATGCAACACACTTAATGCAGCCACTCGATGTGGCTGCGTTTCGCCCCGTGAAGGGTATTTGGAAAAGTGTGGTTCACCAATTCAAAGTTGAAAATAACTTTGAAAAAGTTAGAAGGGTAGACTTTTACAGTCTGGTTAAAACATGCTTAGACCAGGCATTAAAAAAGCAAACCATACAGAATGGATTCAAAAGCTGTGGTCTGTACCCTTTTGATGTAACACGGATTGACATGTCAATGCTAATAAGTGAGACGTCAGAATATAATCATAATACAATCATTCAAAATAAGGAACAAAATAAAAAAATACAAGATCTTTCTTCCAACACCGATCTGAGAGTGAGGAGATATGCCTACCAATACGAGAAAAATATCAGGTGATATTCTTACAAAATTTCAGGATGCAACATCAACAGAAACTGTTCACATTGAATTTAAACAGCTCTATCTTTTCTGGAAATCTCTTCAAAATCAATCCGATTTCACAGCGACAATAAATAACACTCTAATCCTACAACAAGGGCAACAATTCAAGTAGATGACGCCGTACCATGTGTCTTAAACATGTGTCTTAAATGATAGCCAGCCAATACAAATAGAAATTGAATTCGTCAACCAAATGCTTCAAACCCATCACACACTGGATAAAATTCAACAAACCCAAACCGTAATAGATGAACTCGGCCAAATGTCACCAATTCAATCGCTTAGAGCAGCTGAACACCTTCAAACTATTACAGACGGATAAGAAATGAGTGAAACCTGCTTTCTGCTTCAAGAACGGCCAACCAAACTTTTAGCAGAAGACTTGAATCATATAAACGGAGGAAGTAATAAAAAAAAAGCAGAATGTCATACAATTTCACACATCCCAGGTGAAATCTCTAAGCCATGCACCACTCAACAGCCATTAACTCAATCGACAGCAGAAGACACATGTGAAGAATCCAATTTCTATACTCTCCTACCTGTACCCCAAACTGAAGTTATGAATGAAAATGTAAGAGAATTGCCCGACATACACACCCCCAAAAGCCGACAAACGAACCGGTCAAATAATGTGAAAGAAAACATTCCTAATCCAGATCATAAAGGTAGCGTGCAAATTTCTGTCATAGTCGATATTCATGAGCATCGAAAATTATCAGAACCCCGCGTAATACGAGATTGCATTGATAAAATAACATGTCATGACACCATTTTCGAAGAACTTCCAAACTTGAGCAATCTTGAGGACCTTAATCAAGGATCCTTATTTTCTGACACATCAATAAACTGGGATAGAGTTTCTGAATTTGAGGCTGTCAGTCCAGTATGTTCAGAGCCCATAGATCTTTTAGAACCACAAAGATTAAGAGCAACAGAAAATATTGACTTAACCAGAGACAACTACATTACACCTAAAAAAGGCTTCCCTACTCCTTTCAAAGATGTGTTATACTTTTCTAAAAAAATAACGACCGATTCGACGAAGGTTGAAAAGGTTATGAAAAAAATTCTTCCTGTCGTTGCTACTTCCGACGAATTTGTGGAATACCAAAGACGTGAAAAAATGGAAAAGGAAAAAAAAATACTTTTAAAAACGCAGAAGGCTGAAGAGAAGAAAAGAAAATCTTTAGATAACACCAATATGAGCATAAGTAAAGTTAAAAAAACGAAAACTTTTAAATCAGGGAATCAAAATAAAGGAAACCCTGCCAATGACAAAAATTATAAAAAGATCAATGTCGGTGATTGGGTTATCGTTACTTATGAAGAGGAGTACTTTCCTGGTCTTGTAATTACAGTGAATCCCCAAAGTTTGGTTGTGAAAACCATGCATAATAATATGTACAAAGATAATTGGAAATGGCCCCAAGTGGATGATGTGTTGCCGTATTCGCTAGACAAGCTAGTTACGTCAATAAATCCACCATCATTTACTCGCCAGCGTGAAGTCTTCAGTGTTCCCGAAATAAAAACTTTGTGGAAAAATAACAAATAAGATTGTTCATTTTGTGTGTTAGATTTTATCACATATTGGTTTTAACAAATTCTAAAACTAATCAAAATTACTATTGAAGAAAAATGCATCATCATAGGTTATAAAACTGAGCCATTCGTTTTATTGAACAATACATATGCAACACTCTGTTTCAACTTGCGACAAGAATAAGCCTTAGCAATAGAAATTCTGCTCTTTTTGTGTTTATGTGACTGTTTTGAATACTGTTTTTTTTAATAAAAATTTTATTGTCTTGAATACTGTACTGTCATTTTAAATTATATCATCGGTACACATATTTATGGTATGAGTTGAAAAAGATCAAGCTCGATGCCGTGCTTGATGATGAGGATGAGGTCAACTTGTATTGGAGTTGGTCGTAGTGGCAAAGTAACACCTTTCGGGTTGCCAACCATCCCGGATTGGCCGGGATTGTTTTGGAATTGGAATAGCTGTTCCTTATCCCGGATGAATTCTAAACTGCCCGGAAATTTAGAGAAAACTATTCTAAATTATATATTTTTTTATTTTACGATAAATATCCGCTTACCTGACATGACAAACAATGGTGTCTCTTGGAAGCCAAGAGACAATAGGACAGTAATAAAAAAATGGGAGATAAAGGTTTTATTTTAGCAGGTACAAAGTACAAATATCGAAAAAAATAGTTTAAAAAAATATATAATAAGTAAACAAAACCTGTATTTATTTTTTTTTTCATACAATAAAAGTTTCCTAAAATAATAGGTAATAATGGCTGACTGATAATAATGATGTTCAGTGTTGAGCTATTTGTCCCGGAAACGTCCCAAAAAAAATTGGCAACGCTAAACACCTTATAGAAAAGTTACCTCGGATTTAGAGCCCTACTACCGCGGATTTAGATTTTATCACACGGATTTAGAGCATTCTGCCCACATCTGAACTTTTATTTTTCTTATTTTTAATATTTGTTATATTGGCTATTTGAACGTATTTTTATATACGTGAATATATTTCTGAGTCACTTAAATAAATTGTATATGCACAATATCACCAGAAATAAAATTGTTGGGGGGACAACGTTAGATGTCCAGATTTACCTCGGAGATAGGGGCTTTTACCTTAGATAGTTAAAATAAATTATAGTGTGAATTTAGGGCATCCAATATGCTGAATAAAGATAGGTAATTAAGTTACTAAGGATTATAAAAAGGGAAAAGAAATAATGAATACACTCGTACGTTTTTATTTTACTTCTAAATGAACAACGAACAAATGATACATAATAGTGCATAACACAGAATTAAATTACAAATTGCAGTTTCCGGTGTTTTTTCTTTGCAAATCTTTCAATTATCTTCTCTTTGTCTACTGGAATATCAAAATGAATGTGCAGGAGTGCCAACCCTGTTAACCTATCCTCTACCATCGTGGATCGTAGCCAGGTTTTTGGTCGCCTCAGAGTTGAAAAACTTCTTTCGGCAGTCGCCACACTTACGGGCAAGGAGGCCATGATAAGGACGAGGCGATGTATGCCAGGGTAGATGAATTCGTTGGCCAGATCTAGAACATCTAGAATATTTTTTGGTTCCGAATAAGCAGGTTTATTTCTCTTTTTCCTTCTAAAACTTTTTTTCCAGATCTTGTATTCTCCCAGAACTCCCGCCGCATGAACTCCTAGGAGACTCTATGCTCTCTAACAAGATCTGCTACGACATTTGAGTGATCACTATCGTCTTTTATTATTACTGATGGCATTATAATGTTTAAATTAAAAACCTTTAAATTTTCGGGTGGCAGTCGATTTTTGAGGTCCTTTATGACATTGTCCAGTAGCGGGATATTTTTTTTCAATCCTCGTTGGGGGGGGGGCGGTCGCCCCCTCCACCCTCCCCCCATAGATCCGCGCCTGCATAACAGCATGTACATCAATATACATTAACTATAACTGTACGTAGTTTGCCTTAACTAAACTCTCATTCAAAAAACCCTCTTTTTTCTTCCCTCCAAACGTTTTCGAGCAGCGATGTCCCATCTTTTTATTAGAAATACGACGGCCGGCGTTGACTCACTGCATTGTTCAATAAATCTTAGAGCAACCTAAAAAAACATCTACTGTAATTACACAATAGGTTTTTGAAAATAACAAATTCTTAATTTAGGCTTACCTCTAGTGAACTAAAACCATCCTCAGCTGAAACTCTGTCATCCACGTCATCTACTACGAGCTCTTTGATCATGTCAGCATTTGACTGCAACACTATTTCTATTATTTCTTGGTCCGTGAATTCTTGCAAATTGTCTGCGACAATTCATTCATCCACCTCACTCTTAACCCTACATATCTTCGCATGCGGGCATTCCTTTTATCATTTCTAAGTTCTCTAAATTTACTGAATTGTCTCCTTCAAGCCAATCATACAGTTTTCTCCAACACCTTTGAAGAGTTTCTACTATCACTTTATCCCAGGATTGCGCAAACCAATAAATGAGGTGTTTCACATTTACCGCCTTCAGTGCTTCATTCATGTTTTTGTGTTGCATGTCACTATCTTGCAGGAGGGATCTCAAAAACAGCCCGCTGTAGTGCCGTTTAAATGTTGCTATTACGCCTTAATCCAGTGGCTGAATTAGACTGGTAACATTTGGGGAAAGGAAACACAGCAATGTCGCCACTTTTTAAAATTGCAATGATGCGTAGGCACATTGTCAATTAATGTTGCTTTTTTAGGCAGACCCTTTTCAGTTTAAAACTTTTCAACTTTCGGTACAAACTGGACACTAAACCACACTCGGTGAAGAGTTCACAAGACATAGTTTTTTTTGGGCTCTATAAAAAAACTAGTAGCGCATGTCGGGCAACATCCTTCAAGGTTTGAGGTTTTTCCAAATTCTTCTTTTCTCGATTTCTTCTTTTTTTCGACTCTTTCTATTTTTCTATACTCTGCGATTTCTACTGCGATTTGCGCATCTCAAATTCTATGGCTTCGAAGGGGGAGTGAATGGGTGGTAAGGTGAACGCTCACATGTGGCAAGACAGCTGTCCTAAACCTACCACAGCCGGTTCGTAAGTCCGGAATCCACTGCTCACCCCCCAGAAGTGTAAAAAAAAATTAGTATTATGATGGGCCGACTCCGGTCGGTGAATTCCATGGCAGCTCCGTTTGTATTTATTATACTAAGTTTGGTTAATCGGGGTTCCACTATATTTACATACAAAACGGCGAGCTTATTGCCAAGCGACAATATCCAACAGTTAACCTACACGGAGTAGTGAGGTTAGTAAGAGAGAAGTAACTACGTTTTAAACCTAAACAAATAGTAGACAAATATCTCAGGAAGGAAAATAAAGTATATAATCCTGATTTGTAGAGATCTTCAATCATATTCTATAGTTCTTGGGATGATTCTGCAAAAACTATGTCGTCTGTAATGCATAGATGATTGAGTAATTCATATTGTATAATAATATTTAAAAAATTTCAGGATCATCAATCGTTACTTCAAGAAGTAGCAGATAAGGAAGTTGAGATGATCAAAAAAGAACAGCATCTGAAGAGGGTGACCACCAAAATGTTCAAGAAAGTTAATCCGAAGCAGAGAGATGTAAGTAAAAATGAAAGTGACACTTCTATCGTTTTTTTTTTTGAAAACTGTTAATGCTAAAAATTAATAGTTTAAAAAAAACACTAAAAACACACTTTTGGGCTATGATACGATATTTACATACACACGGCTATGATACGATATTCCATCATGGAATGCCAGTGCCTATCTTCCGGCTTCATCATCAGACCTTGAAACCTAATTGTGGTCAAAATTCATTCCAAGACTTTTCTAACAAGTCCAAACACAGCTATGATACAATGTTCCATCATGAAGTTCCAGTTCATATCTTCCGACTCCATCATCAGATCAGTTCGACAGTACCATATTATTGTATTGTCATCAGAACTACATACAGCTGCCAATTTTCATGACGCTACGATCCTTGGAAGATGGTTAAATTAGTTACCGTAGATTCCATTACATAGTTACATACAGGTCGACCTAATAAAAGCGTGTTAAAAGGGATGGGATCTTTTAAAAAACAGATTGTTCGTTCGTTAAGTATCCGGGCCAGGTTATGGCAAATCTCTCCAAAAGTATGCGGCCTGGATGGCCTGGATGGCCAGGTCGTGGTGTGTGATGATCTTGACAACTGCGGGCAGGATAGGATATGGTCTGCATCCTGCAGCGCTCCAGTCATATTGGATACTCTGTGTAGCCACAGTAGACGGGATTATCTCGGCATCTTATCACACCCACCCTCAGTCTGTTGAGGGGGTGGTATAGGGGGAGATAGGATCCTGGTGTTATCTCTTCCTCTACGTCCTCGCCAACTAAAGCCCTCCATCAAATGATACGGTTCGAGGATTGACTGCCTTGGAGCGGTTGTGTGCGGCTCAACAATGACTTGCGATTTGAGGCGATTGTGATATGGTTGTCGTGCAGTGGATGTCGGGTCGTCTGTCACCTTTAAGCTTCGGTCACAGGGAGCGAATACTGGCTGTGAATGCAGTCGCCGCTAGCAAACTCACTTGGTGAGACACTACTCGCTGCGATCAGATTCATTCGCCGCGAGCGCACTACTCGCCACGATGGCAGCGCCGTGCGAGTCGTGTGACAGGGAATTCGCTGCAAATAGCCATGCTTGAGGCGCCAACCGAGTGTAGAAATTCGCATGAAATGCCCGAATCACACTCGCTACAACGAGTTGTTAAAACGAGTCCAGCTCGCAGCGAGTACTCGCTGCGAGCAAATTCGCTCCGTGTGACTGAAACTTTAGGCATTCAGAATCAGCCAGGACACCGTATTGCAAGGGGGAGAGATGGCGATGAGCAGATAAAGCTTTTCGACATGAGTAGGTTTGAGGCAGCCGGAGACAGTTTTCGCAGCATCGTTCACAGCAGTGTTGACCATTTTTCCAAAAGTTGGATCGACTCCAAACTGGAGCGGAATTTTCCGCTGCGGAGATGCTTAGGCCCAGAGCGGAGCTTCTGAGTGTAGCTGGGTTGGCTCTATGTACTTCCAGTTAGTTTATTGACAATCTGGAACACACCTTCTGTTTCGCGTTATGGCAATGAATCCTTTAAGTAATTAATTTTAATGTTCATATTAAAAAACAACTACATAACGGCATATAATATTAATAGCAGTAGCAGCTCTAATAAGCTTATCCATACGGCGAATAAATCTAATAAGCGGAAAAAAAATTAAGTCCAATAATTTCTTTAAAAGTTACGACTCCTTAAAGTCATTCAACTTTAAATTTTGTAATTCGAGAACACAAGCCGATTGTTTTTTTTTGGATAATCTGTTTTTTGTAACAATTTCAATAGCTAATAAAAAGTTGGTGACAGTGTGGATGAAAATGTGATTTCTTAATCGTCCATTTGTATGGCAGCTCCCCGATCCATTATAGTAACGGTACCCTAAAGCTTATTGGTTCTTCTAATTGATGAATAAAACAGATTCGCGAAAGAATTCTTAAAAATCGGACTATGCATTATTTAGTTATGACCTCTTAACCAGGTCGATCGTATTTAAGGCAACTTAAATACGATCTTCCAAGCAGAATGCATTGGCACCACCAGAGCAGCACAGGCAGTTGCAGCCAAAGATGTCGGAGACCTAAGCTTGAAATTTGTCTCTGACAGTGCCTCCGTGCTACAAGCGCTAGCAAAAAATACTATAACCTCTGTCCTTGTACTGGAATGCCACAATGCACTTCAATCCATTGCAAGGTCAAATAGAGTGACCCTGCAATAGATTAAAGGGCACAGCGACTTACTGGGCAACGATGCGGCAGACGAACTGACCAAAAGGGGATGAAAGGAAATAGTATATGGACCGAAACCCTTGATGCCCATACCCTAGGCCCAAATAAAAACATGGCTATGCAGGAACACCGACGAAACCCACCTTAAAGAATGGAAAAAAAACGCAGGATGCAGGCAAACAAAGAACGCGGTTCCGGAAGCGTCTAAAAAACTTGCCCGCGACCTCACAAGATTAAAAAGGGGCAAAATCCGTAAAGTCATAGGTACTATGACAGGCCACTGTCCCCTAAACAAACACCTGTTTACCATAGGTGTGACAGACAGCCCTCTATGCAGAGGATGCATGGAGGAAGAAGGAACTCCACAGCATGTGCTCATGGAATGCAGGAGCGTGGCAGAGCAACGGGCAAGAATACTACAATCTCCAGCATCTGTCCCGAGGCCTGTAGCAACCCAAACAGGCTGCTAACCTTCTGGGACAGCCTGGGTTGGCTGGAGTAACATAAATAGAAACATGAGCCACGCACAACGGCCCAATCATCAAGAGGCCAAGTGCGAAAAATAGCCCAGGAAAACTAACTAACTAGTTATGACCTCTTAACCTATAAAAGCCAGGCTTGAAGGCGCCGGTGCCGATAAAAATTTCAGTGCTGCGAAAATTTCTATTTTTACACTACAAAAAAGAAGTGTGATGTGTTCAGGGTTCATCTATGTACTTTTTAGTTTCTTTATTCCACCATAACTTCTAAACGCTTGAACCGATTTATAAGTGTGTGGTATTGTTAGAACTCTTATATGATACCAAGTGTCATAGAGTTACCTTAACCCCTCTCCTCGCGGAGTAAAAATTCAGCTGTCCCATTCGCGCGCGACCTTTTCGCGCGCAAAATCGACGACCTTGATTAAAACGACCATAACTTGTAAACCACTATACGGATCATAAAAAGAAGAACTGTAAAATGATTGCATTGAAATTTGACATATAAAACATTATAACCTTATCTCGTAAATCAATTAAGATAATAATGGCGACAAATTACAAATTTGTTTACAAATCCATCGTGTAGTCATCACTGGACCAAGTGGACGCCTGTCATTCCAGTGTATTAAAACTTGCATCCCCAAAAGGACGCCTGTCATTTGTCGGGTTAACTGTCCAAATATCAAGTGAATAGTTATCTAAATGTCCAAATAAAGGGTCATAATGAGTACATTCTGGAAATATACATCTGGAATATACAAATTTTTCATAAAATAACCGTAATGAAAATAATTATAAATACTTTCACATTCTGTAACGGCAGTTGTGTTTTATTATTCTTTTTAATATATTTACTAGTTCTGTGCTTTATTGAAGATTAATTTGGGAACATACAAAATAAACGATACATGTGGGAAAACAAAAGCTCAGGAAATGATCAATCGAGATATCAAAGTGTTAAGTAAATAAGCATTGTTTTACTTACTTTTATCTTTATTTTCTGTATTTTAGCAAGAATGGCTGGTGGAAATGTCATCAGGAATCCCCACAATCGATAAACAAGAGCAGAATAGCCAGCAGAACGAAGAAGACAGTGATTCCGACTACAAGGCGCTGAATCCGCCGGTTCGAAACAAGAAAAAAACCACGAGCCAGCGGAACAAACAGAAAGAACATCGCCTTGAGCAGAATAAACTGCGCAGGGCTAAACAGGACAAGAAAAAAGAGGTGCAAATATACAGGTAGGTACATTTTATTATTGAACCTTTTCCGTGCCGGAGCAGCCTCAGCCACATGGCCCGTTGGCGCAGTGGTTAGGTCACCTGATATTATTACATTGTAGGGCTCCAGGTTTGTTTCCCAGATGGGTCACCATTTTCCAATGCGTTAAAATTAACACAATTGCATTTAAATTCTGTTGATCGAATGCATTAACAAGACACACACTTATACTCATGTTACATCCAAACATACATATAAAACCCTTCATGGTAGGGCTGGCTGGCTGTAAGAGATTGTCGTATGATATTAAACCCGCCCATTGTGAAATTTTACAATAAAGAGTAGAAACAAAGAAACAAACTTTAGGAAGTGCCATGCGGCCTAATTAAATCGCTATGTTTTCAGCCATATGGTAGTGTTATGTATTCTATCTATCTAATAAACACGTAAGCTGTATATTCCAATTATCGAACCACTGTTAAAATTATATAATTTAAATTTAATATAATTAGCAAGTAATGGCAATGTTTTGTTTGAGTATCGACAAAGACATTAAATTAAAAAGTTATACAGATTTCTGATAGGCCGAAGTCCAATTTTATACATTTCATGTTCTTAAAATTAGATTTATCAAATAATCAAAATGCCACGCATTGCCATGCCATGCAAATGCCGTCACCCAGAATGGCTTCACTGTTCACCTTCACGCGGTGGAAGTTGGCGCTCGTGGCCTGCCAGCTAAATCTCTGTTTCACCTCTTTAAAGATATTGGTCTTCCCAGAAAAATAATCAACTCTTTCCTATAAAAAATATCTAAATCCGCGATTTGCACTTCTCAAATTCTATGGCTTCAAAGGGGGAGTGAATGGGTGGTAAGGTGAACGCTCACATGTGGCAAGACAGCTGTCCTAAACCTACCACAGCCGGTTGTTGTCCGGAATCCACTGCTCACCCCCCAGAAGTGTAAAAAAAAAATGGTATCTCATGATGGGGCCCGACTCCGGTCGGTGAATTCCATGGCAGCTCCGTTTGTATTTTATTTATTTTTTGTATTTTATTTATTTATATAAAGAAGAGTAGGTAATTTCTACAAAATATGAATGGAACAAAAAAAATCTTCGCGATGCAGTTTTATTTATGCTTTCTGGAAACTGATAAAGTGCTCTAAATAATAAAAAAATAAAAAAATACGTGTGGCACTCGGGGACTGCCGCGGTAAAGCTATTGCATAGCATTTTTAACAACTTATGCAATTATAATTATTATTTATTTTATTTTCTCTGATATCAGATAACTGCGCTCTATCGGAAGACGTTGAAATTATTCCCAATCATTTGCGGCTGTGGAAGCAAATGATTCGGAATAATTTAAACGTCTTCCGATAGAGCGCCGCGCACGAAGTTTTTATTCGATAAAGCAAAAAAACCGGATTATTCGAAAAAATTCGTAGATAAAAAGATAGATAATTAAATTATCTTTAAAATGGTGCAGGTTTCATAATAATACGCCAGATAGTATTTGCGTAGTAGTCGTTTTTGCGTTCGGTTAGACCTAATTTCACAAATTAATTACACTATGTAATATAAACAAAATCTAAAATATTCAAAGCTAAGAATATTAGGAAAATGTTCTTGTTTACCATATATTTTTTTCGAATCGCAGTACTCGTTTAGACGTAATTATCAGTTTAAAATCATTAATTTTCGTTAGGAAATTTCTTCATTCGGTCGCCGCGCTGGCCCGCGATAAGAGCTATGCAATAGCTTAACTATATGAAGTTTCCATACTAATAAGTATATTAATATCACTTTGAAAATGTAAGTCACTGCCAATTTTGTTAAAAAATAACATTAGACTGTGGTTTTTTTTAATACTGTAATGAAGAGATATGAAGAGATATTTGTTTCTTAATTAGCTAGTGAATATTATTGCAATAATTTTGAAGATCATTGTGTACTTTTTATGAGTAAATATATAGGTATAATTATCAAATAACTATGCCTTATATTTTTACAGTCTCATAGACTTTTATTTCTATTTCTATTTATAGGCCAGTCAAATAGGTAATTTTAAGAGAAATAACTGATATTGTTTTAAGAATAGTTATCATAAATGTTTATTGAGGTGTACTGTTAAACATACTAAAAGTTGCCTACTCAATCTGTTGCGCTGGAGCTGTCATCTTGGATAAATAGCGCTTCGATTGTTTTTTGTTTATATCTGGCTAACTGTTAGGAATATCGTAATTATGCTTAATATAAAAAATAAAGTTTATAAATTCTCTACAAAAAATGTTTTATGCATGTTTTCCATATCATCTATCTATCAACATTCATTCATATCAACATTCTATCAAAATACCCCGGCATGCCTAGGTAACCGACCGCCTGTCCGTCGCATGCACCGCATGCAAGTCCATGTTCTAAGGGTGGGCGGGCGTTTGTCATCGTCAGTTGATTACTATTTTTTTTTTTAAATATGAAAAATATATATTTTTTAAATAGTATAAGAATCTATGAGCATGATGCACTATTTGGCGGTAGGTAAAATATCGCTAGTATTGTTTATTAACGATATTTTACCTACTGCTAGATGGCGCAGCGCGCTTAACGCTTCTCAAACTTACTTCAATAGATAAGATTTACAGAAACAAAAAAAATGTAAAAAAAAATTTTTTTTTTTGTTTGTTTTTTCATTTTTTTAAATTACATGTTGTTCACGTCACCCACTGCAAGAATGTCGCTAATTAAAAACTAACTCGACTAATAAGAATAATTAGTAGGTAACAAGAGAGAATTCATAAAACAAGATATTTTTAGTATTCATGTACAAAATTGAGCAAAAAAGGTGCAGCACCATTTTTGCACACTAATGCTGGCTTCTGAAAGGTTAATGTATGCTGAGACATAATATGAGATGTACCCAAATAAAAAGGACTAAAATGCGATTGATGCTACAAGCGTAGGGCTCACCGAATGTCGCCACGTCTATTACTTTACCCCAGGTAGTCATCACAAGGCTAACATCAATCACTTCTGAGCCACCATACTGTTACCTTACACACGGCGTAGTGGCATAGTGGTTAGATTGCCTGATGTTCTGGGTTCGATTCCTAGCTGTTCTGGGTGCAAATTAATTTAATTTAATCAAGTATTTAGTCATTTTTAATATTGTTTTGCAATTCCATTTTTGTGCATACATGGAATATATGCCACTCTTATAAACACGGTATTTGTGCAAGCACATTAAAAAAATAATGTTTACCTTAGAACAGGTCCCGGCCTAGTTAGGTGACGTTGCCACTAGACTATGCATTGTATTCTTTTTTCTGCTTTTGATTCAATTTTGAAAGTATTTCTATGCATAATTCCTAAGCTGAAATTGTTTACTTTTTTAATATTTGCATTACTTATATAAATAAATAAATAAATAAATCCTAGCTAGGTTGCCATTTTCCATTTTCCAAGCTGGGTCTCCATTCGAATTCTGTGGATCGAATGCAATAACAAGACATACACTAAAACAGATATTATCAGCACACATACATATAGAACATTTCATAGTTGTTGATTGTAAAACTTCACAATAAAATAAAGTTTTTATTTCTTGTTTCTATTTATGTTTCTTGTTTCTACGCAGATTTTACTGTTTTATTTCTTGTTGTTGACAGATTGCGAAAGATTGAAACTGAGATCGACAATACCGAGGACAAAATCAAAAAAGCGAAAGTGCACCGCGACAAGAAGATAGCCGAGCACGAGGCAACCGGAATGAAAAAGTTAAACGCTCACAAATTTGAAGAGCCCGGCGAGGACTTTGTACTGGCGACGGAGTTGACCGGTAACCTTAGGTCGCTACAAGCGGGAAGTAAGTGGTTTCATATCTACCTTAGTACAGGCTTAGGCCTAGGTTAGGTGGTGTTGCCAAAGTGATCAAGATGCTGCAGTATTCTTTCTTTTTGACGTGACAACGTCTTATAATTCGATGGAGCCGGCTGCACGCACGAAAAAACATGGCTCATGCGGCGTTACCTCACTCTGAGGCTTTCCATTTAAGGCTTGTTCACAGTACACATGTTTAAAAGTTGTAAAACAATTGCTCAATGCACATTCATACTTGTAAAAACTATGTACATTGTAAAAAAAATAAAAAAAATTGACATAATTGTATTTATGCGTACAAATAAATGTAACTTGATCAATTCAATTGTGATTTCCATTTACCTCCTCTATATCCAAAATATCTATCAAACAAATAAAATTAAAATTTTCTTTTGAAAAATGCAACCATTCCATCAGTATTTTCTTATGACGTTCTGACGTTCAACTATCGTCAGTAAACCGACTTTACAGACAACCGATTTTTTGCTACCGGTCAAAACTCAAATATTTTGTAATGCTGCAGAAATGTGTATTTCATGCTATACTTTAAATAAAAATATAAATAAAATAAACAGGTGAGTTTCAATTACCCACCATCCTTGAAGGGGTGAATCAGTACGACTAAGTAAGCAAATTTTGATAAAAAATTGTGGAAAAAACATTTTTTTTATATAATAATATATATTTTTAAATAGAAATTAAAAAAATATATTTTTTTTGAAAAATAGTATAAAAAGCGTTAACCCTTCAGGCCTCGGCCCCTCAGCCGATTGACAAGTTGCTGTCCCAAAAAAATTTAGTAAAAATTAGTAAAAAAATTGAATTACGACACTTTCACCAAAACATTAATTACTAACCACTGTACCCATAATTAAAATGAAACATATTTACATAATAAAACATTAAAATAAAACATATTAAATTAAAAAAAAATAAAACGGGGCCATCACGCTGAATCGTGTTGTGGCCGATATCGGCCAATCGGGGCATGATGCGCTATCTGTTGGTAGGTAAAATATCGCTAATAGTGTTTATTCGCATTTTTTACCTACCCCTAGAAGGCGCAGCGCGCTCAAACCCTTGACAAACTTTTATTTGACAGTCAAGTACTTCAAATTTTCAAATTAAAAAAATAAAAAATAAAAAATATAAAAAAAAAAGTATTTTTTTAAGAGTTGCTTATTTCCTTGCACTGACTCACCCCCTTGAAGGATGTCGGTTAATTAAACTGCAAAAAACTCAACTGTGCAAAATTGAAATATGATAGAGGTTGCACATCTGCGTGGGCATCATCTAAAACTCCAGCGTGAATCATTCCATTCAAATCCCAAGAAACATTTCCTCAGCAGTAGAGTGGTAATGAATGGAATGCTCTCCCAAGTGAAGTGATCAATGTTAAAAGTGTCAATGACTTTAAAAATAAACGAATTATTCCACAGAGATTGTAATGCAAGCACGGACTCAGGCACATCAGCTTAACCCTTGGAGTAAATGGGTATTTTCATGGATGCATCTGTGTCTTTTGCAGGATTTTCGGCGACATCGACTTAAAGTACTATAACTACGAAACTACTACACCAATCATAAAAAGAACAACTGCACAATGATTGCATTGACATTTCGAATATAGAATATTGAAATATCATTTTGTAAAACAATTAGATAATTATGAATAAATATGAGAACGTCAAAGTGAAAAAAACGCGCGACCAGATCTGGTCGTATCATACTCAACGGATAATTGTTTCACAACCAGATTTGGTCGTATCATACTCAACGGGTTAAGCTGCCTGCCTGTTAAATATATAATAATAATAATAATGATCAATCGAGATTTCTACTCAAGTTTTGTCTCAGATCTTGCGAGTATATATACTCCCGCTGATTATAATATATAAAAATTTCTTTCCAGCCAATTTGTTGAAGGAGCGCTACATTTCGATGCAGAGAAGGAACATACTTCCACCGTCCAGGATTTACGCAAGGAAGAAGACCAAGGCCAAGAGATACATCAAGCGCACCCATCGCATCCCAGAGGATAAATTGAAAGCTGCCGTAAAAGCAAAGAAATAAATCTGAAAAGAAAACACGAGTGGAAATGGTTTATTTTATTATCAACAGTTCCTATCCTATCTAAACATTTTTGATATACAGTAAAGCTTCGCTTATCGGAGGTAATATGGACCGAGGGTACCTCAGATAATCGAAAACTCGGATAACGCAGACTCTGTCGTAAATCGAGGGGGAAACATACAGTAAAGTTTAAAATGAATGAAACGTAAGCAATGAAGTAAAAGAATACATCTATTACATATTTAAATGTATTCAGTTAAAAATGCAATACAATATATACATACATAAATTTAAAAATACGGTACTGTATAGTAAAATTGGGGCAGCAGGGTATCGTTGGGGGGGGGGGGGCGGGGGGTAAAAATATGTCTTGGCTTCGACCTCGGTTAACTTGGATAACCGCGGCCCTACTGTATTGTATTTTTAATACAGTAGTCTCGATAGTTTGAGGTTAACGGGACCGGGATCACCTCGAACTATTGAAAACTCCGGGTATCAACTGCACAGGCAGTTGCAGCGTCGGAGACCTAAGCTTGAAAGCTTTAACTGTATATGATACTGTTCTTTAACTGTATATGATAACTGTATATGATGGTTTATGTGATGGAGTAATTTTTTCTTAATTTTCTTAACTTTTCAAATTTTTCAAATTTGTATTTTTTGTACTGCACATTATTACTTAAAATCTATTAACACCCATTCCTTCCTTTTCCTTACCTTTTCCCCTCCCAACCCCCACAGAATGCACTGTGCGTATTGGAGACTTAACTAACTAAAACTATTGTTGAAAGCATGTCATCGGCCAGAAATATTGTATTTAATGTAATTGTAATATTTTTTTTGTAGCGCTGTATGTTTTCCCTGTTAAATAAATAAATAAATAAATAAATTTGTCTCCGACAGTGCCTCCGTGCTACAAGCGCTAGAAAAAAATTCTATAACCTCTGTCTTTGTACTGGAATGCCACAATGCGCTTCAATACATTGCAAGGTCAAATAGAGTGACCCTGCAATGGATTAAAGGGCACAGCGACTCACTGGGCAACGACGCGGCAGACGAACTGGCCAAAAGGGGATCAAAGGAAATAGTATATGGACCGGAACCTTTAATGCCCAAATAAAAACATGGCTACGCAGGAACACCGACGAAACCAACCTTAAAGAATGGAAAAAAACGCAGGATGCAGGCAAACAAAGAACGCGGTTCCGGAAGCGCGTAAAAAACTTGCCCGCTACCTCACCAGATTAAAAAGGGACAAAATCCGTAAAGTCATAGGTACTATGACAGGCCACTGTCCCCTAAACAAACACTTGTTTACCATAGGTATGACAGACATCCCTCTATGCAGAGGATGCATGGAGGAAGAAGTGACGCCACAGCATGTGCTCACGGAATGCAGGAGCGTGGCAGAGCAACGGGCAAGAATACTACAATCTCCAGCATCTGTCCCGGAGGCCTGAAGCAACCCAAACAGGCTGATAACCTTCTGAGACAGCCTGGGTTGGCTGGAGTAACATAAATAGAAACATGAGCGACGCACAACGGCCCAATCAAGAGGCCAAGTGCGGCAAAAAGCCTAGGAAAACTAACTAACTCCGGGTATCAAAATTTATGTAGGAAAAAGAAATAAAACAATATTGTTATAAATAAGATGAAAAGTAATTTACCATGTGAAATTTGTAGCACCCGACGTTTCGGCGATGTTGCACCCGCTGTTGTCCAGGGTAGATACGTACTTCCCACTTTGAGTAAAATTTTCGAAAAATTAATTCTTAGACAATTGCACACTCATTTTAACAAATATAATTTACTTCATAAGAAACAGTTTGGATTTACAAAGGGTTGCTCAACCATAGATGCGGGAACCGAACTATTGACAGGTATATTGAATGCCTGGGAAGAGTCACAAGACGCATTAGGCATCTTCTGTGACTTGTCTAAGGCATTTGATTGTGTACACCATGATACACTAGTTAGGAAATTACATCACTATGGCATTAGGAACAAGGCTCTTGATCTTCTTACTTCTTACTTGGGAAATAGAATTCAGAAGGTTGATGTAAACGGTAAAAGATCACCAGGATCAATGGTCACCATGGGTGTCCCACAAGGCTCCATTCTTGGCCCATTTCTCTTCCTAATATACATAAATGATTTACCCTTTCACATAAGGAATAATCACGAAATTGTATTGTTTGCTGATGATACTTCTTTGACGTTTAAAATTAGTCGAAAATTGTACAATTATGACGAAGTTAACAATGCACTCTCAAAAGTTATCCATTGGTTTAATGTAAATAACCTACTATTAAATGAAAGAAAAACCAAAGTGATTAAATTTTCTACACCTAATGTTAAGCAGGTACAAACCAATGTAGAAATAAATGGAACTAGACTGGAGCCTGTTGCTTCAACTGTGTTTCTAGGGATAACAATTGACTCCAAATTACAATGGGGCCCACAAATTGAGAAAATGTCAGGAAAACTTAGCTCTGCGGCATACGCAGTTAAAACAATAAGGCGGCTGACTGATGTAGATACAGCAAGAATTGTATACTTTAGTTACTTTCACAGCATTATGTCCTATGGGATTCTTCTCTGGGGAAGCTGTGCGGACATCAATAACATCTTTATACTACAGAAACGTGCTGTAAGAGCTATATATAAACTTGGTCCTCGAGTTTCACTTAGAGAAAAATTCAAAGAGATAAATATTCTTACTGTTGCATCACAATATATATACGAAAATCTGTTGTATGTCCACAAGAATATTGACAAGTTTAAAATAAAAAGCGACACTCATAATTTTAATACTAGACATAAGCATAACCTTGTTGTACGTGCTACTCGTCTCCACAAAATAAGCAATTCTTTTTTGGGACAATGTATACGCTTCTATAACAAACTTCCTCATACTATTAGAGAACTATCTGTAAATAAGTTTAAAGCTACCATCAAAGCAAAATTGTATAAAAAAGCATACTATACAATATCTGATTATGTAAATGACAAAACGGCTTGGGAGTAAGGCTTGGACGCATCATAAGAACATAAATTAAAAATAATATTTAATTGTGTCTATATGAATAAAGAACATTTTGATTTTGATTTTGATTTTGATAGAAGCACCCTATGGGGACGCCTACCAACGGCAGTTGCAACATCTCTGAAAAGTCAGGTGCTACGAATTTCATGCGGTAAATTCGTTTTTGTCTTATTTATGTCCACCATTGTCTTTGATTTCCCAAAATGACGTTAAAAAGAATTCTGAATTCTTATAGAACTAACGGAACTTAATACGGAACACGGTCGCATTCTATTTCCATAACGCAAGCCTGGCTTATTTGTCAATACAAAAGCCATAGATACATATATTGTTTTGCACAATTTACCACAGGTTAGAATGAGAGGACCACTGATTTTAAAAGCCCCATTGCAAGCCCATGTGTGCGAGCGAGATGACTAGCTGAACTCAACTCGGTAAGTTTGCAGCGAATTGTCGCTATGTCGATAAACTGTTTTGACGCGAGATGTCAATAAATGCGATAGCAAATGAAAGACTGTATTATTTCATATAACTTTATTGACTTCATTTATGTATATCATAATTATGTTACAATAAAGGAGAGGGATAAACATTTTAGGATAATTAAGTGGAATACATTTTGTCATTGTCTAGTCTTTCGTTTAAAATTAAACATAGAATTTCAATACTTATTAACAACTAGGTGGTATATTTTGTATTCGAGTGACTACACCTTTAAGTACGCTATTGCATTATAAAATATAATAGTTGAGTGCAAACTTATTTCCTAATCAAGACATAAAATGAGATCTGTTAGTCGCGCACAAAAAAAAACACAAACTTAAAAATTAGCAGTCTTTAAAAATAAAGCACGGTAAAAATTTATCTCAACCATAATGGCACGTTTATGAAAACAATATTCAGCAATGAAGAAAGTACAAAGCCAAATTTCATAAATCTATTTATATATTATGTCAGAAAAATATATGCATAACCTTTTTGAAAGGTTTGAAACTTATGGATTAGTAATGCTTACTATGGATTACTAGACAGGTGCTGATTCTATAGGTAACCATTTGGCAGATAAACCGACACAATTTTTTAAGGGATTGGGGGGGGGGGGGTAGTCATTTGCTGGCTTTTACACATAAACCTTATGTCCTAAAAGCCTCTTTTTTTTATTTTACCTGAAATTTTGCATTTAAGTCATCGTAACTTTTTTGTTGTGGTAGTAATAGCACTTTTATTGTATTCTGCAATGCATTGTTAATGCATGCGTTGACTGCATTTTTGAAAATCGGCATTTTCATTATTAGAGTGTTCAGCCCTGACAAAGAATTATCTTTTATTTTAATCAAATACTGAATGTTTTCTCTTATATGCAGCCTGTCATTGAAACGTCTATAAATTACAGAACCTTTTCAAATAAAGCTAAGTGCAAAATACCTGTCAGTTTATTTAAAATAATGAATCTAGGACTAGACAATTTTCAAACATTTACACATTTGAAGGAGTTTGGAAGCCCAAGTCGTTTTCTTAAAACTGTTTACATCAAGCATTAATTTATTTGGAATAATACATTGCAAAATACAACAAAAATTATTTCGTGCTATTACTACCATAACCAAAAAAGTTATGACTGCAAAATTTCTGAAAATAAAAAAATATATAATAAAAAAAACTGACTATTAGGGCATAGGGTCTGTAGGTGGAAGGTAGCAAATCCCCTCTAGAATCCCTCAAGAAACTGTGTCAGTTTTTCTGCCAAACACCCTATATATGTATGTATGTGTATATGCATATATGTATGCGTGTATGTATGTACGAGAGGGTACCCAAAAGTAACCGGAATGGCAGTGCTGTGGGCGGGGCTTGCTTAGTACACATTCCTGCCACTAGGTGAAGGTGAAACAACTCATTCGACGTCCAATGCACTTGTTGCTTTCGCCGAAAAATATTGTTACAGTGCCCTTTTTTAAAAAACCATTTTTGCTTGCTCGTCGTTTTCTGTAATGTTGGACATGTGAATAGCGCGCGGCTGTGAAATTTTGCTTACTACGGACAGACAGTTTTTTTTATTTTATTTTTTTATTTGATGAGTGGGGCTTTTCTAAGGTCTTTATGAGCCTTGTAACACTGCGACCATTGCTGATCTATTGTGTTCGCCACCTACTATAGTTCTGTGCTAAGCCTCGTGTCATTTAAGAACCGCAGCAGGCTTTTGGCGCCAGATTGTTTACCTCCTCAGGTTGGAGGTAGTGACCACCCAAGTGGGTGTATCTTTTACGCATCAGCGGGCCACACTCGCACATGAGGTGCTGGGGACTTTCCTCTGCCCCTTGGCAGAACCTGCACATTTTTGTGTCTCTGAGCTTGAGGTTGAACATGTGTTTGTTCAGGCCACAATTCCCCGTGAGCGCCCTCACCACTATGCGTAGATTGTTCCTATTTAGCGATAGGGCCTCCCGGGCCGTCTTACGGTCGTAAGTCTTAATAAGCGCTTTGGAATGATTCAACCCTGGCGTGTTGTTCCAGTGGTTGACGGATTGTTCTAAACACATTTGTTTGAGCATTAGGTTTGCAAGGCTTTTTGGTACGCCACAGCAAGGTTCAGGGCTGTATAACGTTCCCTAGCAAGTTCGTCGGCTTTTTCATTTCCCTCGATTCCTGCATGGCCGGGAACCCATCTTAGAATTACCCTGTTCTTTTCGCCCAGGGAATTCAGTAGTGATATGCAGTTTTGCACTAGCTTTGAATTAATGGTATTCGAGGCTAGTGCTATAAGAGCTGTTTTGCCATCCGAGTGGATATAGATACGGTGGCTGGCGTAGTCCTTTTGGAGGTTGATATCCGCACATTCAATAATGGCGTAAACCTGCGCTTGGAATATGGAGGCGTATTTTCCCAAGTTTACACTTCTTTCGAAGTTTGGTCGCTCTCCATATATACCACAGCCTACGTCAAGTCCCGATTTGGACCCATCAGTATATCATTTAAGGCTACCGGCCTTCCATTGCAGTTGGCTTTTTAGCCAGTCGTCTCTGGGCGGCAGTTCCACTGTAAAAAGTTTTCCAAAGTTTAGGAGTGGGAGCATGGTGTCTGATAACATGTTGAGGGTTGGATTTTCACTGACTGAGTCAAGAACTGATCTTAGTGCTTGTGAAATCCAGTTTACCTTCTCTCGGGCAGATAGCCTGTACATGCTGGCTTTCGCCACCTGTTGCAAGTGAATGTGTAGGGGCGACAAGTTCAGCAGTGCATCTAGAGCTGCTCCAGGAGTGGAGGACATTGCGCCAGTTGTCATGAGGATAGACAGTTAATCAGGCATTCTATTTGGAGGTTCTCAGAGGATTGCGTAACAGTGTGCGACGAAAGAGGCCAAAACGGGGGACTGGTTTTTCCGCCATGACAATGCACCCGCTCATGCAGACTTTGGTTTGCCAGTTTTTGGCTGAAAACAGCGTGACTCCATTGCCCTACGCCCCTCCTATTCACCTGACCTTGCTCCGTGCAACTTTTCTTTGTTTCCATGAATGAAAAGGAACATGAAAGGCTTTATCGATGTAGAAGTGAAGGAAAAAACGAGGCAGGAGCTCGCAGCCATACAAACAAACGAGTTCAAACAATGTTTCCAACGATGGAATCATCGATTAGATAGATGTATCAAGTAAGATGGAAAGTATATTGAAGGTGTTAAGGTTGATTTGTAAAAATAAATGAAATACAGGATTTTATGGAGAAATTCCGGTTACTTTTGGGTACCCCCTCGTATGTATGTTATGTATATATATAGACAGATCTCTAGATAAATCTAGCTAGAATATGAGAAACATAATAATCTATTCACATGATTTTTATGCTCACGTTTTGAAACATAGTAAGTACGTTTAACAAAGCAAGTTTCTTGATTTTAAAAAAAAAGACATTTTTGGTCATGTAAATTTTTGAACATCGATTTGGAGTCCCCCAAACACTTACGTATAAATATATAGACCTGGCATTACATATGAATTGTGGTTGCAATAACCAATTCTGTTTTTTCCACGAGGAAGCGGGACAGCGCTGCTATGAGAGAACGTAATAGCAATATGAAAGAAGAAAATGTCTTATCTGTACGAGATGAGGTAATTCTGTTTTCAATTGAGATTTGCTCACAGAATGAGAAAGAGATAAAGATATGAAAATGAATGAACACCTCAGTGCCACTAATTTGCATAAGAAATACCACAGAATCGTTGCAGAAAACCTTTGGGGCGCGAAAAAAGCTGATCGACCTTTTGCAGCGGTTGGACGTAGCCGTTTCGGTCAGCCTCCATATATACATATTATATAAATATATAATATAAATGACTAGCAAGATTAACTATTAAGTAACAAGAGAGAATTCACAATAAAAATATATTGTTAGTGTTTATATACAAAATCGACCAAAAAGGTGCGTCCCCGTTTTCGTGCGCCGAAGGCTAGCTTCCGAAAAGTTAAAACCTACTTGTGAAATGTAATTCTAATGCTTTCAGCCGATTGCTAGAATTCTTGATACACAAGAAATCATTTTAACCCCTAGAGCCCATTGGCCGATATCGGCCACAACTTGATTCGGCAAGACGGCCCCGTTTTAATTTTATTTTAATTTAATTTGTTTTATTTTATTATGTTACTATGTTTTATTTTAATTATGGGTACAGTGGTTTGGCAGTAATTAATGTTTTGGTGAGACAGTGTCATAATTAAATTTTTTACAAATTTTTACTAAATTTTTTTGGGACATCAACTTGTTAATCGGCTGAGGGGCCGAGGCCTGAATAAATACAAACGGAGCTGCCATGGAATTCACCGACCGGAGTCGGGCCCATCATAATACAATTTTTTACACTTCTGGGGGGTGAGCAGTGGATTCCGGACTTACGAACCGGCTGTGGTAGGTTTAGGACAGCTGTCTTGCCACATGTGAGCGTTCACCTTGCCACCCATTCACTCCCCCTTCGAAGCCATAGAATTTGAGATGCGCAAATCGCAGTTTTAGATAATTTTTCTAAGAAAGAGTTGATTATTTTTCTGGAAAGGCCAAGATCTTTAAAGAGGTGAAATAGAGATTTAGCTGGCAGGCCACGAGCGCCAACTTCCACCGCGTGAAGGTGAACAGTGAAGCCGTTCCGGGTTACGGCATTTGCGAGATCATGGTATTTATTTAATTTGTACTCGTGGTCTTTTGGGATATTTGATTCCCATGGAACAGTTAATTCTACAATAAGAGCCACCTTCCGAGATAGAGAGTAGAGAGTTATATCTGGACGGAGGGCTGTGCATCCGAGACTTTCAGGGAATTTATACTGCTTAGAGACCGAATCAACCTCCAGAATCCAATCTGTAGCTTTCTCGATTATTGAGAAAGGTTTTGTAGTTAAATGTTTTTTGCCTTTAGAGCCATCCCGCACAAACTGTATTGGGGGTTTGGAGGATACTGTCAAACCCTTGTTGGCACGAGCCACTGAGAGACTAATTACCTCGCGAATAACAGCGAGAACTTTGTCATGGCGGTAAGTGTACCGTCCTTGATCTAAGGCCACCTTGCAGCCAGCTAGAATGTGTCTAGCTGTGCAAGGGGTATTGCTACAGAGGGGACAAGAACTATCCTCGGCAAAGCTCCAACGAGCGAGGTTACTGGGGTCTGGAAGTGTATGCTGAAAGGCATTCAAATAAAATTTCAGCATCTCTGGCGTCCAGTCATAGAGCATTACCTTCCAGTGCATTGGAGGCGGAATGCAAAAGTCCCCAATTGTTGTCCAATCATTCTGGCATTGAAGGCCAATAGCATGAGCCATACTCTTGCTGTCGTAATCTCCCCGCAAAAGAGACTTCTTCAAGTCCACGTCGCTCGTGGTTGTACTGCCATACCCCAGACCAGTGCCATTCTGGCTGATTCCAGTAAGGAACCTTTTGTGGAAGTCTACGCGGGCTTGTAGATCATTTGAATCACTACGGCCACTTATTACGTGCTTCGATATTGCCGGATCTTTGGAATTGCACAGAATCGAATTTTTGGTTATTCTGGAGTTGGCGTAGAGCAGAGAGGGCAGTTTAAGCGCTAGCCCAAAATTTTGTTTGGACCTGAAGAGAGTCGAGGGGTCAGCTGGTTTGGCTAAGGACAGCCAGGATTTTAAACTAGCTGTCACCAGCGCATCTAGACGGGACAGTTGGGTTTTGGTAAAATCGTAAATAAGAAAGGGCCATGACAAATGTGACGTTAGATAATTGTCATAGATCCAGGCCTTACGAGGGCCAGAAATTAGCAAGGCATCTATTTTCGCCAGGCAACTTTTGAAATGCTCTATAACATGATCGCCCGAGACGTCTTTTCCCTGATGGGTGATTTTTCTGCCGAGAAATTTGAAATGATTGTTTGGGTCTATAAGGGAGATATTAGAGCCCTTATAGACCAATTTGGGGTCATAGGATGTAAATTTTGTGCCCATGCGGGCGAGTCCAAGGCAAAAACATTTGGAGGGCTTCACTTTTATACAGCCTGACCAGTCGCAGAAAAGCTCCACTTTCTGTAATAGCAGGGAAAGCTGCTTGGGGCTTCTGGTGATGAAAGTTAGGTCGTCGGCAAAAGCGAGGCACGACGAGGTACGACGAGGCACGACGAGGGTTAAATCGCACTAAGCGGACGTAAGCGATGTCAATCGCACGACTGTGAACTGCCAAGTGACTAGCAGCCTTTTATGAAGAAGCCAGCTGGCTTTTCGCAACACAGCTACTGACAGCCGATGCCAGGTCTATTATTTATAGGTCAATGCCCTGAAATATGCTTTTATTATGAGTATTCGTTATGAAATATGCTATTTTATAAATAAGATAAAATAAATTTACCGCATGAAGTTGGTAGCACCCTATGTATCAAGACGATTGCATAAACATATAGTTGAAATAAACAAGACGATATAGTTGAAATAAACAAATTTGTGAGCAGAGATTTAAAAAAAAATGGGGACTGATAAAGTGCATCTGCGGCGTGTAACGCTATACGAATTTCTTTTATTGGATTTATTGTTTATTGTTTATAAGTTTATTTGGACTATGCTCCTGCTCTCCAGACTATTAAAAAATGGTTTGGCACATTCCAAAATGTTCTATTTTAACATGGCAGATCAGCCTCGCTCTGGACGACCTTCTGGTATTGATTATTGTCTTCAGTAGTGGAAGAAAATATAAGGATTACAACTGATAAGATTACTGAGTGATTGACATTTACCATTTTGCCTGCTAATAGCTTGGATACATTTCTAAGCTCAATATGGGTGGCACATCTCGCTGAGAGCTAAATCGCATGAATGTGGCCATTTGAATGTGGAAACTGAACCGTATTTTGATCGAATCAACAGGTGATGATAAGTGGATCCTGTACAATACCTATTCCGGTATTTGCAGAACAGTTTGAATGTAGAAAATTTTAAGTCCGTAGAAGCTATAGAAAACCGCAAACTTTTTGCAAGGAAAACAAAGTAGTTTCTTTAAAAATGGAATTGACAAGCTTGTTGATGGTTGGAAAACCATTACAGAGAATAATGGAGACTATATAGTTGATTAATAATACTCCGGTCTTTAAAATTTAAAACAGTTTACCCTTAAATCGGGCACAAACTTATGCTATTATCTGATACAAACTTCATGCGGTAAATTCGTTTTATCTTATTTATAATGCCAAACAACCGCAATAGTCTTCGATTTCATATTACTGTTTTTAAAAATCCAAAACAAAATAAAAGCTATTTTCGATGTACAGCGCATGCATCTTTAAAATTCGTAACGTTAAATATCGCAAAGTAATCTTCGTGTATAAAGCGAATGATGCTCTCGATCGGGCACAGATACGAAGAACTGTCGCCCATCCTTAATCGCCCGTCTGCCCTCAGCTGATTTTGCACTTTTATTACATTTTTCTTGTTGCAACATACAAGTCTACGCGTGACATCCTCTCCGTTATATACTATACGGAAATAAAAATCGCGGACAGCGTCCGGTTTTTCCTCGTGTATGCTATCGACGCTTCTATAAACTTCCATTATTAGGCGGGAGCTGTAGAAAATATGCATCATTTGTATTTCAGACAAACCCAACGCCACCCCCAAATACTGTATGGTTTTATCGTGGCCAGAGTACAGGACGAACTTTGGCTTTCCCTCGGATATCATTTTCAAGACGTTCTGAACCATGTCGCGTATCAGACCGTAAGCCCGCAACAGGCTCACCTTTTTCAAGTTGATGCTCTTCGCGTACTGCTTTGTTTCCCAGTCCATGTAAGCGAACAAACCGGTTACATGCTCTTTCCGCAGACACACCTTCTCCAACTCCTTTGAATTGTGAACCGCCTCGGTCTCGTCGTAATCCGATGGGATTTCGACGTCGTTGTTGAAATTAAAGTCGACGTCGATGTTCTGTTTCACGACCACCACGTCTTGATAGTTCGGATCGTTGCTCTCGAACATTTTCTGCTGGTAGTAGCTCAGTTTCTCCTTTTCCATCTGCGAGTCAAAGTCGGCGGGTTGCGCCTCTCTCTGCCGACGGTAATCAAAGTCTAGAAGCTTTCGACCCGACTTGAAACGGTTGCCATTGAACCGACTCCAGATTAGCCGTCTCCGCTTATTCAATAGCTCGTTCTTTAAGTTGGGATTTGTGCTTTTTAGGTTGTCATCCTTTTCCTTTGCGGTTTCCTTCATTTTCATCGTACAGGGTAATGGGGAATTGTGGCAGAGGTAGAGAAAAAGCGCATCTTTTAAGTAGTGCGGATCGAAGTTGTCCTGCGTTTGAAAGACAATTTTTGAGATTTGTTTCACGAGGTCCTTGACAGCTGGGTGGGAATCGAGGCGATCGTGCCTCTCCTTCGACAGGAGCCTGCGGATAAAATAATAATCAATTAAAAGTCGCTAAACAGCTACTGGCCAATACCTATTTTCAAAGCCGCCTATTGTATTTTTGTGAATTTTATTTTTTATCTTTATAGAATCAGAGCTGATGGAGGAATGTTTTGGCTGACACTCAGGTAGCTGGGGACCGACGGAGGTCACGCCCACATAATGCGGCACCCGCTAAATGTTGCCAGTCACTATTTTTAATTTGTAGCTGTAAAATGCTTGATATGTTTTAATCTTTAACACTGCCAGCTGTAAAATATGCACCAACACAGCGAATGATTTTATAAGTTCAAATGCTGAAAATGTCAGCTGGTAATGTTAATAATCCGGATGCAACATATAAAACAGAATCTCTTTCAAGCACCCACATGCATTGTTATGGTAGAAGGAGAACACTACCAAATTAGTTAAGTAATAAATTAATTATGAATGAATATATAAATGAATTTTGTATAGAAAACTTATTATTATGTTTACGGACAGGCAGCATAATTGCTGATATATCTGAATTTAACACTGAGTTTTATTAAACTATTTTTAAAAATGTGCATAATTGCTGATATATCTAATTTAACCCTCAGTTATATATAAAAAAAAATGTACATCAAGTCTATTAAAAAAAAAAGACCCTATACGCTTCAACCACATCAGTAGGTAAACTGTTCCACTAATCCATCTAGAAAGTGTCTCCTGGGACTGGTGTGGAACAAGTTATCCCCAGTTTGAAGTTCTGTCCTTGTATATGATGCATTTGGTTCCGCTTGAAGATTGAAGACAATTTGGGGCAATTATAGCGTCCGGTGAGGATCTTATATGTCTCAATGAGGTCACCCCTGATCCAACGATCCTTGAGTGTTCTCAAAGAGATTTTCGTATTTCACAAAGTAAGGAAAGGAGGAGGAAGGAAGCTTCCCTGTGAAAACCAATTCTGGTATACCTTTTGTCTTGATCCATGTACGTAAAAATCGGGTTTTGCATGCCGAAAGAATACTAAATATTTTAAAGGATTCTTAACTAAATATTTTACTTACTTCATATATTTATCGGCCGAAGGGCAAGCGCAGTCCGCAAAGCAGAAAGCTAAATTGTGCGATTCAGAAATTTTGACCGCTCCAATGTTGCCGCCCGGGCGTAACGACGGTGATAGAGCTGGCGACACGTTTTCAGGCATGAGAGGCGGCAACGCTGCCCACAGAAGCGCTAACGCCGATTGGAACGTGCGTCTATAGCGAGTGCAGTGAACAATCAAATCTCCCTGGCCGATGATGCTGCTGGTCTTTGCTGCGGAAGGAAAAGGTGACATGACAAACTGACTATGATATGGTATTAGTTTGCTAAACTCCAAAGTACGATTTGGCAACCCGTTGGCTCTGAGAGCATTGACAGCGAAACTAATAGCAATTTATTTGGCCATCTATAATAATATTCATAATTAATGTTTTTTATAAATGCCTGATTGATTATAAACATCCAATAATTTATCCAGTAATAACAATTATTAGTGCCATCTATCACAATTTTTATGTAAGTTGATTACATCACAGAAATAATACGGAGAGATAGAATGCCATCTATTAGTCTACCTAAAATTTAAAACGCGTAATTATTAAGTATTGAAGCCTGTATAGCAAATAAAAAATTTACATCTTGATGTAAATAATATTAAAATAATAAGAGCTATGATTTAAAAATTTATTGGAGTGTTTACAGCGCCATCTACAGTGCACCACCATACTCTTATATCACCAATTTTGCCGTATTGAAGATAATAAGAGAAGATTAATAAATTTTTGAAACTATGAATTTTTGAAACTATGAATTTTTGAAACTATGAATTTTTGAAACTATGCCGCCTACCCGTCGCGTTTCGTAGTAAAATCCTGGTTACCAAATCATAGTATGACGTTGAGCAATCTAATATGCTATATAATCAATGCTATTGCTAAGGTCATATGACCTTAGTTTGCAAGGTTCCGAGTTCGATTCCTGTTTGGTCCACCGTTTTCCAATGGGATAATATTACTTTTTGTTCTTTTATCTATATGTGGAGTTTACAAATAAATAAATAATAAATCAAAAGTTACAAACCATTAGTCCTACGCAGATCTGATGAAAATTTGAAATCCCATCCTAGCTTAGCGGCATATGCTTGGTTGATCAGCAATCCTGAAAAAAAGAAAAATTATAGATATTTTGTAAATGCCTCAAACGATCTAGCTTGTCACATAGCTGTCAATCAATTGCAAACTTTTAAGTCGGATTTTGGGAACGAAATGGCACAGTATGCAAGTCGTTCATATTAGCAATAAGTCTGTTGGCTGCGATCCATGAGGAAAGATTGCTGGTAGCACTGAAGACACATCTCTCTAGAGTCTGTTACAGAGCATAACGAATCTACGGTATAGTATTGTCGGTACATATAAATGAATGACCCATCTTAGGAACAATATTATCAGTTCTTTGACGAAAACAAGAAAGGGTAGATCACCAAGAGTGGAGCCCTCAGGGATACCAATCATATGAGTTCCATTCAGTGTTGCCAGATCTCTAACAGATATGTCCTTAACCTGAACGGCGTCAAAACAAAATAGATTTATTCCAATCGGAATATTAATTTTGGTCAATATTGCTGTTTTATTTGTAGATTTCATGTATTTGTTTAAAAAGCCACCCAATGAGCGGCGGTAAATATCCGCAAACGACCTGTTCATCTTTTAATATTTTTTTCAACATATCTATAAAACATAAAATCTTTTAAAATATCAGCGCTATCTCTCACTTTTCTTGATGAGAATCGTTTTACGCGACTATTGTATATTCGTGACATTAGGCCTACCGCTAGATGGCGTAGCGCTCTCGACGCTAGACCAGCGCTTATCAAAATGTTCTAAAATATCAAAACGATTTTCGCATTCCAAAAAAAAGTTTTTTTTAGAAATTATTATTAGACGTTTCTTATTTGCTGGTACTGATTGACCTATTTCATCGATGTCGGTAAATTGAAACTCATCCTGTATGTATGTCCTTTCCGGTTAATATTTTTTTTCCTATTTCTCCAGTAGTCATTATTATACTTTAGAGGGAGTTATTTCCTCTTCACCGTTACGACTGGGGGATGATTAAGATCCCCTTTAACACGACTGTGGATCGAATATAAAGACTAAACATGGTCGCGGCGGATGATAATGGCGGCTCACCGGAGGCGGTGCGCGTCGGTGGAAAGTAAAACCTGTGTGTTGATCTGATGACGATTTAATTGCGACTGAGGGTGAGTCGACGAGTCGACTTGCTCGGTGTTTACAGCAATGTGACAATGATATCTGACTCCAGATTTCTGCACAGTGCTAACACTACAGGCAGGAAAATTTGAATTGCTTTCTGGCGGGGCAGACGGATTACAACATTGTGACGTAGTTTCTAAAATACCTAGCTTCTAGGTTTCCGCTTGATAAAATCGTGGAGCTGGGCCCCAGAGATCTTTTTATCTTTAGCTAAAGGAATTGCGAGTAAACCCCAGCACCAGTCCATTCATTTGTCTTTGTACCATCCGTGTAAATAGTTATTTAAGAATAGTAAATATTTAAAAAACGCAGAGCTTACCAGTGAGAAGTAACTGCTCAATTCCCACGAGGGTGAGCTGGCCCAGATGGCAAGGAGTCGAATGAGCCCAAGAGTCAGAGACGCGAAAACTGCCCTGCGGCAGGATGGGAAAACCATGGAATGGTCCTTGGGATTGAGACCAGGGCATTCGACCAGTCGACGTCGCATTCTCCATCCATTCAATATACCTGAAAATTTAAGGAAAACATTAAGAGGTATCAATTGCTACAGTCGAACCCGCCACCCCTGGAAGTTATAATGACCGATTGCCATCCTTTCTCACATGGAGTAAACGTGAAGACTTTAACCCCTTGAGTATGATACGACCAAATCTGGTTCTGAAACAATTATCCGTTGAGTATGATACGACCAGATCTGGTTCCGCGTTTTTTTCACTTCTTTGACGTTCTCATATTTATTCATAATTATCTAATTGTTTTACAAAATGATATTTCAATATTCTATATTCGAAATTTCAATGCAATCATTGTGCAGTTGTTCTTTTTATGATTGGTGTAGTAGTTTCGTAGTTATAGTACTTTAAGTTCGATGTCGCCGAAAATCCTGCAAAAGAGACAGATGCATCCATGAAAATACCCATTTACTCCAAGGGTTAAGAACAAACTCAATCTACAGTCCAATTACGCCAACAGCCCGCAACAGTACAACACCATACGAGGCAGTGCGAAGTACCACCCGGGGGACTTCCTCGCGCTCTTACTACCACATTTGGGCGGATTTCTCCATCCTTCAGTCTGGTCATGGATTGTTAAGGGAAACATTGAGGATTTTTATTTGTTTCGAGCAAACCCCCGACCCCAGGAGCTATAAGGACCTATTGCCATACTTTCTCCCATGGGGTGAACGCAAAGACTTAGAGGACAAACTCAATCCGCAGTCCAACTACGCAAACAGCCCGTAAGAGTCCGACGCCTTTCCGCGAGGCACTGGGAAGTGCCACCCAGCGGGTTATCTCGCGCCCTTACTACCAGATTTAGCCAGATTTCTCTATTCTCCAGTCTGGTCACAGGTTGCTTGCGCGGCCTCTACCTGACGTTAGCAGTAATTCAGATCGAATTTATCACAGGTCCGTGGCGCCCTCTGCCAGTCAATATCACTCGGGATCGGGTGGCAAACAGATTGTTTCTACGGATAGGTGACGTCGGGCCAACAGCTACCCTCACTTCTAAGGAAATGTACACTCCAGATTCCCCGGTTATCCACCGGATCACACAAACTATTAACTAACCTCGCACGGCACGCAAAGCGCCCAGTTCCCCCTGAGGTGTTCCCCGGATCCGCACTTCCGATCTAAACTGTCCATGACTGCTGGTTACAGCCACAGGCAGAGTTTACAGCGGATCTTACAGGTTAGTCCCTCTTCGAGGAGGCTACCAGATGGGATCGTAGACTATCGCAGTTGTTTGACATTTATAAATAAGATAAAAACGAATTTACCGAGTGATATTGTGGCAACCGACGTTTCGGCGGCGTTCCAGCCGCCGATCTTCAGGCCGACCTAAAATATAGCTCAATTTTGAGACCTGTAAAGGTTGTAATACCACTGCAAACCCCGGGTGTGTATAAAGTCGAATGCAGCTGTAATTTAGCCTATGTGGGATAAACGAAACGGCCCATAGCAACTCGATTGATGGAACACATCAAAACTGTTAAAAACGTTCAGTGAGAAAAATCGGCGATCTGCGATTGCGATATTGGATAGCGGAAATAACCACTGGCTGCAGTTTCAAAATCCCATTGTGCTATCCAAAGAACAATTCTACTTTCCTCGCATGATCCGGGAAGCCATTGAAATAAGAAAAACCCCGAACTTTAATAGAAACGACGGTTACAAACTCTTCTACGTGGAACCCTCTTCTTAAAATGTTCCCACCGCCGAAAGCCGAATGCAAGGATGTAAAACAGGATACAGTAAGTGTTGTATGCACGACGGATATTCAAAATTCGCACGCGTCGAGCTCACCCCCACCCACCGTTATAATTTATGCAGTGGCGGCAGCAGTTTGCGGCCTACCCGCGGAACGATGGATTGACAGCTCTTTCAGTCTACCTCAGACAACGGCAGTTGAAACGTCGCCAAAACGCTGGGTGCTACAAATTTCAAGCGGTAAATTTGTTTTTATATTATTTATAATACCAGATGAGAGTTGAACCGTCAGTTGGGCCGACCCAAGGACTCACACAGAGGCCATCAAGCCCAAGCTGCATAGAACCATTAGGAACTAACTAGATTCGAAATTTAAATTCTAAGTGTCAACATATATTTAAAAATTTTCTCAACAATATCTAATAATTAAATAATAAATTTAGTGAATATAGTGTAATTCGGCGGTTAAGTAACCCGACCAGGTTGCCACAAGCCTAGGAAATGGAAATATATTCCTGAAAGTGTGGAGCTCGCCAAGACGTGTGGCCGATGTGGCGGGTATCGGGCTAAATACCTCCAATCATGATGAACAGTACAACCTTATGACATGAAGGCGACAGCTGGACCTGTCTGGATGAGGGAAACGAACAACCGATCCGGATGTAGAGTGATTGGAGAGGCGTATGCCCAAAGGTGGGCGAATGCGCGCAGATGAATAAGAAGAAGGGGAACAACTGTAAAATTAAATATACTGACACACTTGATGATCACTGAGATGATGGCCTATTGCTCAAGTGGACCTTTTCGCTGTTACTGTACATGTTCGCTATTTCAAGATTGTACTTAGTTCTTCGTTAAGGACCGTTGTAACTTACCATCATACATATCAGGACTCTTAACTTATAGAACTCCCACAACCAGTTGCGGAGCCCGAGATTCAAGGTCTACCCCAGTCTACACACTACATACATACAAGGTATATACAATACACACTCACACACAGTCGCACAAACACATATATGCATGCACGCATGCCACACACGCAAAACATGCATACATGCACCCACAGCAACATTCAACATATCAACGATCTATATGTGAGGCCTCATACTCTTCAAATATTCGAATTTGCTTTTTATTGTTATCGGTGTAAAATCCCATCCTGGATTTATCTGTCCATGTCCCGAGGGCTCAAATCGCTTAGTTTTCTTGTAATTCTCATTGCAGTGGTATCTCAAAGGCATGAGTTGATGATTTTATACCAATATATAACTGCATTGACAATATCTCATGAATGAAGTTATTCGGTTTTTTCCATACCCTGAAAAGTTTGCTTGTTGGTATGTATGAGGTCTGACATTTAGAACGACTCCCAGAGAATGGATAATTCTACAATAACTGAGTTATTTACTTTTGTAAAGTATCTGAAGCTTTTGCTAAATTACAGTTGACTTTATCGTGATCTCTGACGTGGTTTAGAGGACCTCGATCCCCGTGGCGTACGACAACTAGAACGCCTTGTAGATGCCATTTATCATCCATCGATAAACCTGAAATAGAAAAATGTTACATAAGAATGATGTAAAAGGTGTAATGAGTAATAATAGGGGCTGGGGAGAAGGAAACGACAAGGTTTGTGGCCGTATTCGATTGAGTATTTTATTTTCACTCAGTCTTTCGTACTTGTTGAATGAAACTGTTGTCTGTTTTCAAAAATATCAATGATTTCCAGACTCCCCCGACTGTTAGTCAGAGTACGCAATCGATTGGCTTATGCCGCACGGTGCGCAGACCGTCCAGGAGCGCCAGAAGGTTGATTCCCAGGGGAAACTAACCCTAAGGCCGGAGTCCTACACAGGCTCGCACTTCATGCGTGGAGGCCGTCGGATGGGTGTTGACCCGTGAGTGTGACCAACCCTGAACAGAATGGGTATTCGTGGCCAACTCAGCAAGGGCCCCTTAACTCCCATGAGATATTTACAATGTGGTTTCAGCCCAACAAGATATCTGTGTACAAGTTTCAAGTCTCTAAGTATAATTTTTCAATATTGAAATATGACAAATAGTGGACTATTGTCATATTTCAATATTAAAAGATATCTATATCGATAATCATATCGATATCGATAATCATATCAATCCCTAATGGACCGATTTTAACCACAGCTATTTCAACTCTTGCCATGAAAAAATGATGCCTGCATGTCAAATTCTAGCTCAATCGGATTATGCATTTGGACATTATCGTAAAGGAATACACACAGATGCACCATCGTAGAGGAATAAACACAGATGCACACAGACACAGCCAGACAGACAGCTACACAGACAGCCTTCCATTCTCTTTTTGTAAGTTTGGTCTACTCATCCACAACTCTGTTCGACAGAAAATATTTTTGTAGATTCATCGCGAAACTTGTCTAAGATAGCTTCAAATCGTTTCCTGGAAGATGCGAGTTCTTACTGGATGTATACATTAGTTCAATATGAGCACAGCACATCCTAAAAGTATCTTGTAGGTCTCAATCAAGTCCGCTCGCTGTTGAGTCTTGAAGCTTGAAGCCTTTCCTCGTAACTCGGCTGTTTTAGTGCCTGCGGTAACTTTGTGAAGTGTCTCTGCACTTTTAAGCAGTTTGATATCCTTTACAAAATAGAGACTCCAAACCTGATAGCCAAACTCTAAAAGCGATCGGACATAGTACCATTCTCGCAAACGCCGATGATCCGATGACTAATGATAAGCCACTTCTTCGTCTCCTCTATCTGTTTGACCCGCTATCCCCTCATTTTATCATCAACGTTAAAAGAATATTTAATAATACCTTCAGCATCAGGTTGTATCTGTTCCGGAGGGTTGCAATAGGTCGATATAATCCTCTTCATCTTATTGTCTCGTTTGAACATCAGGTGGTCGTCCTGTTTCACCAATCCTTGCTTTGGCAACATCAGACTCTCCTCTGTCGACATATATTTGTACATCCCTGCACAAAGGATAAAAAGATATTTAAAAAGAAGTAAAACATATATAATTCAAAATGTGTTAATGCAAAAAATGTAAAATGCGTTGAAGTAAAGTGTAGAAAAAATGTCTGTAAAATGTAAAAAAAAAATATTTTTTTTTTTAGCATATTATTTGCTCAACGTCAAACTGTATTTTGGCAACCAGGATTTTACTACAAAACGCAACTTTTAGATGACACTCATAGTTTCAAAAATTTATTAATCTTCTATTGTTATGTTCAATATAGCGAATTTTGTGGTATAACATTATGGCGGCAAACCATAGATGGGGCTCTAAACACACCTATACTAATCAGTGTTGCCAACTTAGGCGATATGTTGCCATTTAGGCTACCTCGAATGGGTTATCGGCGACCAAGAAATACCAAAAATCACCTGTCGCCGATTTAGGCTACACCAGTTCTTCGATTTAAATTTTGTACGGCGACAACAATTTCATTTATTTCTAACATAATGGTGTCGAACATACAAATGGGTACCTTCTAATGTTTTTAAAATAAATACTTTCCCCTTTGTTAACATTACGTAAGTTTGTATGGTTTAGTTTAATATTATGTAATTGTTTTTTGCAATGTTAATGTAAGTAAGTAATTGATGTTTGCAAACTTTCTGTGTAAATGTTTAAAGTAGTCATGTTTTTTTTTTCATAACGTAGTTATGATAGGTAATTAGTCATATTAAAATGTACATTTATGCATGGTTCGTGGTATCATATTCACAAATATAGTAGTTTTATACGAAATGGTAATCTTGGTATCTAGGTAATTTTGTTCTATTTTATCATACAATCTTGATCCATTCAATGTTTGTTGTTTTATGTACTAATCTTGGCATTTTTTAAAATATCTGTAACAGCCTAGAATGATTTCAATTCTTTTATTTGAACCTATAGCCTATAATCCTTTACATTGGCAAAAAAAACGATTTTTTTGCAAAACGGCTACTTTAGGCTATCTTTTCTGCTGACATCGGCGACTATTCAAGTCTAGCACTTGGCTACACTGATACTAATAACAAATTATATAACTAATATAATAACAAATTTACGTGTATGATACAAAATTCAATACTTTAATTTCAGATTGGTCAGTGAATTTCAGATTGGTCAGTAAATGTCATGATACCTCCATTTGTATTTTATTGTTTTATTTATTTTTATTTATAGCTGGCATTCTATCTCCATATTGTTTCTGTGATGTAATCAATCTATAATACAAGTGGAAAGTTTATTCAAAAAGTTGATAAAGAAAGTCCTTTTAGAAAATGGTTTTTATTCGCTCGAAGAATTTTATAAAAGGTATAATATAATAACATTTTTGGCTATTTGAACATTTTTTTAATTTCCATTTCCGTCATTCCGATTCTAATATTTTATATATTTTTTTTGACAATTTTATGTAGTCTTTTGAATTATTTTCACCCGCTCGTTCAAATTACGACAGTTTTGGGCATTAAGACGGCGCTCTGCAGTGACAAACCGTCCGTCCAAAAACTCGGATCCTGTTATTTTTTACCCGGATCGTCCTAATATGAAGAGCTTCATATAAAGTCTTCCCCCACTGGCACTTCCGTCTGTTTAGACTTCTTTAGACGGACCGTCAAAACAGACGCTCCATCATTGTGGGAACGCGCTGTGATAGTTATTATCAATCCTTATAAGCTGGTAAGGATGGACAATCAAAGTAAAATTAAAAGTATAAAATTGTTTACCATAATCATAATAAATAAAAATGATGTACAAAATGATGGCAATGATTAAAAAGTTCATTAGTGGGATAACAATCCGGCACCACAAACTTACCAAAACACTTCTAAGGACAAAAAGGCCCCAACTACGCAAACTAGTGGGACTGATAACAGGACACAACACACTAAACAAACACCTCTTCAAAATGGGCGGAACGAATAGCCCTATGTGCAGAGCATGCATGGAGGCGGAAGAAACCACAAAACACATTCTGCTAGATTGTAAACAGGTAGAAGTATACAGGACAAAACACCTTGGGACCCCAGGCACCCTGCGCGAGGCGGCAGGAAACCTGAAAGCCCTGCTGGCTTTCGTCGAGGAGCTGGGGTGGGTGGAATAGCGCTACCCCCGTTACACGCAAAATAGGCACACTGGATGTCGACTTGCGGAGGAACGCCCAGTATAACTAACTAACTAACTAACTAACAATCCGGCTTACACACTACAATGATCCTTAACAAAGGACTGAGTACGGGTGGTCATTCAACCGGCCATTCCCCGCTTATCAATATGATCGTCATCTACAGGATAGTATTCGAAACATCAAGACTACTATATAACTGACTACTATAACCAACTACTATAATGCATACTATATAAGAAAATAGGCAAACAAACCTGCCACTAGCAAAAAAATCCAAACGCTCATGACTAGATAACAGTACAGCGCCCTGTGCTGCGATGTATATTTTAATATTTCTATTAACATGATTGCAGTTTTCGAGGAATGGTTTCGTTCGCAAAATTAACGAATTCAAGCGGACGACATTGTCAACTTCAATGGCTACCATCGTTCACGCATTGCCGCCACTTTTTCCAAGCTTTTTCATTTATGAAATTTCCATAATTTTCAATTTTAATTTCGCTAGACTCCGCCAAACCAAAAACATTTCGATTTTCAAATGTCAAGTTGACGTTTCTGTTTAAATTGCCTGTATAAAAAAAAAAGTAAACGAGTCGGAGAACTCATCTCGGGATATTATCGATAATATTTTGATTATCTATGTATATCTGATCAGGCTTTCCAACATCTGCCAATAGAGTGGTTTATAAAGATCTACCTATTCTTGAGTATGGCTATCAGCTCTGGAACTCATACGTATGCAGAGATGTAGATAACCTGTAAAAGGTGCAGCGAAAGGCAAACAAATGCCAAACGGCCTGAAGAATATGAATTTAAAAAATCGCTTGGAATCACTTGGACTGACTATTCTCAGACAAAGAAGACAAAGAGAGGACCTGATTGATACATATAAAAATCTCTGCTCCGCCCTCTCAGTCCCGCTGCTCCGCCCTCTCGTGCACGCGTAAGGGACTGACTTAACCAATCTTGCTGTGAAGAATTCGAGTACACTTGGAGCTCGTAAGGACACTGCCGCAGTAATTATACTGGTTAACAACGGCTGGTCTAGCTTTCAGGTCGTCTCTTATGGACCAGCTCCACTTTGCTTTCGTATTCGAGAGCTCCCATACTCTGCCTTACGTCTGGAGAAATAAAGGAAATTCCGCAGTTGGAGATTGTCAATTGTTGCATAAAATACACATCCCAGTGTATTTCAACGGCTGTTGCCATCTTGTTACCCTGGAATAAGTCGCGAAGACTTTAGGCAAAGACATATGGTCCAGTTCCGCAACAAGCCCATTATAGTGTTATATGTATTGTATGTAAAACCACGATGTATATATAAATTATCCTTTTAAGTCTCATAAATAATAGTAGAATCAGAAGGTAATACCATTGATTTTATAGGTAATACCATTGATTACACTATAAAATCAATGGTAATACGTATTAGTCGCAACAATAATTTTAAGAAGGGAAGTGAGCATGTGAATATCTTAAAACTACGTGATTATAGAAGGGTTTAAATTGATCAGATCTTAGGGATATTAATAGATTATGCCAGGTACACCAGGCAAGGTTTAAATAAGTGCTTGGTGCTGTAACGGTAGAGATGATCAAGTTTTCCAGAAATCATAAAGTAAGACTTTTGAATTCTAATTTAGTAAGTTGTCAGATGTTTGATGTAGTCCAGGATATCTCCAATGTGGATTTTAAACAGTTGTCAAAAACATTTATAATAAAAAAGGGAAAGAGCGCAATCTGTCGGTCCCGTTGTGGCCAGCTAAAGCAAACACCTTAGACAATATATAACGATGCCAACATAAATGATACAATGAAAATATATAACTCCATAATATCTTGTACCTTCAATTTTGATTATATTTCGTATTATCCGTATTATATCCGTATTTATGCAATTATCGGCTCTTTTTCTCCCTCCACTGCGCTAAAAGCCTGTCATTGAATAAGCCACCGGTATATATAAAAGTGCTTTCACACACCTTCTACAAACAAATTTTTGAGGGCTTCGAAAATTTTGCGTGGAATGACTGGCTTTCGAAAGGTTAAAGTGTATAAGAGATTGCGGTTCCTCAATCGTTTATATAGGGGCAATCCTTAATCCATTATCTGGGGGCCAACCTATTAATATTCACAATATAGCCTTTATTTAAATTAAAGCATTTATATAACATGCGCCATTAGCAACCCCAGGCTGCAAGGTACTGGGAAAGAAACCTATTGATACTTTAATTAAAACGTCGCGCCATGACCGGATTGACACAGTTAACTTGCGCCCCTTATGGAGAGAAGCGATTGCGCCGATCGCCAATGTTTATACAGTGTGAGTTTATACAGTAGGTACCTAATTAACCGGCATCCTTCAAGGGGTCGAATTAGTACGAGCAGGTAAGCAACTGTTGATATTTTTTTTGTTTTTTTTTTTAACATAAAAAATGTCAAAAGTTGCTTACTTGCTTGTACTAATTCACCCCCGTGAAGGATGCCGGTTAATTAAAACTCACCACTTTTTGACCATTTCTGCGAATCATTTTTTCTTTGGAATTTTTTTCGATTAATACTTTCCTTTGTGGAGTTAAAAAATCAAAAACCTTCCTGAAGTGTGAACGCTTTTATAATCTAAAAAAGTAAGATCGAAAAACAAACTTTGCCTATTCGATATTACCGATATCGTTATGTATGGCGTTACTCCCTAACTACAGCCTAGAATGAAAGTCGTCATTGCATTCGTTCGGCTCGAATAGTGATAGATGGACAAAGAAAAGATTTGATTGGTTGGGAGGCCTATTTTTTCCAGCGGCAGTCAGGTTTTACCAATCAAATATGTTTTCTATACGTCGTTTCAAAATTGCTGAATGCAGACATTTTGACGTTTTGCTTTTTTGTATGTCGGTTTGTTTGCGAGTTTATACATGTCGCTGAGTTCCCGCCGTTAGTATTCGCGACGAATGTTACAAAATAATTTACGATCAGTTTTAATATCAGATGAGATAAAATGGCTCCCTCTAACGTGGAAGCCACCGTCTTCGTGTTGGATATCGGCCGATCGGAAGAAGAGCAAATAAACGCCGACTCTGAGAGCTTCTTGGCTAAAGCTATTTCCTGCATCGTCAGAATACTGGAGAGGAAGATATTCAGCCGGCCTGATGATGTAGTCGCCTTAGTCCTCGTCGGGACGCAGGAAACCAGCAATAACCTGGCGCAGAACTCTGAAGGTTTGTTTGAATCTAAAGAACTAAACAGAAGGATTTTGTTTGTTGAGAGGCTGTCGTATGATCTTATACGGCACCTGCGACTTCCGTACGCACATGGTCGCTGGTCGACCGAGCGACTCTGCTTCGACTGTCGACTGAGTCGCCGCGACCCAGTCGACAGTGCGTAATGAGCTTTAACACCGAATATCTGCCATAGAGTAAGTTGGTGACATCTATGCAAATCGGGCACAAACTTATGCAATCATCTGATATTTCAAAATTTGGTCTCTCTTAGTTGAACTTCTCAAGTCCATTGAAAAAGTATTTGAGACTTTTTCAAAGAGATAAATAACGGTATTGTTACATTTCAGGTTTCTACGAGAACATAAGCATAGCAACATCGCTGGATAAGCCCGCCTGGCAACTAATTAGGACACTCAAAGATAAGATACACCCAACGAACATAAAAGCGGATTGGTTTGATGCTCTTATGGTCGCCGTGGATTTCATGCTAACCGAGGTGAGTCACCGAGTCACCATCTTGGAATTTTGACACCAACAAGAAAAAAAGGATGTTTCAACATTCTAATAAAAAATATAGCAAATTAACCCGTTGAGTATGATACGACCAAATCTGGTTCTGAAACAATTATCCGTTGAGTATGATACGACCAGATCTGGTTCCGCGTTTTTTTCACTTTGACGTTCTCATATTTATTCATAATTATCTAATTGTTTTACAAAATGATATTTCAATATTCTATATTCGAAATGTCAATGCAATCATTGTGCAGTTGTTCTTTTTATGATTGGTGTAGTAGTTTCGTAGTTATAGTACTTTAAGGTCGATGTCGCCGAAAATCCTGCAAAAGAGACAGATGCATCCATGAAAATACCCATTTACTCCAAGGGTTAACGCAAATAATGATATTTTGGTTTTTTACACGACTGCCCAAATGGAGTGTTATATGTTCAGGATTAATCTATGTATGTTTTCCGATTCTTTATTCTACCATAACTTCTAAACGCTTGAACCGATTTAGAAGTGTGTTGTATTGTTGGAATCGTTTTGTCCTATGAGAAAAAAACAGCGTCTTTAATATAAATCGCTGTGTTATTCAGTGCGTGTTGACTAGAGAATGCAATCTCGGTATACTGAGGTCTCGAAATACCGAGATCTCGCACTAATTTTGCAAGATTAATCTTGCATGCAAAATCACGCGCCATCTCACAAGGTTTCAAGATTTCCACCAAAATCTTTGATCAAGAGAAAAGTACAGGAGCTTATTGAACGATTACGTCACAAAAGTTGATACGTCACAAAAGTCGCAGTAACTCCGAAAATAATTCGAATTTTTAAAAATCCTCATGATGACATATTCTTAAAGGAAATATGCAAAGGAGAAAAAACGATTATTTCAAATTCCTAGACCAGAATAACCACTTTAAGTTCAGATAGACTAATAGATGGCATTCTATCTCTCCGTATTATTTCTGTGATGTAATCAGCCTGTACTGGTCGAGTTTTAATTTATCACTGGTAGTGAATAATTCAGTACCAGAAAATAAGCAAATTTTATTAAAATCAACTTTTAATAATGATTTGTTTTAAATAAGATAAAAAACGAATGTACCACGTAAATTTTGTAGCACCCGACGCTTCGGCGACGTTGCAGCCGCCGTTGTCTAGGGTAGACTGTTTCGCCTGCAGCATCGCCGGAACGTCAGGTGCGACAAATTCATAAAAAATCCCGCGGTAAATTCGTTTTTTATCTTATTTAAAATGTCAAACAACCGCGATAGTCTTCGATTCCAATGATTTGTTTTTCTTTTTTTTTGTTTATCAATAATTGTTCCATCCCTGTTTATTTATCTATTTCCTTGTCTTTCTCTCCGCTTACCCTGAAGCCATTATTACACCTGATGTCTCTTATTTTAGACTAGGAAATCACATACTTTGGTCCCAGGCACCACAGCCTTATTTATTTTATATTATTATATTTACAGGTTAGCGGAAGAAAAATATCCACAAAACAGATAGTGCTTCTCACAGATTTCTCTAAGGACCCCGACATCGATGATGACAAGCTGGAAATGTTCATCGAAGGTGTAAACAATGAAAATATTGTGATCAATATGATCGGCTCTGACTTTGAAAAGCCAGTTGTGAAAAGTTTAGTCAGCGGGACTGGAGGTGAGTGTCCTGACCAGTGTCCTGACAAAGAGGGCAGTTTTTTTGTAGCACAGGATCTTCTCTCTCTCTGTCACAGAAGAGAAATGCTGACCATGTTTATTTTTTATATGATTCGAGGTAAAACTAATAACCCTAGCTAAGGTGGATCTTTTCGTGCCTAATAATTAGTGCTTGATCGCACTAACTTTTTGCAGAGTCATTCTCGCGCACTAACCTTACGAGGTGGAACTTATTGGCGCGTACTTTGCGGTACCTTAAATGACATTAACTCGATGGCATTAGATTTCGACATTTTTACCGCCATCCCTAATCTGTTTAAATTGGCAAAAAAAAAATCATTAATTATTCATATGATAGCTTGTATTTTATGCGACATTCTAATTGTTAGTTACTATTTGGTTTTGGCCATATTATTGGTTTTTCTGTAATGTTGATTAGTAAGAAGTGAATAAAGAAATAAATAAATAACTAAATAAATAAAAATCAATGATGTTCATAAGACATCCTATAACTCTCCTAAACCGTATAATATATACCGGATCAACACGGGACACTTTTTGCTAGAGTTGCTTATCGTTATGGGTAGTAACGTAAGTAAATACACCTCCATATTCCAAACAGAGGTATACACCATTATTGAATGTGCGGATATCAACCTCCATCTGAACTACGCCAACCACCTTATCTATATCCACTCGGATAGCAAGGCAGCTCTTATGGCACTAGCCTCGAATACCATCAATTCAAAGCTGATGCAAAACTGCATATCACTACTGAATTCCCTGGGCGAAAAGAACAGGGAAATTCTAAGATGGGTTCCTGGCCATGCAGGAATCGAGGGAAATGAAAAAGCCGACGAACTTGCGAAGACGGGAGCAAAGGGAACGTTTTACGGTCCTGAATCTTGCTGTGGCGTACCAAAAAGCCTTGCAAACCTAATGCTCAAAAAAATATATTTAGAACAATCCGTCAACCACTTGAATAACACGCTAGGTTTGAATCATTCCAAATTGCTAATTAAGGCTTACGACCGTAAGACTGCCCGTGAGGCCTTATCGCTAAATAGGAACAATCTACGCATACTGGTGAGGACGCTCACGGGGCATTGTGGGCTCAACAAACACATGTACAACCTCAAGCTCCGAGACACAAAAATGTGCAGGTTCTGCCAAGGGGTAGAGGAAACTCCCCTGCACCTCATGTGCGAGTGTGGCCCGCTGATGCGTAAGAGATACACCCATTTAGGGGGTCATTACCTCCAACCTGAGTAGGTAAAACAATCTGGCGCCAAAAGCCTGTTGCGGTTCTTAAATGACACGAGGCTTAGCGCAGAACTATTGTAGGTGGCGAACACAATAGATCGGCAATGGTCGCATTGTTACAAGGCTTATAAAGATCTTAGAAAAGCCCCACACAACAAATAATAATAATAAAAAACGTAAGTAAATGCATGATAGGCTGACTCCAGCATGTGACCTGGAATATCTTTCTATCCTCGAGTTGTTCTCTCTGTAACACCAATGGGGTGTTTCGGTAGAACTTTGGGAACACATTAGAAATATCTAGTGTCAATAGTGTGGTCTAATAATATAATTCATTAGCTTGTAAAGTGTCACCAATCGCATTGGTGCGCCAGACATTCACCAGACTTACGGCAATCCTGTGTTATAAAAGAGTACCCTCTTTGTCTGACCATTCTTTGGATTAATTGTATTTTTTATGCGTTTACTTTTATACCATTTTTACAAGCTTTATTTTATTATTATTATTATTATTTATTCTGGACAGGCAGCTTTGCTGATACGTCCAGATCAGATCTTGTAAAGCTAAACAATATATATAAACAATATTAACAAGTTTTTAGGTACAAATCGAGTCTGTTTTTAAATTGATTGACAGAGATTGCACTAATCACTTCAAATGGTAGTTTATTCCACATGTCCACCGCTCTATTTGGCAGAATGTTCTTAAGAGGATTAGATTTAAATTTTGTACGGTTGAGTTTTTTGTTGTGACCTCGAAGATTTGTGTTGACGTTGAATTTGTAAATATTTTTCAGTGCAGGTACATCGTAATAGTGTGTTAGAATTTTGAATGTCTCAATCAGGTCCCCTCTTTGTCTTCTTTGTTGGAGTGTAGTAATTCCAAGTAATTTCAAGCGATCTTCATAATTCCTATTCTTCAGGCCCACTGGCATTTTGATTGCCCTTCACTGAACCTTTTCCAGAATATCTACATCTTTGCAAAAGTAAGGGTTCCAGATCTGATAGCCATACTCAAGAATAGGTCTCACATTTGCCTTGTAGATCTTGATAAAAACCTCTATTGACAGATGTTGGAAAACCTTCCTTATTAGATAGAGAGTTGAGTTGGCTCTTTTAGCAATTGCAATTATGTGTTTCTCCCATTTGAGATCATCATCACTCTTACCATTTTATTGGTAAGAGTGCTAATGTTAAGCAGGTACAAACCAATGTAGAAATAAATGGAACTAGACTGGAGCCTATTGCTTCAACTGTGTTTCTAGGGATAACAATTGACTCCAAATTACAATGGGGCCCAAATTGAGAAAATGTCAGGAAAACTTAGCTCTGTGGCATACGCAGTTAAAACAATAAGGCGGCTGACTGATGTAGATACAGCAAGAATAGTATACTTTAGTTACTTTCATAGCATTATGTCCTATGGGATTCTTCTCTGGGGAAGCTGTGCGGACATCAATAACATCTTTATACTACAGAAACGTGCTGTAAGAGCTATATATAAACTTGGTCCTCGATTTTCACTTAGAGAAAAATTCAAAGAGATAAATATTCTTACTGTTGCATCACAATATATATACGAAAATCTGTTGTATGTCCACAAGAATATTGACAAGTTTAAAAAAAAAAGCGACACTCATAATGTTTGTCGCTCTAGTAGTATAGGGTGTTTTACTTAGGGTTTTTGGCAGTTTTGTCGCTCTACGTTGTATACTTTCAAGCAGGTTGATGTCCTTGGCAAAATAAGGATTCCAGATTTGAAAACCATACTCGATCAGAGGACGAATGAAGGTTTTGTAAATTTTTAGATATGTCGGTATCGTCAATACTTGAAAAGCTTTCTTTACCAAATATAGAAGTGACTTTGCCTGTTTTACGATGTTTTCAATATGGTTTGCCCATTTCAAGTTGTCCGTTATCGTTATACCAAGGTCTTTCTGTGCATTTGTGGTGGTTAAGCTGTGGTTAGGAAGTAGATTATAGTTAAACTATTATGTTTGAAGACTCTCCTGCAATTGTTTGTTTTGATAACCTGGTCCTTAATCATATTATTAATATTTTTCAGCTATCGAGTGCCATTTTGATGATGCTGCTGAGTATTTAATGTATTATAAAAAGAAAGCGGTGACTCCTTGGTCGTGGAACGTCGATTTAGCAATAGGTTCTGAAATTAAGATACCCGTTTCTGCTTACTGCAGAACGAGGGCACACAAATCGCTAAAAGAATGGAGAAGAGCCTACAAAGATCCAAAGACGGAGGCCATCAGCACCGACTACGCGGTGGAAAAAATCACTAAGCACATCAAAGAGAACGACAACACTTACGTCGTCAACGAGTTCGACATCATCGAGGGCTACCTCTACGGCCAGAAGGTCATTCCGTTCTCCGAGTTCGACAAGATGACCTGGAACTCGGGGCCGAAGGGTTTGAAAGTTTTCGGGTTCGCCAAGAACCACACGGTGAGGTGGAGCGATTTGAGCGGCGACGGTCTGTCGTACGTCTACGCGCGGAAGAACAACGAAAACGCACAGACCGCGCTGAACGCGCTCGTAACGGCGATGGACGAGCTGGGGTTGATTGCGATCGCGCGACGAGTTTTCAACAACGGAAATGCACCATATATGTACGCTTTGTTCCCTGTCATCGAAGAAGAGTACAGGTATGTATTGTAGATGCATAGGTACAACTAGGGTTGTCGACTACAGCGGGCGAGCCCGTCACCTCAGGAAGTTTTAACGATTAGTCGTTCTATCTCCCTGGAGTGAGCGCAGAAGACTTGGACAAAACAGTCCAACGCCCTAACTGCGAGATAGCCAGGAGTGTTACCCGGCGGGCTTACACTCACGCCCTTACTTCCAATTGTGACCAGACCACTCCAGTCTCTCGATTGGTTACGAGTTCGAGGTCGCTTGCGCGGTCCTCTCCCTTACGAAGCGGTGAAACGGTGTTTACCGAATCTATCGCGGACCACAGCGTCCTCTGCTCGGCTGTTCACCCAGGATTGGGTAGCCGATGGTCGTTTCAAGAGCAGTCGCCGTAAGGTACGCAACCACCCCCGCTCTATAGGAAACAATACTGCTTCCAGACTCCCCCGACTGTTAGTCAGAGTGCACAGTCGATTAGCTTACGCCGCACGGTACGCGGACCGTCCAGGAGCGCCAGAAGGTTGATTCCCAGGGGAAACTAACCATAAGGCTAGAGTCCTACCCAGGCTCGCACTTCATGCGTGAAGGCCGTCAAAAAGGTGTTGACCCGTGAGTGTGACCAACCCTGAACAGAATGAGTTTTCGTGGCCAACTCAGCAAGGGCCCATTAACTCCCAGATGCATAGGTACAAATATTTATGTGAGGCCCCTCAAATGTGAGGCGTCCCTTAAGGGATGCCTTGGCAAAATGTATACAAAATGTATATAAATTTATATAAATGTAAATATAAATGTAAATGTGCGCCGCTTTATAGTAATCCGCTCTATAGTAATGCTATAGCTCTATAGTAAACCCCGCTCTATGTAAATGTAAATGTAAATGTAAATATAAATTTATAAACATTTTGCCGTAGGCAACCCGAGCTAATCGCCATTCATTTGAGGGGTTAAGAAATCTTATGAAATCGAAGAATATCGCGGATGTGTGACATTATAAATTCTCCGGACTCCTCCGTATGTGGAGCCCGTCTCTGAAATGCTTTACCCGCTCGTATAAGGATAGCACCGAGTTGGTTTTGCTTCAAACGCAGTCTCAAAGAACACTTGAACCTACGCTCATAAACTTTTCCCTATTTTTCTCTCTATTGCGTCCCCTGTCTCATTATAAGATTATTGTTTTTTTTCTTCTTAAATTTATGTCTTTTTTTTTCCTGCTGAATTTAAATGTTCGAATTGCCTTTATAAATTGAATGTATTAGTTTCTTATTTTAACGCATAACATGTTGTTCCATTAGGTTAAGGTTAGCTGTAAGATATTGCTTTTAGGCAATAAGCTCGCCATTTGATACATCAAATAAAGCATTTTTTTTTCAAATTAATATTATTATAAATAGGAAAAAAAGTAATTAACTGGGTGAAGTCTGTAGCCCCCCTCAATTTGGCAATGTTGCAACTGCCGTTGTCCAGAGTAGACTGACAATCAGTCTTGTCAGTTTTATCCTATTTATAAATAACAAATTATATTATTCTTAGTATATTAACCAATATATGCCTGGAACTATTTTGGTTATTTTCAGATATGTTTATGTTGATAGGTTCCTATAACAGTATTGACTAGTTTTAGTATATATATGTTTTTATTAACTAGGTATTTTAGAGGTGTTCGAAACGAAACGATAGGCAAATATCCAACATTAGTTATAGGTAATTCAAACAGAGATGTTATAATGAGTTTATTTAATATTTATTATTATTTTCACATGCAATCTACTAATTCTATCTACAATCAACTAATTCTGAAAGCACTAATAAGTCCATAATTTACCCACATTTACTACAAAACTATGATACTTGTACAAAGCTTTACTTAACCCCACAAGCCCCGATTGGCCGATATCGGCCACAATACGATTCAGCGTGACGGCCCCGTTTTAATTTTATTTTAATTTAATTTGTTTTATTTTATTATGTTTTATTATGTTAATATGTTTTATTTTAATTATGGTTACAGTGGTTTGGCAGTAATTAATGTTTTGGTGAGACAGTGTCATAATTCAATTTTTTTACTAATTTTTACAAAAATTTTTTGGGACATCAACTTGTCAATCGGCTGAGGGGCCGAGGCCTGAAGGGTTAACTGATTAATTACTTACTTTTTTCGGGAGACGAAATGATTTTTGCACGATGCGAACACGACACAACTGGCACTGCTTACTGTTTCAATCAAAAGTGTCAATTTTGCTAAAACTTCATTGCTAATAGGAGATAGTTCCGTACTCTTGCGATAGATCATAGTTTTTGGAATTTTATTGAGCTCACAAAGAATTTCAGATGTTTTCACCAACGCACTACTTTTTGTTTCGTTTTCGAATCACTGGGCATATATGGGTTAAGATTAGTATCAGATGATTGCATAAGTTCATGCCTGTTATAAGCGTAAAATTAATCAAGTATATAGACTCCATTCTTCCCTATAATTATTTTTCAGCAATCAAACGAGCTTTTGGATTCCATTTTGGAAGAAACTGATTGGTTTTCTTTAAAAAAGTTCATGAGGTGGTTTTCTACAGCTTCCACGGACCTAAGATTTTTGCCATTCAAACTGTTCTGCAAAGATCAGAACTGTTATCGTATAGCATCCATTTCTCATCGGCTGTTATGATTTGGATCCAAAAACGGTTCAGTTTCGTTTCGTGCGAGTAGCAAAATGGCCACATTCACGCGATTTAGCTTATTCATTTCAGTGAGGAGATGCGACCCTGAAGTATCGAGCTCAGAAATATATCCAAGCTTTTTTAAATGGCAGAAAGTGGTCCAATTGGCATATTCAATCTCTTAACAATCTCGTCAGTTGTAGTCCTTGGATTTTCTTCTTCTATCTAACACACAGCGCTTATCCCGATTATCCTATCTCAAAATAAAATAATAATATAATAACAAACTAATTTTTAAATCATAGCTCCTATTATTTTAATATCATTTACATAAAGATGTTCTTTTTTTATTTGGTATACAGGTTTCAATTCTTATAATTACGCACTTTACTGTTCAGATGGCATACTATATGTCTGTATTATTTCTATAAAAAATGCAATAGATGGCACTAATCATTGAATGTTATTATTGTTATCATTGGCTAAATTATTGAGTTTTTATAATCAATCGGTCCTTTATAAAAAACCACTTGCTATCAATATTATTAAAGATGGCCAAATAAATTACTATTATGATATCGGAGACTATGGCGGTTGTTTGACATTATAAGATAAAAAACGAATTTACCGCGTGATTTTGTAGCACCCGACGTTTCGGTGACGTTGCAGCCACCTTTGTCTAAACTAGACTGAAAGAGCTGTCAATCTGTTGTTCCGCGGGTAGGGCGCATACCGCTGCCACCACTGCGTAAATTATAACGGTGGTGGGGAGGCGGGCTCGAAACGGGCCACAGCAACTTGATTGATAGAACACATCAAAGCTGTTAAAAACGTTCAGCGAGAAAAATCGGCGATCTGCGAACATATATTGGATAGCAGAATGGATGCAGTTTCAAAACCCATTGTGCTATCCAAAGAACAATTCTACTTTCCTCGCATGATCCGGGAAGCCATTGAAATAAGAAGAACCCCGATCTTCAATAGAGACGACGGTCACAAACTCTTCTTAAAATGTTCTCACCTCCAAAAGCCAAACGCAAGGACGTTAGACAGGATACAGTGAGTGTTGTATGCATGATGGATTTTCGAAATTCTCGCGCGTCGAGCCCATCCCCCCACCAGCGTTACAATTTACGCAGTGGCGGCAGTGGTATGCGGCCTACCCACGGAACAACGGATTGACAGGTCTTTCAGTCTACCCTAGACAACGGCGGTTGCAACGTCGCCGAAACCACGGGTGCTACAAAATTCACGCAATAAATCCGTTTTTTTATCTTATTTATAAATTGCTAATAGTTTTGACAGCAATGCTATCAGCGCCACCTGCATATTGGCGGCGCAGAGGGGTTGCCAAAATGTGCTATGGTGTTGCACAATCTAATTCCATATAATAATTAGTTACTCATACATCACAATACAGATTTTAGAGCCCTGGAAATATACTAAAGAGTGTGGCTTTGACAGGATTTTATCACTTCACTAGGCAGAGCCTGTATTGAGGTGATATTTTATGCGGTGTTTATTTGTTGGGTTCATATAGAAGGTTGCTACAATATTGGGCAGTTATATTAGTTATATGAGATAAATACTATAGGCATAACATATGTAACAAAAACTTTAGTTATTAAATTAAGTAGAGCATATATGAGAGAGTTATTATTACAGTTGTAAAGTTATAGAAATAATAGCAATAAGAAATAAAATACTTGTGTATCCATTTTCTTTAACTACGCTATTTACTAAAAACTCACAGTGCAACCTCGTCGAGTTTATCAACCAATATATCACTAGTCTTTTATAATGGGTGTCATTTTGAATACTTGTAGCCTGGCCAAGGTGTATATTAACCCATAGAGAGCCAGCCGTGGGAATGAAACTCACGATGGCATGTTTTCAACCTTTGAAAATTTGTTTTGTAGGGGTGTTGGTGCACCCATACTAACGTATAGCGGTGGCTTATTTAATGAAGGCGACTTTTTCTTCATATAATTGCATAAAGATGGATATAGGCAGCCGCGAATTGTTACAGCTAAAAACTGCCAATTGGCAGGAATGGTCATCCAGGGGTCAAAAGCGTTGTGATTTTTTTTTGCGAGGTAAATGTAATGTCTTCGTCCAAAGATCGTTGTCATTCTCGGTTGTATATGTCTGTTTCTTTGTCTTGTGTTGTGTCTATGAGCGATACTGGTCGGCTCTTCGTTGTCTCGTTCGAATTCCTTCCTGTAGCATATTTAGATAAAATATCAGATCTTTCAATCGGTCGAACGCCCACTCATGCTCTCGCACGATCCAAATTTTCTTTTTTTTTTTGCAGGTGTTTATCTATGGCACAAATTTTCTTCAAAGAAGATTATCGGCAAATGAAATTTCCGCCTCTCAATAGGACGGGAACGCCCGAGCAGATAGCCGCGATCAACGGCCTGATCGACTCCATGGAATTGACCGACTTTTCCATGAACGAGGACGAAGAGCTGTTTCAGATAGGCACCAAACCGAATCCGTGCGTTCAGTTCGTTTACGATTGCATCGCGCATCGCGCTCTGAATCCGAACGACCCGCTTCCCGGTCCGCGACCCGAGGTCAAAGCGCTTCTCGAAGTCCCCGAAACGGTGCACTCCAAATCGGAAGTGCCGCTCAAAAAAGTCAGAGAAGTGTTCCCTCTCGTACTCAAAGAGAAGCCTATCCCCGTGCGCAGAGTCGTTGCGAAAAAAACCGATGCCGACGCTAACGGCGATGGTAAAATCGCTCCCGATGAGGTTTTAGCCGAGGTCAAAACGGAGCCGGTGAGCGACCTGACCTTCGTCGGAACGCTGACCCCCGCGGAGGATCTGCATCAGCTGGTGTCGCAAGGGGAGCCCTTCTACTTGCTGAGCGACCAGGTCATCGAAGTCATCGAGAAGCTGCTTTTCAAAACGCTGCGCGACGAATCCGACAAAGTCCTCAAGCTGATGGAGGCCTTCCGCAACGAGAGCGTCCGAACCACCCCCACAATTTACAACAGGTATTTCTACATCCACAACCCCCCTACATCTACAACCCCCCCTACATCTATAACACCCCCCCCCCACATCTACCATCTACAACCCCCCTCTACATCTACATGTAAACCCCCTCCTTACATCTACATCTACCCCCCCCCCCCCCTACATATACATCTAAACCCCTTATCTACATCTAACCCCCCCTACATCTACATTTCCCCCCCTACATTTACACAAACCCCCTTCCCTTACATCTACATCTAAACCCCCTCCCTACATCGACATCATACCCCCCCTACATCTAAACCCCCCCCCCCTACATCTGCATCTACAACCCCTTCCCTTCCCGTTGTGTTTTATTTATTGGACAGTCCAATCCAGTAAGTAATTTATAGAGTAATATTTATAATTTCTTATAATAGCTATTATTCCTTAGTACCCTCCAAACCCCCAATATAGTTTGTGCGGGATGGCTCTGAAGGCAAAAAAAAAAAACCACTACAAAACCTTTTTCTATAATCGAGAAAACTTCAGACTGGATTCTGGAGGTAGGTTTGGTATCTATGTAAGTAGTATCGATTCCCTGAGCTGTAGAATGAATTGTTCCGTGAGAATCAAATATCCCAAAAGACCACGAGTACACATTGAATAAATACCATGATCTTGCAACGCCGTCACCCGGAACGGCTTCACTGTCCACCTTCAAGCGATGTAAGTTAGCGCTCGTGGCCTGCCAGCTATATCTCTGTTACATCTCTTCAAAGATCATGCTCAACAAGCATAAAAGCAAATTAAGAAATGCCGAATATAGCTTTAAGCTGATTAAAAGTCATGCAAAAGTTGTTCAAATTAACTCTTAGCTATGTAAAGGTGTCATTTATAGCAATTTGGTTTATATCACCTTTTATTCATATAATTTTGTTGTATAAAGGTTTACTCAGCTTTTCTTATATATCGAGGTCGTAATGGCTTCTCGACATTGCTCTATAAGCGCTTATTCAGCTATGTTATACAGCGTTTTAGCTGTATAAGCCTTTTATTCGAATAAGGGTTGTATAATCGCTATAATGCATACTAATTTATAACCATTTTATAACTAACAGCTGTTTAGTAGTCGAATAAATAACCTTTATAGAACAAACAAAATAAAAGCTACTACATTACCCTTACTCCACCAAAGGCTATACATTGGTTACAAGACCCATCCTTATACAGCTTATAGTCATATTGAAGTGCAGTAATTGATTTACAAAGAGTTAAAGCAGTAAAGTTGTCATTAGGACCTCACTTATGCAGTATATAGTTTTATAAAGGTTATATTAAAGTTGCAGATGCCATATAAGCAAAGTCGCTATTTTTCCTCGAATCTTTATAACCTAAAATTTTTGTATTATATTTTTGAAGGCATTTTAAGTCATAAAATACACGTATTATAAGTAAATCATATTTCAACATGTGTGAACAATACACAGCAAATGTTCTTTTTTACTGCCAAAAATAAAATTAATTTCCAAAAAACTTTATACCATAATTATGAATTAAAATTGAGTTAAAATATTAATATTTTGAAGCGCGTAAAAATTTTGTTAGACATGTTGACTTGTTAGACATGTTTGTTAGACTTGTTTTGTCGATGAAATGATGTCCGCAAGAGAATTTGGTGTATTAAACTACAATACAATCATTTTAAAGTCAATAAAATGCAATATATTAGTAGCCATTAGGAATTCTATGTTTGCGACGGCAAATGATCATGCGGTTTCCTTTTGTTACCATTCTATATCATTTTAAGGCATTACCCGACTTTAAGTTGTAATAAAGTATCAATTGGAGACACTTTTACAGCCGCTAGCTATATAAGGGTGCCACAGCGAGCACTATAAGTGCTTTATAAGTGTTTATTCAGCTTTCTTATACCACCAAAGGTAGCCGTTATGACCGCTATTCAGCCACTATTCAGCTAGAAGTCATATAAATGCGCCTAATCCGGTGGTATAGACGTTGTATAAACTTTTATATGACTGCTATATTTCCAGTTCTTGTGACCTTTATATAGCCAATTATATGGCCAGTTGCCGTGACCTTTATATAGCCAATTTGTGCTACTTGGGTGGTATCTCCAGATAATATTTCCGCATCTCAAATTCTATGGCTTCAAAGGAGGGAGTGAATGGGTGGTAAGGTGAACGCTTACATGTGGCAAGATAGCTGTCCAAACCTATCATAGTCCGGAGTCAACTGTTTACGCCCCCAGAAGCCCAGAAGCATAATAATAATAATATTATGATGGGCCGGATTCCGGTCGGTGAATTCCATGGCAGCTCCGTTTGTATCTATTGTAGTACCTATGTATCTATTATTGTATATATTATTATGTATATGTGTGTGTATATTAAGTTGCTGAAATAGGCTGGTTAACATGTTGACTGCCATGGCAGTTTTCAGGATTCTGGTCTGAAAATTCAATCTTATTATAATATTAAAAGATCTAATAATAGTTTATATTGATCATTAAAAAGCATGAATAATGTGCTTTTTCAATATAGTAATTCTAAATTTTCTCATAATTGTCTATGTAACAAAGTATTCTTGCTAACACCGACCACGAGTATAGTCATAGTTAGCAGTCAATGAGTTAATTAGTTATTTAATTTAATATTACAATAGTTGGCTGTAAGAAATCGTGAAACAATAAGCCCACCGTTTGTACTAGTTATAAATAAAATTTAAGTTTTCTTTATTAATTGTAGTGTTTTGTTACAATAAAGCCTCTGATTCATGCCCGTCCTAAAGCCTCGTATTCATGGTAAAATTTTGTTGAGCAACAGTTGATCAACATTGTTGACGAGCAAAGGCAAAGTTGATGGAAGCAATGTTTATATCAATATGTCCTGTCCACATGGCCGGTCTGCGTCAAAATGTTGCCGGAGGAAGTAGTGATGTTGTGTTCTCTGTATCTAACGTATAAACTTTCTATTAAAAAAAGAAAAAAAGGTGGTGGGTACGAAATTATTTGTTGCAAAGACTGATTTTCGTTGACAGAAGGGTCATTTAGTAACTTCACAAGAATGACAAAAAGTGATTTTGAACAAATTCTGGTAATGATTGGTCCGTCAATAGTCAAAAGCGAAACAAATACTCGTCAGCCAGTTTCACCTCAAACGAGACTGGCTATTACATTACGGTATCTGGCAACTGGAAAATCATACAGTTCTCTTTCATACATATTCAGAGTATCAAAACAATCGATTTGTCAAATCATACCACATGTATGTCAAGAACTAATTAACTCATTATCATACTATGTCAAAGTAAGTTTAAAAACAATGGGCTCGATTGCGTTTCTCTCGAACTAAAATCGGAAATTAGTTCATGTGAACGAGACAGAGCAGTACGTCAGAGCGGAATGTGAAATGAACGGTTGTCACTTTTGCGCATTAAAACTACCCACCGATGATAAAACAGCTAAATCTACCACCGCACGAAATTTGTTCAAACTTATTTGGGCATCTATAAGTTCCATAGGTAGTTTTGGTGTGGGAAAATCGACGATAGTTCATTTCATATTCCGTTCTAACGTATCACTCTGTCTCGTTCGGTTGAACTAAGTTCCTATTTTATTGGTTGACTTCCACAAAAAGTTCCTTACTGGAATCAGCCAGAATGGCACTGGCCTGGGGGTATGGCAGTACAACCATGAGCGATGTGGACTTGAAGAAGTCTCTCTTGCGGGGAGATTACGACAACAATAGTATGGCTCACACTATTGGCCTTCAATGCCAGAATGATTGGACAACAATTGGAGACTTTTGCATTCCTCCTCCAATGCACTGGAAAGTAATGTTGTATGACTGGACGCCAGAGATACTGAAATTTTATTTAAATGCCTTTCAGCATACACTTCCAGACCCCAGTAACCTCGCTCGTTGGAGCTATGCCGAGGATAGTTCATGTCCCCTTTGTAGCAACACCCCTTTCACAGCTAGACATATTCTAGCTGGCTGCAAGGTGGCCTTGGATCAAGGACGGTACACTTACCGCCACGACAAAGTTCTTGCTGTTATTCGCGAGGTACTTAGCCTCTCAGTGGCTCGTGCCAACAAGGGTTCCACAGTATCCTCCAAACCCCCAATACAGTTTGTGCGGGTTGGCTCTAAAGGCAAAAAACATCTCACTGCAAAACCTTTCTCAATAATCGAGAAAGCTTCAGATTGGATTATGAAGGTCGATTCGGTCTCTAAGCAATATAAATTCCCTAAAAGTCTCTGATGCACAGCCCTGCGTCCAGATATAACTCTTTACTCTCTATTTCGGAAGATGGTCCTTATCGTAGAATTAACTGTTCCATGGGAACCAAATATCCCAAAAGACCTCGAGTACAAAGTAAATAAATACCATGACCTCGCAAATGCCGTCACCCGGAACGGCTTCACTGTTCACCTTCACGCAGTGGAAAATAGGCACTCGTGGCCTGCCAGCTAAATCTTTGTTTCACCTTTTTAAAGATCTTGGTCTCTCCAGCAAAAAAAAAAAAATCAACTCCTTTCTAGAAAAATTATCTAAAACCGCGATCTCTGCATCTCAAATTCTATGGCTTCGAAGGGGAAGTGAATGGGTGGTAAGGTGAACGCTCACATGTGGCAAGACAGCTGTCCTAAACCTACCACCGCCGGTCGTTAGTCCAGAATCCATCCTTCACCTCCTAGAAGTGTAAAAAAAAATAATATATACCTATATGATGGGCCCGATTTCTGGTCGGTGAATTCCATGGCAGCTCCGTTTGTATTTTATTTTATTGTTCACGAAGAAACACAATCGGGCCCAATATATATGTTATCAAACTATTTTTATTATAAACTGCGTATGTAGTATGCATATTTAGTATGATTAAAAACTGCGTACCTATTTTATTCCCCTCCTCTTGTTTGGGGATATTTAGGGTTTGAGAAATTTCTTGCAAAGCATCGTTTTTATTTTTATTATATTTTTTTCTTGAAGAATCCCATAATATTGCTTTTGATTGAAATAGTTCGATTAACTCAATTATTTAGTCATTACTCCACACTATTGGCATGTTAATAACTTGTTGCAAACGCGTCCACACACAGCAAAATTTGTTGCTAAATTGATGTTTTTGCTCGCTGAGCGGCAACTTTTTAACACGCAGTGGTAAACTCCGCATCATGTAATGTTGCGAAAAACATGTTTCAGCAACTCAGCTGACTCAACTTTGTTGATAAACAAAAGTTGACCGTGAATACGGGGCTTAAGTTTCACAATGACATGGTTGCTGCGCCCAGAGTTGGTTCTCGACGAGGGGACTCCTCAACGGTCAACAGCACAGTCACAAAATTTTAAATACGCATTCAATTACGATAGCCCGTTCTAAGTTTCACCTTGACATGGCTGCTGCACCCAGGGTTGGCTCCGGACAGTATTTTAATAAAAGCTTGTTTTTAAAAATGTGTTTTTCTACTACATAACTTATTCTTTCTTTCTTTTAGGTGGATGGAGAGCTTTAAATCGCTGCTGCTGGAGCGGTCGAAAATGGCGTTTTTCGAAAAGATCGTCAAGAATAAGCTCAGTCTGATCACGATTACGGAAAATCCCGACAGCAACGTGAGCGACAACCGAGCGAATCTCTTCGCTGATTTAAATTCGCTGAATGACAAGGCTGTTATTGACAATTTCTCGGCTGGAGACGATTTGTTCGGAGACGATGCTTTCTAATTTAGTTATTGTTGTTATTTGTTGATATGTGAATAAAATAAAAGTATGTTTTGGTTTATTTTGTTTGTTTTATCTGATATATGGAAGATATTATAGCTTGGAGCGGAGTAGGAGTTGGGTCGTATCCACCGTTGAACACAATCGGAAATGAGATCCATTACGCCAAAGTAAATGCTAACCCATACATTGTGGAAGAAAGCGAGATCATCGAAGGCTTGCGCTATGGGGTAAAGAGCTATCACGGTTGTTTGACACTATAATCATTGATTTTATAGTGAATAAAATCAATGCTATAATTAAGATAAAAACGAATTTACCACATCAAGATTGTAACACCCGATGTTTCGGAAATGTTGCAGCCGCCGTTGTGCAATGGCGGTTGTAGCATCGTTGTTATAACGTGAAATGAAACGTGCTGTAAGAGCTATATATAAACTTGGTCCTCGAGTTTCACTTAGAGAAAAATTCAAAGAGATAAATATTCTTACTGTTGCTTCACAATATATATACGAAAATCTGTTGTATGTCCACAAGAATATTGACAAGTTTAAAATAAAAAGCGACACTCATAATTTTAATACTAGACATAAGCATAACCTTGTTGTACGTGCTACTCGTCTCCACAAAATAAGCAATTCTTTTTTGGGACAATGTATACGCTTCTATAACAAACTTCCTCATACTATTAGAGAACTATCTGTAAATAAGTTTAAAGCCACCATCAAAGCAAAATTGTATAAAAAGGCATACTATACAATATCTGATTATGTAAATGACAAAACGGTTTGGGAGTAAGGCTTGGACGCATCATAAGAACATAAATTAAAAATAATATTTAATTGTGTCTATATGAATAAAGAAGATTTTGATTTTGATAACCGCCATTGTCGGGTGTTACAATGTTCACTCGGTAAATTCGTTTTTATCTTATTCAAAATGGCAACAATGTTGCTATTATGTCTATAAATGCAAATAGAGTTATTATTAACCACTAGAATGCCAATACCACCGATCGGTGGTATTCTGTTGCGACAATTCGCAGGCGGCTGAACTCCGTATTTATGTAATTATGCAGTTATATGTGGTAAAAGTCGCCTTCATTGAATAAGCTACCATATTAGAATGCTTGCACTAACACACCCCCTACAAACAAATCGAGGGTTGGAAACATGCCACTGAGACTCATTAACATGGCTGGCTTCTAAAGGTTTAATATTAATAAATGTTTGATCTGTGCGGTCACTCCAATTATGGCTCCAAGTTATGAAGAAAGTGTAAGTTTCCAGAAGAGCATTGCTTTTGACTTCACTAGGTACAATTAGGAACTTCACTTGGTACAGATGGCTGTACCTTGTGATGGGTGGCTGGCGGGTATTTATATGATCAGTGGCTGGCGGGTACCTAGTGGAGCGGTATGGGTGGCTGGCTTTCACGACTTTGGCTCACATAAGGATAGTACAGCTCGCAGGGGATACAGATTAAATATGGGATACAGATACACGATTAAAAATTGAAAACATTGGTTATACTCATTTACATATAATATCGGACCATTTTCGTAGAAAAGTGAAAAAGTATAATCATTGATTTTATGGGGGCGCCAGTTTTGCATGCGGCAAACTTGCACAAATGTCACTTTTGACAGCTCCAAATTTGTTAAGGGCAGATTTGCAGGAGGCAACCTTGCAGGCGGCAACCTTCAGTACAGTTTTTAAGTTTTTCTGTTAGGTTAGGTTAGGTTTTTCTTTCCCTAAAATCGAAGTGACATTAATTACCGGCATCCTTGTAGTGGATGACTTTTATACATCAAACTAAACATTAAAAAAAATGTTTTAAGTTTTTCTGTTAGGTTAGGTTAGGTTCTCGAAACGTCAGTTTGACATTTGCAAAACTGCCTTCTGCAAGTTGCCTTCTGCAAAACTGCCGCCTGCAAGAATGCCGTCTGCAAATTTGCCTTCTGCAAGTTTGATGGGACCCTACCCGATTTTATTGATATAATGAATACAATTAATTCCTTAATTTTGGGGAAAGTCCTACCTTTGCCCGCAGGTGACGTTTAATTTTATAGCGATTGCAACATTGCAGAGTACACTGAGTGGGGTCCCATCAAACTTGCAGAAGGCAAATTTGCAGACGGCAATCTTGCAGACGGCATTCTTGCAGGCGGCAGTTTTGCAGAAGGCAATCTGGGTCCCATCAAACTTGCAGAAGGCAAATTTGCAGACGGCAATCTTGCAGACGGCATTCTTGCAGGCGGCAGTTTTGCAGAAGGCAATCTTGCAGAAGGCAGTTTTGCAAATGTCAAAATGACCTAACCTAACCTAACAGAAAAACTTAAAACATTTTTTTTTAATGTTTTGATTGATGTATAAAAGTCATCCACTACAAGGATGCCGGTAATTAATGTCACTTCGATTTTAGGGAAAGAAAAACCTAACCTAACCTAACCTAACAGAAAAACTTAAAAACTGTACTGAAGGTTGCCGCCTGCAAGGTTGCCGCCTGCAAGGTTGCCTCCTGCAAATCTGCCCTCAACAAATTTGGAACTGTCAAAAGTGACATTTGTGCAAAATTGCCGCATGCAAAACTGGCGCCCCCCATTTATGCAGAAGGCAGTTTTGCAAATGTCAAAATGACCTAACCTAACCTAACAGAAAAACTTAAAACATTTTTTTTTATGTTTAGTTTGATGTATAAAAGTCATCCACTACAAGGATGCCGGTAATTAATGTCACTTCGATTTTAGGGAAAGAAAAACCTAACCTAACCTAACCTAACAGAAAAACTTAAAAACTGTACTGAAGGTTGCCGCCTGCAAGGTTGCCGCCTGCAAGGCTGCCTCCTGCAAATCTGCCCTCAACAAATTTGGAACTGTTAAAGCGACATTTGTGCAAAATTGCCGCATGCAAAACTGGCGCCCCCCTCATTCATGATCGGTGCTGTCATTTTCGCACCATTTTCGTATTCGGCTGTCTGCGTCTTTTTCCGGTTTCAGGTTTGTTTATATTTACTTTTTTAAAATTTTCTTTCGTTTAGCCGACCATCAATGTCCATCCAGTAATTTTAACGAATTATAATAGTAATAGCCCGGTTCTATCGCCGTTTTTAGTCCATCCTTGAGTGTCTGTTAGGTTATTTTCATAACGTTAATTTTTTAGCGAAAGTTACACAACTTGAGCTTAAGTCATGTCTTTTAATAGATTTATTACAAAACCGCACCGTTTGACGACAGTCTCGCTGAAATACTGTTTTTTCAATATAAAAAGTAGCGTTTGTGATATTTCCTAAATAAATATGTAATCTTAGGTTAGAAAATTATAAAAGTGTAACGTATTTCTTAAAATGTATTTGATTTATTCGTTTGACGCCCTAAATCGAATCCGATGCCGAATTTCGTCGAAAAATATAACCTAACTAACCTCAATATTAGGTCCTGGGGCAATTCTTGAAAAAAATAGCATGCCTAATTTGTCTATGGTCCATTTGATTGACATGGGCCATAGACAAATTTAGAATGCAAATTTTTTCAAGAATAGGCCCCCTGCTGTGAGATAAGTGCGATTAGTTATGTTCCGTATCTATGGAACAGGCTATCTAGCCTAGCCACTGGATTTGTCAATAGGTCGCATAGGCCGCGGCCTAGAAGTAACAGACTTCAGGGGTGCGGCAGATTTAAGAGGGCGCACACTTTAATAGTAGAAGCTGTCAAGTTTGTGCGCATATGAAAGTAATATTTAAGTATGCCGGAATATATGCAGTATAGGTACCTTTATCAAAAATCGAAAAAACAAAGAAATACTAGTAGATTTAATCATTGTAATATTAAATGTGAAAGAAAAATGTTTCGGACACATCAAATTTCAAGACAAAATAAAAATACAAATTTAGACACAAAAAAAAAAATAAACTCAGTTTTTAAGATTGTTTAAATAAAACATAATGTAACCTACCACTATATAGGTGTTTAAGTAATACTTTAAAAAAATAAGTTAGCCTACTGAAATGTATGGGTTTGACGCTTCTTTGAATGCCGATATCTCGCCTTTTTTATTGAGACCGAATAAAGATTATTGCAGATTCGTACTAAGCTGGGTGAATATAGTCGGGTTATGTTTAAAAATCAACAATGTAGAACAGGTTCCTATAATGCATTAATACCCAGGCTATTTAGCCTAGCTGCTGGCTTGACCACTGCTGGATTTGTCAATAGCCGTATAGGCTGCGGCTTTGAAGCGGCAGACTTCAGGGGTGCGGCAAATTTTATAGGGCGCTCGCTTTGGTATGGTAGAAGCCGTCAAGTTCTTGTGCATTATGAGAGTAATATTCAAGCAAGTCATTTGTGGATAAGGTTTTCTATCTGTTAAATGTTCGATCTAATTTGAGTAAATGCTTTAAGTCTCCATTGCGACTTAGTTATACTGCTATCTTAGTTATGTTTTATGTCATTGCGGAGAGCGGGCGGCGAAGAAGGGTAGCGGAGCAGCGGGTCGCGGGCTAAAACGGGTGACCTTTCAACACCAAGAGTCACAGAAAAATCTCAGTCTCTCGTGCAAAATTACCCCAATTATTTAGAGGACGATTTGGTTCCTGAATGTGTACATTTTTAGTCACGCTTTCTTGAACAAAACTGCAGAGAAACCTGGATCAACATCATTATTCAATCTCAAAATTTGTGAGAAACCATCCTCTTTGCATCGTTTACCCATGCTTGGAGATAGCTCTCCGTATCACGCTTTGCACTCCGGCCACAAATCGTTCTGGAGATGGAGCTGTTCTTGTTTAAAACCAGTGAAAAATCATCAGAGGTTTTCATTATCTGAAAAAAAGAGGCAGAGATAATGAACACCATAAGCTATGACAATATTATAGATGATTTCGCCAATAATAAATATCGTAAAAAAGTGTAGTTTTTGTTTCATTGCTATTATTATTTTATTACTATTTTTTTTATTTATTTGACTTCAATACCTATCTATCCACTTAAATATATAACATTGCTCTTTAACCCGGTCGCTCCGTAACATCCCCTGGCTGACCAAATGTCGGCCGCCTAACACTCCGTAACGTTGTATACAGGACCAAACGCTCGCCGCTGCGAAAAATACAATTTACAATTCGACACGCCGTACTATATACTTTCTGAGGGCGCTACGATATGGCCAAAATATCTTTAATTCAAGATTTCCGTCTGGCAATATCGAAGGACGATTTAAAAAGTGAGCATAGACGTCAAACGCTAGTGTCCGCCGGCAACCAACACGCGAAATGGGTGATAAAAATGGTGTGTGTGCAGTTTTTGAGTGTTATTTACTGGAGAACAGTGAGTAATTTGCATTTTAAGTAGTTTCGGAATGAGGATTAGTCATTTGAGATAGTCCATTTGCTGTTTTTCACGAATTTTTAAACAAAGACTTCGGCGACGACAAACCCCTCGCGAAAAAATGGTCGTTTTTATTTTGTAATGTTTGTGAAATATCCCGATATATCGCGAAATATGACGTAATGTCGCTTTAATTTACTAACAAAATAGGTATTGCTTCATTTACATCCTAAGTTATTACATAATTAGGCGTATTTTGAACATTATATGTTGTTTTCTAATATGACTCGCGCAGACACTTGTTTTGATAATTACTATGAGAGAATTAAGTGCAATTTTCCATAGTTTTTCGATGAAATGTGACTCTTTGGAGTATAGTAATTAGTTATTAGACATATAATAAGTTTATAATGAGACAATATAATTGAAAAAATCTAACGAATTTTATATTATGAGCATTCAAAGTTTATTATTAAGTTTTGGACGCAAACTCTCAAAACTTTAGATTTTTCTGTAATATCAGACAAAGCTCAAAGTTCTGGTGTGATTTCTAAGAAGTGTGATGTAGTAATAAAGTTATTTTGAAAGAATTTCATATAAAAAAATACCATAAGTAGTCACAAATTAAAAATTAAATTTTTTTTTTTTTACGAGAATACATAAAATTTTTCTTGGCTGAATAAATAAATATTTTTGTATGCAAATAAGTCACAAAAAATATGGTTTTGGTAAAGCATTTAATAAAGAACATTACTGTATTTAAAATTTTTGCATATTTTACGTATTTTGTGACAAAAAAATCGAAATGATTTTATAGGCGAGTTTTTTCAGTTCGCCAATTTTGTAACATTTATTCATTATTATCTTAATTGTTTTACGAGATAAAGTTATAATGTTTTATATTTCAAATTTCAATGCGGTCATTTTACAGTTATTCTTTTTATAATCGGTGTAGTGGTTTACAAGTTATGGTCGTTTGTATCAAGGTCGTCGACTCGTGTCGATTTTTCGCGCGAATATGTCGCGCGCAAAAGTGATAGCTGAATTTTTACTCCGCGAGAGGAGGGGTTAAATACATAACAGGTATACAAGTGATTAAGATAATAAAATACGAGTGATTAAGGTAATACAATACAAGTAATTAAGATAATAAAATACAAGTGATTAAGATAGGTAGGAGGAATGGGTGGCACAAAGTTAAGTGGTCTATGCTTAAGAAAAGTATAAAAACCGACACTAGACTTAACCTGTCGGAAGCCAGCCTTTATGTGCAAAAAACGCTGCGGCAACTTTTTGGTCAATTTTGTATATAAATACTAACAATATATATTTTTTTAATGAAATATCTTTAGTTACCTAATAATTTATCTTGTTAAGCCATGTACATCATATATTTATATAATATATATGGAGGCCGGTGGAAATGGTTACATGTGGATCTGTTAACCACCGATTGGCATTTTTGGCCACCCAGGGGTTAACCCATAGTCGTACTTAAAGAAATAGACTATTGTCTGATCGGATGATTTGTTACAGGCGATCTGTTTCGCAATTTTCCACAGCCCAGGATATTTTTCGGGTATTTCTGCCTGCAGCGAAAATGTTTGATAGCCTTTTTTAAATTTCACCTTTAGCTCCTCGTTGATGCTAAGCTTTTTATTATCGTTTATTACTATCGAAACCAGATAAAATTTCGTGGACCCCCTTTTTTTTCTCGCTAATGTAGACTCCCCGTCGAGTCTCCCGTGGACCCCCGGGGGTCTACCTGGACCACTTTGGGAATCACTGGTTTAAACTCTATTACCAAAAAACGCTATCTCAATTTACAGTGTCTAGCTATGACAACAGAGTTTATTGATTAAAATAACAACAAAAATAACCGAATGTGATATATTTATCATTACGTAAAGCCCAATGTTGATTTGTTTTTTTCCTTTGTTTATTACAGTTTTCGTGTGATAGGACTGGCTAAAATTTCCAAAGATGTCGTTGGCCAGAGTGGCTTTGCCAATCATCCTTGGCGTTTCTCTCTGCGGTGTCACTGCGACTGTTTTGTACTTATTGCTGAAGAAAGATGACGATGAAGTGGATGGGAATGCAGACACAAAAATAAAAAGCCAGCGGATCGTGGTGGTCGAGAGGACAATTCCAAACATTTTGATAGGGGCGTTTATTGGTAAGTCACACAGTTAACTATCTTTTTATTGTCATCTGGCCTGATCAACACATCTACAAAGGAAAGAGAATTTCGATTGTGAGTGAGTGTTCGACTGATTGAAATATTTGCTGGCTCCTAATGTAGATAGCGAATGGTTTCGTGCAGCTTGGGCCATAAGGCCATGTGTTTTCGGGTCGGCCCAACTCACGATTCAGCTCCTATTCAGTAGCCTCCTCGAGTGAGGGACTTTACCTTCTTCGCTGCAATTTTTCCATTACTTCTATATATTTGCTTAAGTTGGGGCTTCATTGGCACTCAAGAATAGATCTCACATGCATTGTAGATCTTTATAAACACCTCTATTGACAGATGTCGGAAAGCCCGTCCTTATCAGATAGAGCGTAGAGTTGGCTCTTTTAGCGATTGCAACTATGTGTTTTTCAAATTTGAGAGCATTACTAATTGACCACAGATTTTGACGGAATTACTTTTTATCAACAACGAAATCTGAAATGTCCAATTAACAATCTCATAAAAGTCTACACACACAAACAGAGTACTGAATAACAAACAAAAATAGTAATATAAAAAGCTGCTTACTTACATGTACTTAAGCAACGTACAAAGTGGTGTGGATATTGAAATTCTTGTTTGCCTATTTTATTTCCCGAATTTAGCGAATTCTTAAACGAAGTTTCTCAGGATCGGCTGAATTTGGGATCTGAGATTAAAAACCCGGTATAGAAACACTAGTCAAAAGCATCTCACAGATGCATAGATGGTTTCGTTTAGACACAGTTTGAAAGTTTGAAATTGAAGACTATCGCGGTTGTTTGACATCCTTAGATATTATAAAATGCAATGTCTGCCTGTCTTTCTGTCAGTCTGTCAGATTAGAAGTTATTAACGCACTGATTTAGTGGTAATTTGTCTTTATTTCAACATTCTCTAACTCTGGAACTGGAATTTTCTGGAGATTTTTTTTAAAATGAATATAATATTATAAGATATTTCTTACTAATAATAGCATTTATTATCAGTTCAAAAATTTAACTTAGTGCCGTCAATAATCAACTGAATGTTTACTTCAAAATCATAATATAATGTGTTTAAAAATAATGTTTAAGTGACTATTTAGTAGCTTTAATGTTAAATAATCAGGTCAAGTGTAATCTACAATCGACTGATTCCTTCCAATAAGATCAAAGCAACACGTGCCCCAAAGTAATGAATCATTCGTGACACGAGACACCGGAGTCGACTAGAGACTCGATAACCCCTCTTATCTCTGCCCATTGTGTGTTAATAGGTCGCGGTGGTGCTAATATAAAACTCATTGAAGAAAAGTCATTGGCAAATGTGAATCTGGGTCCTGTGAACATCAACGAAAAGAACGCTCCAAGGACTATAACAATTCGTGGTCCGGTCGGTCCGGTCAAGATAGCAACAGAGATGGTGGACGACTTCATAAACAATCAGCCCATCCTCGAGGAGAAAATTGTTGTGGTACCGCAGTGGGCGTGTGGACGGATTATCGGTAATTATCTATCGGCATTACCTTATAACTTAAATCAAGGGTTTCAACACGCGTTCCGTGGTGGCGTTGTTGGCGGCCCGCCCATACTTAGGCTCATAACGCACTGACGTCCATGGCTCATCATTTCGAGGATTCATTTTGAGTGTTAGCTTTGACAATAATCTTATTTCATTCGCCCTATCCTGGGCTTGGGAGCTAATGGGCCCTGTTGCAGTTTGGCCACGAAGACCCATAGTTTTCCTGGGCTATTTCCCGCACTTGGCCTCTTGATTGGGCCGTTGTGCGTGGCTCATGTTTCTATTTAGGTTACTCTAGCCAACCCAGGCTGTCCCAGAAGGTTAGCAGCCTGTTTGGGTTGCTACAGGCCTCCGGGACAGATGCTGGAGATTGTAGTATTCTTGCCCGTTGCTGAAACGCCACAGCATGTGCTCCTGCATTCCATGAGCACATGCTGTGGCGTTTCTTCTTCTTCCTTGCATCCTCTGCATAGAGGGCTGTCTGTCACAACTATGGTAAACAGGTGTTTGTTTAGGGAATAGTGGCCTGTCATAGTACCTATGACTACGGATTTTGTGCCTTTTTAATCTGGTGAGGTTGCGGGCAAGTTTTTTAGACGCTTCCGGAACTGCGTTCTTTGTTTGCCTGATTCTGCGTTTTTTTTTCCATTCTTTAAGGTGGGTTTCGTCGGTGTTCTTGCGTAGCCATGTTTTTATTTGGGCCTGGGGGTATGGGCATCAAGGGTTCCGGTCCGTATACTATTTCCTTTGATCCCCTTTTGGCCAGTTCGTCTGCCGCGTCGTTGCCCAATGAGTCGCTGTGCCCTATTGCAGGGTCACTCTATTTGACCTCGCAATGGATTGAAACGCATTGTGGCATTCCAGTACAAGGACAGAGGTTATAGTATTTTTTACTAGCGCTTGTAGCACGGAGGCTTTGTCGGAGACAAATTTCAAACTTAGGTCTCCGACATCTTTGGCTGCGACTGCCTGTGCTGCTCTGGTGATGCCAATGCATTCTGCTTGGAAGATCGTATTTAAGTTGCCTAGGGTAGTTGATATTTTGATGTTTAGATCATTTGAGAAGACGCCGGCTCCGGTACCTTGAGTGGTTTTGGAGCCATCCGTGTATATCCTTACTTCATTTGTATCAGAGTGATCTGCTGGTTCTGCAATGAGTTGGATATTGTATCTACGATCAAAGACATGATGGCATATTATTCTGTCCATGGGTGCGTCCAGAAGAGGTATTTCTTCTAGAACCCGTTTCAGAATTTTTGAGTGTGGTGTTTCTGTGTTTTGTTTCCACAGTCCATTTGCTCTTAGTATTAGAGCGGCTGCCTTAGCCTCCTCTTGGATGACAAGATCCAGAGTCTCATGTTTAGGAGGTACTCTAGTGCGGCCGATGGTGTGGTTCTCATACATCCAGTGGGCTGCTACACACGCTAAGCATTGCAGGCTCTGGAGTCTCGCTTTCCACTGTGGTCAGTAGTGTTCTGGGCCACCATACAACTGATCCATAAGTCAGAGAGGGCATGATGACTGATGTGTACAGCCAGTGTGTGATTTTTGGGTTGAGACCCCATTTTTTCCCCACTAGTCTCCGACACTGCCAAAAAGTTAGACAGGCCCTCTTTGTTTTGGCATCGATATGACTCGCCCAGTTTAGTTTACTGTCAAGGATGACTCCCAGATATTTCACTTGAGTTGATAGGGAGAGTTCGGTGGTGAATAATTTTGGTACTTGTAGTTCTGGTAACTTCCTCTTGTTGGTGAAAAGGATGAGTTCTGTCTTTTTCGGATTTACTGACAATTGATGTTCGTCACACCATTTTTCTACTATCTGCAGAGCTGAGCGCATGACTTTACATAGCATATTTTCTGCGTTTCCATTTATCATTATTGTTAGGTCGTCGGCATAACCAATAGTAGTGTAACCCCTTTCATTTAGTGTTTTTATGAGGCTGTCCACTACTATGTTCCATAGAAGTGGTGATAGGACCCCCCCTTGGGGGCATCCTTTAACTACCTTCGCTCTTGTGGTAATATTCATCACCATCTGGACCGCCCTTTTGCTAACCAGCTCCGTGATCCATTTTATGGTAACTGGTTCCACCTTAAGTACCTGTAGGGCGTGGTTTATGCTGTTGTGCATGGTTTTGTCAAAAGCCCCTTCTATGTCTATAAAGGCGGCAAGTGTTGACAGCTTATTTGTTAGAGACGATTCTATTTTGTGCACCACCATGTGTAGTGCCGACTCTGTTGATTTGCCTTTTGTGTAGGCGTGTTGTTGTGGGTGTAGTTGTTTATTTCTTAGTGCCCCATCCCTTAGGTGACGGTCCATCAGTCTTTCTAACGTCTTTAGTAAGAAAGACGTTAGGCTGATGGGTCTGAAGGATTTGGTGTGTGAGTAGTCCTCCTTTCCCGGTTTCGGTAGGAAGACTACTTTCGCCTCTCTCCATGCCTTTGGAATGTATTTGAAGGCTATGCAGGCCCTATAGATTGGTAGTAGGTATTTTGTTGCATGGTTCGGTTGCCATTGTAGTAATGCTGGGAAAATGCCATCCAGCTCTGCGGATTTGAAGGGTTTGAAGCTTTTCAGGGCCCATTTTATCTTGTCCGCAGTTACTATCTTGTTTGCAACTTCCCATTCTTGGGTTGTTGGTATGCTGTAGTTTTCGTCTGGCCACTCAGAATCTTCTGTGATTTGGCATCCAGGAAAGTGTGTTTCCAGGAGTACTGAGCTGGTTTCTACATCTGTGCTTTTGTAAGTGCCGTCTTCCTTTTTTAGGGAGCCTAGGAGGTTGGGCTCACCTTTAGCTAGAATTTTCTTTATTCTTCCGGCTTGGTTCGTTGAGTTTATGCTACTACAGAAGTTGTGCCAGGATTCTGTTCTCCAGAATCTGATCCGCTTCTTGTAGTGTTTTTGTGCCGTTTTGTATTTATCCCAGTCCTCATTGGTTCTGGTATTTTTTGCTCGGTTAAAGAGTGTCCTGAGTCCTCGACGTAGCCTTTTCAGCTCTGGCCCCCACCATGAGCTTTTTCCTGGGTCTTTAGGTTTTACAACAGTACATGCCAGTTCATAACTACTTAAAAGGGTTGTAGTTAGGATCTGTACGTTTGTTTCTATGTTTTCTGTGCTAAGTGCTACGTCAGTTAGTTGTTTGTCTCCTAGCGCTTTGTTTAGTGAGTTTGTGTACCTTGTAATATCTGTTTTACGGGGGTTACGATATAGGACAGGGTCTGTTAGCTTGTACCGTATTTGAAAACAGATGCGGCGGTGGTCTGCAAACGATGGCTTGTTTGAAAAGTGCCATCCCTCAATCAAACTGGCCGCCGCGTCTGTTGCCAAGGTAATGTCTATGATAGTTTGGTACCTAGAGTTTACAAAAGTAGGTTCCCTACCTCTTTTTATAATGTTTAGGTTTGTTTGAAATAGATATTCAGCTAAGGACTCTCCCCTTCTGTTGGTGTCTTTGCTTCCCCACAGAGAGTGATGGGCATTGCAGTCCGCAGATATGATCAGATCCCAGTCGTGTGCTTCACAATGCTGCACCAGTCTGGCTAGTTCTCCTGAAGGAGTTTCACTCTCGCTCGGCATGTACACTGAAACTAGGACTAGAACACGAAGACCCATGTGTTCAGGGTAGGTCATACTCACGGGTCAACATCCATCCGGCGGCCTCTACGTAGAAGTGTGAGCCAGGGCAGAACTGGCTTGCGGGCCAGTTTTCCCTAGGAGTCAACCTTCGGGCGCTTCGGGACGGTTTACGCACCGTGCGGCATCAGCCAATTGATTGTGCATTCTGAGTGACAGCCGGGAGAGTCTGGAAACAGTACTGTCTCCTATAGAGCAGGGGTAGTTGTTCACCTTACGGCAACTGCTCTTGAAATGACCAATCGGCTACCCAATACCGGGTGAACAGCCGGGCAAAGGATGCCGTGGTCCGCGATAGATTTGGTAGACACCATATCACCGCTACGTAATGGAGAGGACCGCGCAAGCGACCTTGATCCTTTAACCAGTCAGGAGGCAGGAGGTATCCTGAAGGTTAGTAGTCTGCCCGCTGGGTACCTTTCCCGTTGCCTCGGCGTAAGGCGTTGACCTTTAACGGGCAGGTGGCGTAACTAGACAGTGGATTGGTTTTCGTCCCAAGTCTTCTGCGATCACCTCACAAGAGACAGAACGATCTAACATTGTTAAAACTTTGTGAGGTGATGGGTTCGTCTGTTGTAGTTGACAGCTCTAGTTGGGCTTTAGTTTTACAGTTGTTCACTGCAAGTGCATTTACCATGGTGTTCAATATAGTGATGACGTTACGTTTTTCAATATTCTTTTATTTTTTGACATTCTCACCTAGGTATCCAATCATCGCAACACCTTGACTGTCCCAGAAAAGAGAGCTCATGATCTTACCGGAGGATGGAATGGTCTTGAATTTTACAGGTGTTAGGGAGGATGGTCGTTTCCAGGTCATGGACTGCTGTTTTGTTTTAGGATCGTAATGGTGCAGCCATGTTTCATCCATAGTTATGAATCGAGCCAGAACCCGGTCAGGATCCTGTTGCAACAAATGCAAAGAGCGTTGCGAAATCTTCAGTCTAGTTTGTTCTGTGCACCCGTAAGCACTCTAGCTATCTAGCGTACGGATACCTTTTTCATCATGTAAAACACTAAGCCTATCAAAATCTCAACTTCTTTAGCCATAAAACAAACTATGACGCAAGGATTTGCCAAAACATTTTTTCCATTTATTTTTCAATTTATCAGTGATTGCCGTCGTAGGGCGACCCTAGCGAGGGTCATCATTAATTGGAAGTTGTTCCACGCCTAAACTCAGCACCAACGTGCAACCATAGACTATGGGGGAGCATCAAACTCTACTGTATGTCATAAGTCTTTGAATACTTGCTCCATAAAAAAAAAACCAGCATAGGTATTTAACTACCCTGCAAAATTAATAAATAAATACAAACGGAGCTGCCATGGAATTCACCGACCGGAGTCGGGCCCATCATAATACTATTTTTTACACTTCTGGGGGGTGAGCAGTGGATTCCGGACTTACGAACCGGCTGTGGTAGGTTTAGGACAGCTGTCTTGCCACATGTGAGCGTTCACCTTGCCACCCATTCACTCCCCCTTCGAAGCCATAGAATTTGAGATGCGCAAATCGCAGTTTTAGATAATTTTTCTAAGAAAGTTGATTATTTTTCTGGAAAGGCCAAGATCTTTAAAGAGGTGAAATAGAGATTTAGCTGGCAGGCCACGAGCGCCAACTTCCACCGCGTGAAGGTGAACAGTGAAGCCGTTCCGGGTTACGGCATTTGCAAGATCATGGTATTTATTTAATTTGTACTCGTGGTCTTTTGGGATATTTGATTCCCATGGAACTGTTAATTCTACAATAAGAGCCACCTTCCGAGATAGAGAGTAAAGAGTTATATCTGGACGAAGGGCTGTGCATCCGAGACTTTCAGGGAATTTATACTGCTTAGAGACCGAATCAACCTCCAGAATCCAATCTGTAGCTTTCTCGATTATTGAGAAAGGTTTTGTAGTTAAATGTTTTTTGCCTTTAGAGCCATCCCGCACAAACTGTATTGGGGGTTTGGAGGATACTGTCAAACCCTTGTTGGCACGAGCCACTGAGAGACTAATTACCTCGCGAATAACAGCGAGAACTTTGTCATGGCGGTAAGTGTACCGTCCTTGATCTAAGGCCACCTTGCAGCCAGCTAGAATGTGTCTAGCTGTGCAAGGGGTATTGCTACAGAGGGGACAAGAACTATCCTCGGCAAAGCTCCAACGAGCGAGGTTACTGGGGTCTGGAAGTGTATGCTGAAAGGCATTCAAATAAAATTTCAGCATCTCTGGCGTCCAGTCATAGAGCATTACCTTCCAGTGCATTGGAGGCGGAATGCAAAAGTCCCCAATTGTTGTCTAATCATTCTGGCATTGACTTTACCGGCTATCAACCGAAAACTAGAGCTGTCAACTACAACGGGCGAACCCGTCACCTCAGGAAGTTTTAACGAAATTTGACCGTTCTATCTCCCGTGAGGTGAGCGCAGAAGACTTAGGACCAAACAGTCCACCGTAACATGCCTGTAAGAGGCCAACACCTTATCCGCGAGATAACCAGGTATGTTACCCACTCGCGCCCTTACTTCCAGTTGTGACCAGATTACTCCGATCTCCTGACTGGTTACGAGTTCAAGGTCGCTTGCGCGGTCCTCTCCCTTTCGTAGCGGTGAAACGGTGAGTACCGAATCTATCGCGGACCACGGCATCCTTTGCCCGGCTCTCCACCCGGAATCAGGTAGCCGATGTTCATTTCAAGAGCAGTCGCCGTAAGGTCAACATCCACCCCCGCTCTATCGGAGACAGTACTGTTTCCAGACTCCCCTGAGTCCAGGAACGCCAGAAGATTGACTCCTGGGGGAAACTAGCCCTCAGGCCAGAGTCCTACCCGGGCTTGCTCTTCATCAACCGACAAGGAGGTAAAGTATTGTGAACTCGCAAAGAAAAAAATCCAAATGAAGACAGACATTACATTTTGACCCCCCCACCCCCACCCCCCTAAAATGTCATTTTGGAAGTTAAAAAAAAAACATAGTGTGGAAAGCTGTGATCAAGATGCTCTATCTAGCGGTAAGTAAAATGTCACTAATATTGTTTCTTTACGCTATATTACCTACCGATATTCAACAGTCAAATTCTTCAAAATTTCCAATTTAAAAAAAAAATATATAAATGTAAAACAATTATAAAATGATGCCCTCTGTCCGATGTCGCCCAACTAAGCAAAAGCTTGTGCTTGGGCTGATGTTCCATAAACATAAAGTCATGGAATATGTTTAAAAGTACATGTGAATATGTTAAACATGTGAATTTGTTGTAAAATAAAATTGAAGAGAAGATAAAATAAAGAAAAAAGTAAATGGTCACATTTAATCGTGTTTAATACACGGCCAAAAATGTACATCTGTCAATGTACATGTTTTTTATTTTTTTTATTCAGGTAGCGGGGGTAAAAATATCCATGATATTTGCCACACCAGCGGCGCCAAAGTGATGGTGGACTCCAACAGGGCAGACACAAATCCGCACTCGCAACGAAACGTCACCATCAAAGGAACCAAGGAACAAATAGTGATTGCCAATGAAATGGTCCAGAAATGTGTAAGTGAAATAATCAATGTCGTTGCATGCAACTACTTGCATAATAAGATTATTAAATGAATAGTTTACTAAGTGAGCAAATGTGTGATTCTATGTTGCGTTCAATATGTGTACTCTAAATAAGTAGTACTGCAGAGCCTCAAGACGAAAGTCTATAATCAGTGCGTGTTACCAACTTGGGTTGTTAACTACAACGACTGAACCCCACCTCAGAAAGTTTTAATGATAGTGATCATTCTATCTCCCATGAGGTCAGGGTTGGCTTGATTTTCCCCAACCAGAAAAAACCCACTGGGTTAAATTGGGTAATACCCACCTGAAAAAACTTGAGGGTTTTTGACGAATGTGGGTTTTTGAAAAAATACTTGTTTGTAATAATTAAATCAATGAACGGATATAGCATTTATATTATATTTTATCAAAAAGAAAAAAAAAGGATGTATTTGTGACACACCCAGTCTGTTCTGTAATTTACTCCAGACCATTCCAAATGTTGAGAAGTCTTTCAATTGATGCAGAACTGGCCGGACAAGTGTAATGCCGACTACTTTTGGCATGATTTATAAGATGACTTATGGATAATATTGTTATGTGGATAGGCAGCAGAAGATGCAAAAACACAGTAGAACACTCAACTTGATTTATTACAAAACTATTACAATACTCTTCAAGCGACTAAGACCCTTCAAATACATACTTCAATTTACACTATTTAGTTCTAAAATCGTTTGCACTACTACTCAATACTTTCGCACCGAAACGCTGCCAGCACTACTACTCAAATACTTTCGCGCCGAAACAGCGCCACTAGCGGTTGTTAGTGTTAACTCTTATCCTGTTGTGAAAATAAAGGGAATCTACCCGACAACTGACAATATTGATTTCGGGAGGAATTCCCTTCATGGTAGTGTTACAACTTTATTCAGTAGTAAATAGATTTATGGATTGGGAGAGAGAAATGCAATAAAATGGTAATAAAATTAAATTAAGTGTAAAATTAAAATATATTAATTTAAAATTCTCATTAACTCCGAAATAACCCAAAATTCCCCAAAAAACCACGAAAATCCCCGAAAAAACCCAGTGGGCAGATATTTTTTGATAAAACCCGGGTTTTTGCCAACCCTGCATGAGGTGAGCTTAGATGACTTGGAGACAATACAAATCTACCGTTTAGCTAAGCCAACATGCCCGACAGAGGCCAACGCCTTACGGCGAGGCACCGGGAAAGGTACACAGCAGGAATTCTCGTCCCCTGTCTACCAGTTTTGGAAGGATATCTCCGTTTGGAACTAATCATCAGGATACCTCCAATCTCCCGACTGGTTACGGCTTCGAAGTCATTTCGTATGTCATGTAGTAGCTTTTGTTTTGTTTCTTCTAAAAAGGTTATTTTTTCGACTACTACACAGCTGTCAGTTATAAATTAGTATGCTTCATAGCAATTATACCATCCTTATTCGACTAAAATGCTTATACAGCTAAAACGCTGTATAAGATAGCTGAATAAGCGCTTATGTCGAGAAGCTATTACTTGCTCGTTATATAAGAAAAGCTGAGTAAACAAAAAGGTAATATAAGCCAAATTGCTTTAAATGACACCTTTACATAGTTTTTAATTAACTCAAAGCTATATTTTGCGCTTGTTGGACAGCTTCTTGAAAGATAAAAAATGTCCTAACTAAGGTAGATTAGTGGTAACAATAAATAATAATTATTAGATAATAATAATAGTAGATAGCGGTAATAATAATAAATAAATAATAATTGATTTTGTTTAGGTCTACCTGGAGAAGTGTTCACGGGAAACCAATATGGCAGGGCGATCTCCGCGCGGTCCCGTACCCTTTTCGTCCAGCAGCCCCGCTCCCAGCGATTCTTCAACCGGCTCTCAGCCGGTGCAAAGCCCTATTTCGGAAACAGGTACAGGCGGGGGTGTCAACTCGCATGCCCGGCCCAATTCTGGTAAGACTAACAGCATGCCGTGTTTCACTTACTCATTGTCATTTTGCCAAATAACTTGATTGCGGGTCAAATATGACCCAGGTTCACAAGGCCCGAAATACATATTTTTAAATACATTCGCTGCCACTGTCAGAATTGCACTTTCAGTGCTCACTTCCAAAAAGTTGTTAAAGAAACGTTTGCTTTTACACAGCCACTTAACAAATATTATCCTCTGCTTTATCCCTCCCTGGGCAAAAATATTTAAAAAATGGTTTATTCTAACATTAAATTAAGTTATTGGCATATATTTGTATTAGTTTATTTAAAATTTTACTTATTACTTCGATGAGTACACTGTTACTTCGATGGCAATTAAATATTAGGCTATCAAATGGTCGTCTGTAAGATCTAGCTAAGTGATAAGTCCTCCATTTCTGCATATATTGTTTTTGCAGACGACCTAACTTTTATCACCAGGAGCCCCAAGCAGCTTTCCCTGCTATTACAGAAAGTGGAGCTGTTCTGCGACTGGTCAGGCTGTATAAAAGTGAAGCCCTCCAAATGTTTTTGCTTTGGACTCGCCCGCATAGACACACAATTTACGTCCTATGACCCAAAATTGGTCTATAAGGGCTCTATTATCTCCCTTATAGACCCAAATAACCACTTCAAATTTCTTGGCAGAAAAATCACCTGCCAGGGAAAAGACCTCTCTGGCGATCATGTTATAGAACATTTCATTAGTTGCCTGGAAAAGATAGATGCATTGCTAATTTCTGGCCCTCGTACGGCTTGGATCTATGACAACTATCTAACTTCACATTTGTCATGGCCCTTTCTTATTTACGATTTCACCAAAACCCAACTGTCTCGTCTGGATGCACTGGTGACAGCTAGTCTAAAATCCTGGTTGTCCTTAGCCAAACCAGCTGACCCCTCGACTCTCTTCAGGTCCAAACACAATTTTGGGCTAGCTCTAAAACTGCCCTCTCTGCTCTACGCCAACTCCAGAATAACCAAAAATTCGATTCTAAGTAATTCCAAGGATCCGGCAATATCGAAGCACGTAGTAAGTGGCCGTAGTGAGTCAAATGATCTACAAGCCCGCGTTGACTTCCACAAAAAGTTCCTTACTGGAATCAGCCAGAATGGCACTGGTCTGGGGTATGGCAGTACAACCATGAGCGATGTGGACTTGAAGAAGTCTTTCTTGCGGGGAGATTACGACAGCAAAAGTATGGCTCATGCTATTGGCCTTCAATGCCAGAATGATTGGACAACAATTGGAGACTTTTGCATTCCTCCTCCAATGCACTGGAAAGTAATGTTGTATGACTGGACGCCAGAGATGCTGAAATTTTATTTAAATGCCTTTCAGCATTCACTTCCAGACCCCAGTAACCTCGCTCGTTGGAGCTATGCCGAGGATAGTTCATGTCCCCTTTGTAGCAACACCCCTTGCATAGCTAGACATATTCTAGCTGGCTGCAAGGTGGCCTTGAATCAAGGACGGTACACTTACCGCCACGACAAAGTCCTTGCTGTTATTCGCGAGGTACTTAGCCTCTCAGTGGCTCGTGCCAGCAAGGGTTCCACAGTATCCTCCAAACCCCCAATACAGTTTGTGCGGGTTGGCTCTAAAGGCAAAAAACATCTCACTGCAAAACCTTTCTCAATAATCGAGAAAGCTTCAGATTGGATTATGGAGGTCGATTCGGTCTCTAAGCAGTATAAATTCCCTGAAAATCTCGGATGCACAGCCCTGCGTCCAGATATAACTGTTTGCTCTCTATCTCGGAAGATAGTCCTTATCGTAGAATTAACTCTTCCATGGGAATCAAATATCCCAAAAGACCACGAGTACAAATTAAATAAATACCATGACCTCGCAAATGCCATCACCCGAAACGGCTTCACTGTTCACCTTCACGCGGTGGAAGTAGGCGCTCGTGGCCTGCCAGCTAAATCTTTGTTTCAACTTTTTAAAGATCTTGGTCTCTCCAGGAAAATAGTCAACTCCTTTCTAGAAAAATTATCTAAAACCGCGATTTCTGCATCTCAAATTCTATGGCTTCGAAGGGGGAGTGAATGGGTGGTAAGGTGAATGCTCACATGTGGCAAGACAGCTGTCCTAAACCTACCACAGCCGGTTCGTAAGTCCGGAATCCACTGCTCACCCCCCAGAAGTGTAAAAAAAAATTAGTATTATGATGGGCCTGACTCCGGTCGGTGAATTCCATGGCAGCTCCGTTTGTATTTTTTTATTTTTTTATTTTATCAGCTGTCAGGGTATGATGATTCTCTAAAGCAACAATAGTGACTTATCCAGTTTTTGTAATAAAAAAGCTGTCATCCGTTTCGCGGCACTTGCATGTGCGTCTTTAGTTTATTCGGCTCATCTTGAAAGACCCAAATAATCGATTAGTGCTTTATTTTGTGGTCATAGCTGTAAATCCACTGTTCTATGAGATTTGTTCCAAACTGTTCCATGGGAATCAAATATCCTAAAAGACCACGAGTACAAACTAAATCAATACTATGATCTCGCAAATGCCGCCACCCGGAACGGGTTCAGTGTTCACCTTCACGCGGTGGAAGTTGGCGCTCATAGCCTGCCAGATACATCTCTGTTTCACCTCTTTAAAGATCTTGGTCTTAATTAATGAACACCTGCCTAGAAAAATATCCAAAACTGCGATTTTCGCATTTCAAATTATATGGCTTCGAAGAGAGGAGTGAATGGGTGGTAATGTGTGGCTCACGAGTGGCAAGACAGCTGTCCTAAACCTACCACAGCCGGTCGTTAATCCGGAATCCACCACTCACCCCCCAGAAGTGTAAAAATAGTATTATGATAGGCTTGACTCCAGTCGGTGAATTCCATTGGAGCTCCGTTTCTATTTTATTTATTTCCTCACCTGTTACTATGTTCATGGAAGGTTAGGTTAGGTCTGTTTCGATCATACGCCGCACAACACCTATGTTTTGTTGTTTACAGCAGTGGATGGGTGACCTTCACGAAATGCGTTCTGCAAACCGATAAATTGTCACCTTGCTTGGTGTTTCATCGCCATCAGCAATTTCAAGCCGAGCAAGGCTCTTCTGAGCTGTCAAATTAAACTTAAAATCGTAGAAAATAATACAGCACATATTTTCATGACTTAAATCCATCGTTATGCATACACACAAATTTTAATATGACACCACAATAAAACAATTAATGACAGTTAAATGACAAAAAAAAAAAATCTAGAGCCAAAAAGTTCCATTTTCAAATGAACTTATTAAAAATATATATATTTATATAAGTGGCCAGTTCTGGAAACTTTCATTGTGTCCTATGTATGTACCAGTTGATACTTTGTAAGTGCAGCACTGCGAGGAGACCGTGACAGCGAACGTATTAAATTAAAAATATAAAAAATCAGGGATGGCCACCAGCACTCTGACGTTGTCAATCTTTTTTCTCATATTTTTTGTATTTTGCTTTTAGGAATGTTCTGGAAATGAAATGACCGATGATTATTCACCGATATTTTAAAAAGGTTAATTTGGTCGTTTGAGGTACAGGTGGGTGGTGGCTTTAGCAAAACATAGCTTTAGGTGTACACATTGATGATGATAAATTGGGGGCACCCGCACTTGGCCTTACCATTGATTATATAAGGTATTACATTGCTCAATGCCATGGTACATTTTGGTAACCCTTCTGCGTCGGCGACATGCGGGTGGCGCTGGTTGCATTGTCCGGCGAAACTAATAGCATTTTTTTTTGCCGTCAATATCATTGATAACGATTTTTTTATAAAGGACTGACTGATTATAAAAACCTATTATTTAACCAATGATAACATTACATTATTAGTGCCATCTATTGCATTTTTATACGGGCTGATTACATCGCAGAAATAATATGGAGATATTAGAATGCCATCTATTAGTCCATTTGAACTTTAAGGGATCCGACACACTGGGACTACGTATGCAACGTACACAGCGCATGATGACATCTGGCCCTTGAATTTAGACAGAAGCAGACACACTTATCCCACGCAACGTTGTGTAGGATAAGTGTGTCTGCTTTGATTCAAATGCAAGGGCCAGATGTCATAATGCGTTGCGTACGTCGGGCCAGTGTGCCGGCCATTGAAACCTGTATACCTTATTAAAAATTGACATCTTTTTGTAAATAATATAATAATAAGAGCTATGATTTCAAAATTCGTTTGTTATTATATTATTATTTTATTTTGAGATAGGATACCGAAATGGCCTGTTTTAACGGAATGCTATCTTTTGGGCTACTGAACATAAGAGAAGATTAATCAATGTTTGGAACTACAAGTGCCATCTAAACGTTGCATTTCATAGTAAAATCCTAGCTGGCAAAATGTAGTACGGCATTGAACAATCTAATACCCTATATAATCAATGGCCATACATATAAAATAATAATGAAAATGTAGCGCATTCCAACTAATTTAAACAACTTTTACTAGGAAACTAGATGCCTGTCATGATTTTTTTAGTTTTCGTTTTATTTTTCTAATTTATAGGACGATGAATGGTTTGGATATGAAAGAAACCTTATTGCTTGTGACATGTGACTTTGCAGCGGCAACAGTGGTGTAGCTTCATTTCCAATATGCAACCTATGATGCAACTTTAAATGCGTTGATGATGATTGATGATGAAATGGTGGGATAGCTGATCAGACAGCTATCCGCCTTTAGTCCTAATTTTCGTGCCATTGTGGCTTAACCCTCACCTATTATTGGAACAAAGAATTTTATTCGAAGTGCTTTATTGGACATAAGCATACAAAAGCAGAACTGGTAGTTAGACATTGTTAGTTTTAATATAGAATATGTCCTCCTTTTGCGTTGATAACACCTTTCGCTCTTGTAGGTATAGAATATAGTCCTTGCCAGACTTGGAATTTCTCGATTAGTATCAGTAATATATCAGATTTAATTACTTTCACAAACTGGGAAATATGTTCTATAAATATTCACTACCTCCCCGACTTTAATCTCATTTCACAAGAAAGTTAGGTTGCTATTAACGCTGCTGTCTAATCCAGTGGAAAAAGTTTATCCTTCGGATGCGGTCAGCTAGCAACAACGCTTGCATTTTACTTATCAAAAAAGAATGCTGTTCATCTTGTTTTAGCGCTTTGTGTGTCGAAGAGATACCATCTTTTATTTTAAAGGTATCGATATATTAGGTGTTGTAAAAAGTAATCCATTATTTTTTCATGAAATTGAAAGCTTTATTTAGCATAGATAGAATGATCCGATTTAGGTCAAATAAGCGGCGATTTGTTCGATAACTTGTTGCCATTTTGATGGTAATTCCACTATGCCTCCCTCATAGAAGCCATTGTTCCTATTGGCAAAAAACGGGCAGTCGATTTTCACAAGCCTCTCTTGAGGCAAATTTTTCACCAGCAAAATCATTCGCCATTGACAGGAACAGGTGGTAATCCCTTGGTGCCAGGTCTGGACTATAAGGTTGGACTATAATGCATAAGAACCTCCCAACCAAGCTCCCGGAGCTTCTGGCAGGTTTCACTATCTATGTGTGTGGCCTGGCATTGTCCTGATGGAATACAATTATCTTCCTTTTGGCCTAAGCTGGCCGCTTCTGGGTAATTGCTTCGGTCCAATTCTTGACAGTACAGGCCCGAACTATGAGTTCTGCCATTCGGGAGCAGCTCATAAAAAATGATTCCCTGTCAATCCCACCAAACACACAGCAAAACCTTCCTGGCTTTCAATCCTGGCTTGGCCACCTTTGGCGCCGGCTCACTGCAATTCGACCATGACCGTTTTGGCTTGACATTGTCGAAAGTGATCCACTTTTCATTAACAGCCACCATCCGCTTTAAAAATGGGTCAATTTTGTTGCGATTCAGCAGCGATTCCCAGATGGGAATTTGGTCCATGAAGTTATTTTGCGTTAACTCATGTGGCACCTAAACATCGAGCTTCTTTATGTACCCAGCCTAATCCAAATGGTTCCAAATGGATGTTTATGCAAAACAGTCCTTACATAACGGTCAGACTGGATGAATTTCATGATTTTACCGACATTTTTGTCAATTGACCTTCCATAGTGTGGTGCATATTTGATATCAAAATTACCAGAACGGAATCGTCGATATCAAAATTGCGCATGATTGCCTGTTACAGTATCAGGACCATAAACGCTATTCACATTTTCAGTCGCCTGACTTGCGTTTTTACCTTTATCGAAGAGAAATTGTAAAATATGGCATATTTTCTCTTTGCTGGTGTCTATTTTTGACACGCACTCAAACAAAATTGATTCAACCACTCACAAAACTGTTTTTTTTAAAGAACGAATCTAGTGTAACCCGATCAGACTTATACAACACGAGATACAGATTGCTAAAGCCTATTACTAAAATATTTTGGAAAAATAATGAATTACTTTTTACTACACCTAATATTATAATAATCTTTTCTGTGGTAGTATTGGGTTCCCTTTCCTTGCTCGAGAAATTCCTCTCCCTCTTTTATTACTTATTCATACTTGCTTTTATGTATAGGGTTATGCAGGAGTAGCAGTCAAAACAAAGCTGCCGATCTGAATAGGACTACGCGTAGGATAATATCTAAGCATTTGGCAGTGCCATTGTGGTAGCAGTTGTACACCTTTATAAGCACTTTGGCCAATTGTGATCGCACTGCACTAGGAATTCATTCCAGGGGCCATTTCATTAGCAAAGGACAGATCCGGAGGAGCAGGTTCTACACCAAACTTGAACCCCACAAATTTTGAACCCCACCTACTAGCTGTTACATTCCGAGGACCCGGTTACTAAAACCCAGGTGCTTCCGGATTTACCTGGGTTAAAGAATATTTATAAATTCAATGTCAACACAAGTCTTCGAGGTCACAACAAAATACTCAACCGTGCAAAATTCAAATCTATTCCTCTTAACCCCTTGAGTATGATACGACCAAATCTGGTTCTGAAACAATTATCCGTTGAATATGATACGACCAGATCTGGTTCCGCGTTTTTTTCACTTCTTTGACGTTCTCATATTTATTCATAATTATCTAATTGTTTTACAAAATGATATTTCAATATTCTATATTCGAAATTTCAATGTAATCATTGTGCAGTTGTTCTTTTTATGATTGGTGTAGTAGTTTCGTAGTTATAGTACTTTAAGGTCGATGTCGCCGAAAATCCTGCAAAAGAGACAGATGCATCCATGAAAATACCCATTTACTCCAAGGGTTAAAACCGTTCTGCAAAATAGAGTGGTGGACATGTGGTGGAATAAACTACCATTTAAAATGAATAGGGCAACCTCTTAACAAGTAAATATATTAAAAGGAATAAAAAACACGACTGCTGTTACAAAAAGTGAAGTACTGTATTTATAATTATTTTTATTACGGTTTTTATAAAATATTTGTGGTGTATGTAGTTATCAATATAGGATACATGCCTTTCATTTGACACTAAACTCGATATATTTATGTATTTTTTTTGACATTTAGACAGCTATTTACTTAATATTTGGATAGTTAAGGTACCCTATGAGACTCGGGATGACATAACAATTCTAACAATACCACGTATTTCTAAATCAGTTTGAGCGTTTAGAAGTTATGGTGGAATAAAGAAACGAAAAACATACATCGATGAATCCTGAACACAACACTTGTTTTTTGTTGGGCAGTTGTGTAAAAACAGTCTCAATTTCTACCTAAAACATGTTAACCCTTCAGGCCTCGGCCCCTCAGACGATTGACAAGTTGCTGTCCCAAAAAAAATTTGTAAAAATTAATAAAAACATTGAATTACGACACTGTCTGTTACAAAATATTAATTACTGCCAAACCACTGTATCCATAATTAAAATGAAACATATTAAGATAATAAAACATAATAAAATAAATTAAATTAAAATAAAATTCAAACGGGGCCGTCACGCTACAATCATATTGTGGCCGATATCGGCCAATCGGGGCTTGAGGGGTTAATATTGTTTATTTTATTTTATTTTTGTTAAAAACATACAGCATTAAAGAAAAATATGTATAAGCATAATATATACCACTAGTAAAGCCAATGATGTTTTAAATTATTTGCTATATAAGGATTACAAAATATGCTAAACAATACAATACAAAGAAAACCAAAAAGAATTTAAAAGTAACAGTTAAAATCGCTATGGGCGAGTGTATGGAGGTTGGTGTGTGTTCGTGTGATGGAGAGTGTGTATGTGTGGGTGTGTGTATGTGTGTGTGTTTGTATGTGTGTGTGCGTGTATGTATATGTGTGTGGGTGTGTGTATCTGTAGTGCAAATGTGCTTGTGAGTGCTTGTGCATGCTAATTCAATCCGATCTGATAATCAGCTTTTCACGTACCTCCTTAACAAAGGATCGACTATTCTGATGGTTAAATATGTCAATATCGTTAACCCTTGGAGTAAATGGGTATTTTCATGGATGCATCTGTCTCTTTTGCAGGATTTTCGGCGACATCGACCTTAAAGTACTATAACTACGAAACTACTACACCAATCATAAAAAGAACAACTGCACAATGATTGCATTGAAATTTCGAATATAGAATATTGAAATATCATTTTGTAAAACAATTAGATAATTATGAATAAATATGAGAACGTCAAAGAATTAAAAAAAAAGGCGGAACCAGATCTGGTCGTATCATACTCAACGGATAATTGTTTCAGAACCAGATTTGGTCGTATCATACTCAAGGGGTTAAAGCATACATTGTATGCATGCATAACGCGCGGCAATAACGAATTAGAACCATAGTTAGTGTTGAACCTTGGTACGTAAAAAGTTGAGTGAGCACGTGCGAGTCGGGAAGGCGCTCGTATGCTCACCATACTCAGGAGGTATGGACTGTCCAACCCAGTATGAACAATTTTATGTAGAAACGACATATCTGATACTACTCGCCGGTCCTCTAATGTCTCTAAACCATAGCGTTGCAGGCCTTCAGCGTACGACAAGCCGTTGGGAAATAAGCGATAATTTTATGACTAGCTTTACAAGATCTGACATCAGCAAAGCTGCCTGTCCAGAATAATTAATAATAATAATAAATATCTGGGAGATATTATTTTGAAAAAATGTATAAGTTTAATTTTATTAGTAGCCACTATAATTTTGTAGGAGGAAGCGGTATATCTTTCGTTTACGAGAACTCAAATGCACCTGGAATGACCCATCACTACACCGCACTATCTTACCATTCATTTTCACTTGATCATATCACGTGTACAGCTGAAAGCATTTTAAGGGGTGCAAACATACACTGTTTTTTAAATGTGTAAGTTCATATAATGCATGTTGTGATAGTTCTTTACAATTATTATTGTTTTGTGTCCTGTAAAAAGGTGAAATATTGATTTACTGTATTTAATTGAATGTATATCTGTGTTAAATATGGTTTTGTTTTGCATATTTTTCATTAACTGTTTGAAGTAAATATAGATTTTGAGCTATTTGTGGTTTTTATAGTTTATGGATATTAGATATAAACTAAAGAGGCGACAGAAATTCATATTTTAATGATTAACCGGTTGCGTGCAAGAAAGGCATTACAAATTTTTGGTCGATTGTGTGGATGAATACTAACAATATTGTTTTTTCATGAAATCCCTCTTGTTACTTTATAATTAATCTTGTTAGTCATGTATGTTATATATTTATACAGGGTGTTCGGCAGACGGTTGTACATACGATTATGACGGACAAGTGAGGCCCTCACCTACATGCTTGGCCCCAAAAATTTAACCTAGGCCTCACGATTTTTTTTAAATTATTTTTTTGTAATATGGCGAAATTTTTCATTTCCATGGCTTTAAACTCCATTAACTTCATTTAAAACTGATTAAACAGTCAACATTTTTTTTTATTCGTATCTAAATTACTAGCAGAATAATAAAAAAAAAATTGGTTCAGACAACCATCATTTAAAAAAAATAGCCCTGTTTTTTTTTCGAGCAATTTACGTCAGTTTTGGTGAAATGATCAATAGCTCCTGTTATTTTGAAATAAAATACGTAAATTGCATACCAATAGAAAGGGCATAACCTAGAGATGTTTTGATTAAATTTGAAGCGCTCTAGCTCTTTTTTTTTTTTTTTTAATGCAATGAGAAATTGACATTTAAGATTATTTTTAAAGTGTTTTTGTACTTTAGGACAATTTTTTTTTAATGGTGATTATCTGAGCCAATTTTTTTTTCATTATTAATCTGCTACTAATGTAGATACGAATAAAAAAAAATGTTGACTATTTTATCAGTTTTAAATGAAGTTAATGGAGTTTAAAGCCATGTAAATGAAAAATTTCGCCATATTACAAAAAAAATCATAAAAAAAAATTTGTGAGGCCTAGGTTAAATTTTTGGGGCCAAGCATGTAGGTAAGGGCCTCACTTGTCCGTCATAATCGTATGTACAACCGTCTGCCGAACACCCTGTATACTATCTACGGGGGCCCGCCGAAAGGGCTAAGCACGGATCTATTGAACGACGCAAAAGCCTATAGGCATTGTTAGCGTCCGACAGGTTAATAGGTTAGTGCTCTTGGATTTTTGCATCGAAGAACTTGTTCTTCTAAAAGCAAAGATGAAAAAAGTTACTCAATTTTAATTCAGCGTTCTTATTGATGCAATAAGTTTTAACTAACCTGCTGACCGGGTTTATTGTGCTCCATTCACACTTTCAAGCAATACCCGACTCGACTAGGGGCACCCAATTATGGAAACTTTGCAGGGACTCGGAGTGTAAATATTACACCACGGGGGCTAAACAAATCTTTTGACAATAGATATACAAAGCAAAACCTACGGAGTGAAGATTGTACGACTGACTGAATTGCGATTAAGATTTCGTTGAGGAGAGATTTCAAGTTTATAACATCCAGTATTGCTCGAGGGGTTTTAAGGATGGCAATATTCTTTATAGTCTATTCTGTTCAGAAGAAAGTAAGTTCACGGTGCCCCTGACACACAAAGGGATTTGTTTCCGACAAAGATAAAAACCCTATTAAGGATTAACCAGTTTCAACATTTCTTTTGGCCATTTTATTTTGATTATGAATGGGAAGATGTCATTATATGATGTCGTACAAACTGATCCCAGATCAGTGCCTGTGTCTTGAAATTATATGTATGTTTCAAACTTACTGCTAGTTTTGTATTATTTCAAGACGTGATTGCACTTTACATAGGAGCTTGTTTGGAAGTGGTCGTCTCAGCAGTTTCTTCACCTTCCAAGTTCTGGCTTCAGCTATGCGGTTCTCAGACAGACAAACTGGATGCTCTGGTTGATCAGATGACTGAATATTACTCCAAAAAGGATAATCAGGAGTTACACGAGGTTTGTACTTATTGTAATACAGTTATTTTAAAAAAAAATGTACAATGGATGAGCAGTTTAAGTTGATGTGCCCATGTCGAATTATACATTATGGTAAAGTCAATTACTGGATTCAAGAAACTTATCCGGTTTTTGAACTGTTTGAATATTCACTGATTCAGTCGCTTCCTGCGAAAGGCAAATCCAATCGTCCACAACTTGATTTGAGATAAAATTCTTCCGAGGATTGGTGTGAAACACTGTCTTAGCCTTTTTCAAGGAGTGGCAAAGATTACTATTGGCACTAGGTGGGGTATGCTAGGAGATCACTGCAACTATAATGACCTTGTAGCACCTTATATGTCTCAATGAGGTCTCCACACTTTCGCCTGTCCTATATTGTGGGTAGTTTAAACGTTGAGAGTCGCTCCTGATTTTTCATATGCCTCAATTCCCTTTGGGTTTTGGTAAAACGTCTCTGCACTCCTTCCAGAAATCGGGGTGTACTTGACATAATAGTGATTCCATTTAGGAACTAAATCTAACAGTGGATTGGCTAATGCATGTCTTGTAGATATTCAGCATTAATTATTATTATTATTATTTAACCTGGACAGGCAGCTTTATCGATGCGTCCACATCAGATCTTATTTCAGGTAAAGCAGAGTGAGGAAGATCCACTCTTTGAAATATAAAGGCTGGAGTTCCACAGGGCTCGGTTCTTGGGCCTGTCCTGTACAATATTTTTACTTCAGACCTACCACTGAAAATGTAAGTGTTGCGACCTATGCTGATGATATTGCCTTCTTGGTTACTGATGATAGTCCAAGGACAACAAGCAAAAAACTTCAATACCTATTGGACGAAACTGACAGATGGCTCCAAAAATGGCATATTCGTGCAAGTGCCTGAAATTCCCATCATATTACATTTACGCTTCGGAGAAAAACCTGTCCTCCAGTGAGGCTTGGAGATGTCACTCTACCTTACACAGAATGTGTGAAATATCTTGGATTTTATCTGGACAGACACCTGACCTGGAAAACCCACATTAAACACAAGAGGGATGAGGTGAAGCTCAAATACCGTAATCTGCATTGGCTCATAGGTAGAAACTCAATTCTATGTGTCTACAACAAACTGCTCTTCTATATCTCTGTACTTAAGCCTATATGGTTGTACGGCATTCAACTGTGGGGTATAGCAAGCAAAAGCAACATACTCTCTCTACACCGCTTGCAGAATAGTATCCTCCGGGATATTCCGAATGCACTGTGGTTTACAAGAAATAATAAAACTCATGACTATCTGAAAGTCCCCACAATAGCCGCAGAAATTGAGCGATACAAAATCAAACATGCTGAACGATTGGCATCCCATCCAAATCCCCTCGCAGCTGAGCTGGTTAATCAATCCAATGTGGCTTACAGATTAAAGAGAAACCAAATTCTAGAGAAAGGAGAATCGAGGCATTGGCCTTTTTTCTTGAACTTCACTGAACAAATACTGATGACCGATTTCAAATTTAAATAAAAAAAAAACATCAGATCGTGTAAAGCTAGTCATAAACAGTATTAACAAGTTTTAGGTACAAATTGTGTCTTTTAAATTGATTGACAGCAAAACATGTGAATTATGATATTCCGCCTCGCACACAACCTTCAGCGATGCCCGTTAAGAACATTTCAAGAAGACAGTTCCATGTAGTAGAGAGTTTTTTGAATATCAGGGTCCTTATTTCAATGGCTTTCCGGGTTATGCGGGGAAAGTCACATTACACAGGCCGACATGATTTTTGGTGTTTTGATTTTGACGAGTGTTCTTAACTAATTTGGGTACGCTGATTCCTAATATGAATTCGGTTTGAGTCCATCACGTCAGGATTTTTAACAAAATAAAAAAAAGTTTTGATATTTTTTTGTATGATGACAACATTTCACCTAGTGGAGAATTCCTTAATTTCGTTAAATTTCTTCAATTTCATTCATGATATTAAGTATTTCGATAGAATTAATACTGTAGAATAATATATGTAGATTTATATGGCAACACTGTTAGCTATCCGCATCTATCAAAGTCAACTTGACAGCAGTTATTCGCGGGAAGGAAAAATTGAAATTGGGAGCTGACAAATACGATTCCACATCATGGAAGTTATTCATTGACCCTTCTAAAATAAGTCTTAAGGGTGTATTGTTGCACAATGGTAATACATATGCCTCAGTGCCCGTTGCTCCCTCCGTGCATCTCAAAGAAACATATGAAAATCTTCAGCTATTACCAAATAAAATAAAGTATGACGAATATAGTTGGCAGCTATGTGGAGACCTCAAAATAATATGCATGCTGTTGGGTCAGCAGTCCGGATTCACAAAGTATCCGTGTTTCTTGTGTGAGTGGGACAGTCAAGCACGAAATCTACATTACATGAAGAAAGAATGGCCAGCCAGAGACCAACTTGTGCCTGGACACAAAAATGTGCAGCGTGATGCATTAGTTGACCCAAAATTAGTTCTTTTGCCTCCCCTTCACATCAAATTAGGACTAATGAAACAATTTGTCAAGGCTTTAAATAAAGAAGGTGACTGCTAAATACCTGTGCGAAAAATTTTCTGCACTTTCTGAAGCGAAACTGAAGGAAGGAATTTTCGTAGGTCCTCAAATTCGAACCTTAAAATTCGACAGTTTGTTCCAGAATACGATGACCCAGGATGAATCTGTTGCATGGAGTTCTTTCGTAGAGGTCATAGAAGGTTTTCTCGGAAACAACAAGTCTCCAGACTACAAATAAATTGTAGCCAAAATGGTTGAAAATTATAAAAAACTGGGATGCAATATGAGCGTTAAACTCCATTTTCTCGATTCCCACGTGGAGTATTTTCCTGAAAACCTTGGGGCTGTCAGCGAGGAACAAGGAGAGAGGTTTCACCAGGACATAAAGGAGATAGAAAGACGTTATCAAGAAAGATGGGATGTTAGAATGATGGCGGACTACTGCTGGACATTGAAGAAGGATTCACCGGCTAAACTACACAAAAAGAAAACAACAAAACGTAGTTTTCAAGGAAAAACGGAAAGCTTTTATTTAAAAAAACCAATGCTTGTGTAATGTACACACTACAACTCTTGTTTTGCAATGCATCTTTCGATATGTATAATTATTTTAATAAATATTTTCTCTGTACTTATTGTCGTTTATATGAAAATTTACAAAATCACTTTACACACTTTTCTTGAAAATCTGACGTGCTGCAAAAAAACTAAGCATAGATTCGTGATCAGCATACCCTAATTACTATAATACACCTATCAGACCTGAAACACTTTTTCATTAAAAAAAAAATGTAGGCCTGTGTTATTTTTTAGATGGGATTTCGTAACTGCTCACAGTGGTTCATTTCACCATTTATTCTCGCTGAACGTTTTTGTCTCGCTGAACAGTTTTAAGGTTGTTTTTATATTGAATCTGTTCATCTTACTTATTAATCCGTCACTCCCTTGACGGATGGTAAGAACGCTCGTGATCTGCTCGGTTTCTAGGTTTCCCCCATGGTGCTTGTGTCGTGATATATTCTATATCCATTTTTCCTAAGTATATCATGCCTGTTCCATCGCCTGTTGAAAATGCTCAGCATCGCCATTGATTATATATTATTTGCAAACGATGTACCTGCACTAAAGAATATTTACAAATTCAACGTCAACACAAATCTTCGAGGTCACAACAAAAAACTCAACCGTACAAAATTTAAATCTAATCCTCTTAAGAACGTTCTGCCAAATAGAGTGGTGGACATGTGGAATAAACTACCATTTGAAGTGATTAGTGCAATCTCTGTCAATCAATTTAAAAACAGACTCGATTTGTACCTAAAAACTTGTTAATATTGTTTATATTATATTGTAAATATTGTTTAGCTTTACAAGATCTGATCTGGACGTATCAGCAAAGCTAACTATAATAATAACTCTTCCGACACGGCGAAATGCAGGTGGCGCCGATAGTATTGTCCGACGAAACTAATAGAACTGTCTCTCCTCTTACCTTTCCTTGACTATGCAGATGTGGCTTATCACGATTTATCAAAGGAACTGCTCAACAAACTTGAACGTTTGCAAAATGTATGCATACGATTCATCTTCGGTCTACTTAAGTATGATCACGTGTCCGACTATAGGGCACAGTTAAAGTGGTTGCCAGTACGCCAAAGAAGAAATGTTCATATACTTGCTGTCCTCTATTGTGTACTCTCCCAATTAACACCATCCTATCTCTACGAGCCTTTTGAACCACTGAGTTCCCACGGTCTCGTACTTCGGTCAGCCTCTCACAGTTTACTAAAAATTCCGAGTCATAATAGTGATTTCTATTCCTATTCTTTCTCTGTCCATGGTGCAAGACTCTGAAACGATCTCCCAGCAAACATACGAAACTCGCCTTCTTTACCATCGTTTAAGACTCACCTTAAGGATCTTTTAAGAAGTAACAGACCTTTCTAAGAAGTAACCAGTTCTTCCCTTTCTCTCCTCTTCCTCTCCCAATTTTCTCTCCTTGGGCATTATTAGTTTTAAATTCTTCCACTTGTCTGTATGTTATGCTGACGGTCTGTATGTTATGTAATAATCTTTATTTTCACAATGCGCGCATGTATCACTGTTTAGGTTAGTTGTAAGACATTGCCATGTGGCAATAAGCTCGCCTTTTTGTATAATAATTAAGTGCAAATAAAGAGTTTATTATTATTATTATTAATAGCAATTTATTTGGCTATCTATAATAACATTGATAATAAATGGTTTTCTATAAAGGACCTATTGATTATAAAAACCCAATAACCTAACCAACAACAACAACTTGAGTTGTCGACTGCAACGGGCGAGCCCGTCACCACAGGGAGTTTTAACGATTAGTCGTTCTATCTCCCTGGAGTGAGCGTAGAATACTTTGGACAAAACAATCCAGCGTCTAGCTATGCCACAACCCATTAGAGACCAACGCCTTACCGCGAGATAGCCAGTTATGCTACCTGCCGGGCCCGACACTCGCGCCCTAACTACCAATTGTGACCAGATTTCTCCGGTCTCTCGATTGGTTCCGAGTTCGAGGTCGCTTGCGCAATCCTCTCCCTTACGAAGCGATGAAACGGTGTATACCGAATCTATCGCGGACCATGGCGTCCTTTGCCCGCCTCTTACCCGGGATCGGATGGCCAATGGTCAATTCAAGAGCAGTCGCCGTAAGGTACGCAACCACCCCCGCTCTATAGGAAACAATACAGCTTCCAGACTCCCCCGACTGTTAGTCGGAGTGCACAATTGATTGGCTTGCGCCGCACGGTGCGCAGACCGTCCAGGAGCGCCAGAGGTTTGATTCCCAGGGGAGGTCCTTCGCCCGAGCGTCCTACCCAGGTTCGCACCTCGTGCGTGGAGGCCGTCGGATAGGTGTTGACCCGTAAGTGTGACCGACCCTGAACACATGGGTCTTCATGGCCAACTCAGCATGGGCCCATTAGCTCCCAACATTCAATTATTAGTGCATTCTATTGCAATTTTTATATAGGTTTTTTTTGAAAAATTTTGTTTTGCACATAATTAATGCCATTGTAAATCAACAATATTACGGAGATTTAGACTGCCATCTTATAGTCTATCTGAGCAATAAAGTGCGTAATTATAATGTATTGAAACCTGTATGCCCAATAAAAAATTGACATCTCTATGTGAATAATATTAAAGTAATAAAAGAGAAATTCGTTTGTTATTATGTTATTATGGCACCTTCTACATTGTGCCCCCATACTGTTATACCACAAAATAAAGTCGCCATATTGAACATAATAGAAGATTAAACAATTTTTTAAACCATGAGTGCCATCTACAAGTTGATTCTCATAGTAAAATTCTGGCTGCCAAATTATAGTACAGCATTAATCAATCTAATACGCTATATAATCAATGGTGTCGCCTAAAAATATTTTCAAATTTCAGCTACCTGATGTACAAGTGGGGCAAATAGTAGCTGCCGTATTCCGTCACGATGGCCGCTGGTATCGCGCTCAAGTAATGGAAATCAAGAAAAACGAATTTGATCCGTCGCAACTTGTAGCCGACGTGTTGTTTGTTGATTATGGCGACTGCGAATACGTCGCCATCAGGGAGCTGAAGGAGCTGCGTACCGACATGTTGCGATTGAAATTCCAGGTAGGAAGTTGATTTTAGCCTTATTTTGGAGCTCATTTTCTCACGGCATTTGCAGTGACGACATGCGCTGCCTAATTCCACTGATAGAGATATCAGCGATGTTTGTTTGTTTGTTTCTACTCTTTATTTTAAATTTTCACAATCGGCAGATTTATCGTAACTTGACAATCTCTTACAATCAACCCTACTATGAAGTGTTTCTATGTATGTGTGTGTAATATGTGTGTAAGTGTGTGTCTTTTTATTGCATTCGATGGACAGAAGTGAAATGCAATTCTGTTAATTATATCTTAACGGAAAATGGTGACCCAGCCGGGAATTGATCCCGGAATCTTACAGTGTATGGAACCTTACAGATCAGGTGACCTAGCCACGATGCGATAGTCTCGGTATCGTTACAGTATACCAGACAACTAGAGTTGTCAACTACAACGGGCGAGCCTGTCACCTCAGGAATTTTTAACGATTAGTCGTTCTGTCTCCCTGAAGTGAACAGGGCAATAAGTACTTGGACAATAACAGTCCACCGTCAAGCTCCGCCACATGCCCGTAAGAGGCCAATGCCTTAACCGTGAGATAGCCAGGAGTGTTACCTAGCTGGCTTACACTCACGCCCTTACTTCCAATTGCGACCAGATTACTCCAGTCTTTCTATTGGTTCCGAGTTCGAGTTCTCTTACGAAGCGGTGAAACGGTGTGTACCGAATCTTTAGCGGACCACGGCATCCTTTGCCCGGCTGTTCACCCAGGATCGGGTAGCCGATGGTCGTTTCAAGAGCAGTCGCCGTAGGTCCGCAACCACTCCCGCTCTATAGTAAACAGTACTGCTTCCAGACTCCCCCGACTGTTAGTCAGAGTGTTAGTCAGGGAGCTAATGGGCCCATGATGAGGTGGCCACGATGACCCATGTGTTCAGGGTCGGTCACACTCACGGGTCAACACCCATCTGATGGCCTCCACGCATGGGGTGCGAGCCTGGGTAGGACACTGGGTCAACCAGTCTCCCCTGGGAATCAAACCTCTGGCGCTCCTGGACGGTCTGCGCACCGAGCGGCGCAAGCCAATCGACTGTGCTCTCCGACTAACAATCGGAGGAGTCTGGGAACTGTATTGTTTCTATAGAGCGGGGGTGGTGGTCTACCTTACGGCGACTGCTCTTGAAATAACCATTGGCCATCCGATCCCGGTTCAGAGTCGGGCAAAGGACGCCTTGGTCCGCGATAGATTCGGTGCACACCGTTTCACCGCTTCGTAAGGGAAAGGACCGCGCAAGCGACCTCGAACTCGGAACCAATCGAGAGATCGGAGAAATCTGGTCACAATTGGAAGCAAGGGCGCGAGGGTCGGCCCGCCAGGTAACACTGGCTATCTCGCGGTAAGGCGTTGGCTTCTTGCGGGTTGTGACGTAGCTGGACGTTGGATTTGTTCTGTCCAAAGTCTTCTACGTTCACTGCAGGGCGACAGAACGAGAAAATCGTTAAAACGTCCTGTGGTGACGGGCTCGCCCGTTGTAGTTGACACCGCAAGTTGTTGTTAGTCAGAGTGCACAGTCAATTGGCTTACGCCGCACGGTGCGCAGACCGTCCAGGAGCGCCAGTAGGTCGATTCCTGGGGAAAACTAGCCCTAAGGCCATAGTCCTACCCGGGCTCGCACTTCATGCGTGGAGGCCGCCGGATGGGTGTTGACCCGTGAGTGTGACCAACCCTAAACAGAATGGGTCTTCGTGGCCAACACAGCAAGGGCCCTGTAGCTCCCACAGTATACCAGACAGTAGCTGCTCTTAGAACAAAATCGAAATTAAAGCGTCACGTGAGGGCTCGGATAGGTCACCAGATGTCCCGCTACTCGGCCTAGGCAGTAGCCAAACGCTCGAAAAGGTCGCTAGCCTTTACCTGCCCGTAATGCTAACCGTTCGCGTTCATCGGGACGTACTCCTCTGCCGACATTCCACGCACCCTCTTCCCGCAATGCCCTGTAGCTCGAGAGTAAAGCTACTGGTTGGTATACTGTGGAAATGTGATCCTGGCAGGTTCGCCTACTTGGCCGGTGTGAATGGTGGCTGCCGATATGCATACACCGTTGTCGCATCTGTTCCATGCCGATGCTTCGGCGTTATGTAATGGAAATTTCCTAGTGAACTACGAACTGTCTAAAGTAGAAAGTTCCAAGTGTATTTGAGATTTTGCTGTACGGATGATAAATATCAAACATTTTGTTTTTTTGTAGGCGATTGAATGTTTCCTGGCTGGGGTGACGCCTATTGTACCAGATACTATTAGCCACATCAGTGATCATCATATCGATAAATGGCATCCAAAAGCGACCGAAATGTTCGTTGAACTTACTCAGGTAAATTTAATTTACACTTGCTTGCTGTGCTCCAGTGTGGCCTCATAGCTCTCATAGTTCTCATTGTTCCTACATTTATTAACCATAGATAACTAAACTATATTTACAGTTACATAATAATTAAACATTCGTCGAGCGTACTACGCAATGAAAAACGTAAATCTTAGCAATATTATTTAAAAACAAATAAATATTTTTAAAATAATAAAAAACAGGGCTGCCGTTACAAAAGCGAGAGAGTTCCGTTAAACAGAAGACACTTAAGAATTTTTCAGAAAGTAACTTTTTAACTTTGTCAATTTTTACTGTACTGTATTGAATTTTATAATTTATGTACATACATATGTATTGTATTGCATGTTAACCCATTTTCGACCGGTGTTCGATTAATCGAACATGAAATTTGTCCATTTTCAATATTTTTTTTAACTATGAAAGTAAATAATATCAGCAATATAGTTATTATCATATATTACTATGCTCTTTTGGCTATTCGAAAATAATATCCATCACCTCCCCTCCACCCACCTCCGTAATTTTGGGGGAGGTTGAAAAATACCTTGCCGATAGACCTTTCTTGTAAATTATATTAAAAATATATAATTTAAAATAATAATAATATCTTATGGCCAAAGAACAAATCTATCTTTTTCAAACAAAAAATCAACACCTGGCAATACCTGGATGGCACAGGTATGAGTCAAAGTTAGTGTTCGATTAATCGAACGTTGGTGCTTATCCCATACCATAAAATTCCATACAAATGAAAAATATCGTAGTATAAGTGAATAGACAAGATTGTGTCAGTAAAAAACAATTGTTTATTGATTTTTTGGAATGTTAGATGATTCAGAGAATAGTAAAGAGATTTTAGGAAAATAAAAAAAATATTATTCATGGAAAACTTTGAAACAATGCGAGTGCATATGCTTGCCACATTTCTCGCACATTCAAATTGTTGGTTTGCCACAGCCTTTCAACTGGCATCGACGATGTTTCCCTCCCGGCTGACGGACGATGAGGTGTTCACTAACCACGTTTGGTAAGTTTCGCGGTCTCTGGAACTCCAGGTCATCATCCACCTCCATTCCTTCTTTATTATCGGTCAACATAAGAGACTCAGTGACGGACAGCTTGAATTGTTTCTGGCTCATTGGTTTCTCGTTTTTATATTTCGCCACCATAAAATGCAGTTTCCAAGCATGCACAACAGAGGAATTCAGGGTGTTTATTTAAAGTGGCCAGTACCATTTCTTTCCACGGATGTTGACTCGATAATTTTGAATGGCGTTGTCGTGAAGATCAACGCCGCCCATCCCTTTGTTATAGTGGCGAAGCACAGCAGGCTGATCCACGTTGACAAATTTACCTTTTTCTCTTGGCCCTTTCTTAGAAGCCTTAGTTGCTTTTTTCCAACGCCGAACAGAGTGGAGTGGCAGAATCTGATCATAATTTGTAGCAATTGTTACCTCCTTATTATCTTGCCAGCGACAAAGAGTGATCTGGTTGTTAGAGTCGTACATGTAATCATGTTCGCCGTGAGGCAAATCTTTTCCGGTTTTCATATTAGTAGCACCGCCAGATACACGATTACAGCGAACAGTTCCAGTGGCACAGAATCCCTTTTCTGACAGCAAGCACATAAGATGATAGGATGTGAAGTAGTATGGGGGCCTCGACATTACTAAGAAACGGAGAACGACATCAGCTCCAAGACCAACCTCTGTGCTGTATTCATCGGATTTTCCACAGTAAGAGATGAAAAAGAACAAATATCCGGTTCACGAACAGAGGCACCAAAGTTTATATCCAAAACAAATCGGTTTTCCTAGAATAAACATTTTGCAACTGTGGCGGCCGAATTAGGCCACCATCTGCTAGTCTATGGACAAAAACTCCGCCCAAATGCCAAACTGCATAAACTTTCTGTTTATATTATAGAATGGACGAAGCTTAAATCAATGAAATACAAATTAGGAAACTTCAATCACAATAATATAATAAAAATTATAGTACCTTGGCCATCTTATCGTTAGTATCTAATTCGTCATTATTGGCAAAATGAATGTATCTCTTGATATGCGTGAACGTAGCTCTCGACATTGCTTGCTTTACCATTGGAATTCCCATTGACAGCTTCGAAGACCAATAATCCTCAACAGAAGGCAAAGTGTGGTAGCCCGACAGCATTAAAATCCCCAAGAATCTCTTCAATAAAACCAAGTCTAAATTAAAATCGGTGTTCTTCTGGGCTGCAAATTGGTTGGTCTCAGTTACGATATGATCCAACACCTCCCCATCATAAAACTTTGAAAATATTTGAATTAGCGAAAGATCTTTAACCCCTCGCGGCCCGCGGTTTGAATTTTAATGTGTGCCTTACGGCCCGTAAGAAATTCGCGAGTCTCAAAAAAAAGATGGCGTTTCAGAAAAAAAACGATTACTCCGAAACTGTCACACCGATCGTCTAAAAAAGACCTGTTTTATGTTCCTATTGAAATTTGCTATTAGATATTTGTAACGTCGTTATGTAAAGCAATAAAGATTATTCATAATTATTAGTCGATTAAATAATCCATAATTAGCGGTCGGCCTCGCCTGGCCATTTCGGGCCGTCTGGGGTTCGACGGTAAATATCAATTCTGGACGTTTCGGGCCGTCTGGTACGCGAGGGGTTAAGTTTTTCACACAGCTCTTTTTGCATATCGGACAACGGAGCGGCATTAGGCGATATATCATAATGTAATTGCTTCTTTGCTCTATTCCTGGACCATTTTGGAGTTCCAATAAAACTCAATGGTTTGTAACTGACTTTCGTTTTTTTTCGAGGTGGGACAGTCGATTTTGCAGCTGATTTGGAAGTTGACGGCCCAGCCTCCGGTTCAGATGCTACAATCTCTTCAAAACCAATATCCTCAAGAATATTTCGCTCAGTCTCAATTGAACGCAATGAAATTGTCGTCGATTAATTCTTCATCCGATTGTTCATCTACCTCCGGTGGGAGTATATTGACAGATTGAACAGGATTTTCATTATCGCTCCAACTCTCTAATCTTACCTTGAATCTCCTTCATTGTTAATTTCTTCGAACGTGGCATTTTGCAATTCTAGAATTAAATAACAATACATATTCACTCAATAACATAACACTCGCACACATCGTATGAATCAATATTTTACTAAAAACTGACCACTTATTTTGCGATAGAAATGATTAGAAACTACCAAAATGTAAAAATATGATAAGCACGCACAAAACACCTTTATTTCTGTTGAAAACAATAGAAATGGAAGGGACGCGGTCACTTGACAGTAACATTTGACATTTCGTATTTGTATGGAATTTTATGGTATGGGATAAGCGCCAACGTTCGATTAATCGAACATTTGTTTTTTTGACATAACGGTAAAACGGGTGGGGGTATATTTTTTTTAATGACGGATTTGGAATCAGGGTACCCTAATTACCCTAGAAATATACTTTATTTTTAAAAAATCAACAATTTTTGCAGCGCGGTCGAAAATGGGTTAACTAACTACATTTAAATATGTAATAGATGTATTGTTTTACTTTATTGAGTACGTTTTCATTAATTTCAAAATTTTCCGTATGTTTCCTCCTCGATTTATGACAGAGTACATGTTATCCGAGTTTTTGATTATACGAGGTACCCTCGGTCCACATTACCTCGGATAAGCGAGGATTTACTGTAATTTAATTTTTAATGTCATGTCAAGTTAATTCTTTTAGTTTACAGATTGGTATTTATTAATATCGTACATACAGTTTCCAGTGATTTTGATACCACATATCTACCACTTGTGTCCTCTGAAATAGCAACAAAAACATTACGTTTTACATTTTTCAGGCAGCTAGATGGAAAAAGCTGTTGTCCCGTACGTGTCTCTTCCGGGAGCGTGCCCTCATGAGCGGAGCTTCTGTCTGCGGTGGAATTGCATCCGTCGGAAGATCTCGCGCATCCGGAGACGATTCCGTCATTCCCGGAGTTAAGCTGTACGACACACTCGAAGGTAGGTCACGACCCTTAGTATAACCATTGATTATATAGAGTATTAGATTGATTGCTCAATTCCATAGTACGTTTTGGAAATCCTTCTGGCCTGGCGATATGCAGGTTGGCGCTGATGTCCGACGAAACTAACAGCAATTTATTTGTTTTTTTTATAAAGGACTGATTGATTATAAAAGTCATTATTTAACAAATTATAATAATAACATTAAATTATTAGTGCCATCTATCACATTTTTATATAGGCTGATTAAATCCTAGAAATAATACGGAGTTTAGAATACTATCTGTTAGACTATTTGAACATTAAAGTACCTAATTATTATAAATTAAAACCTGTATAGTAAATTAGAATTACTACAATTAGAATTACTACAACTGGAATTCTAATTGCAATTGTAATTACAATTGGAATTGTAATTACTCATTGCAGAGATGACTACTCTCAAACAAAGAATACAAAGAGGGGGACCTGATTGAGACAAATAAAATTCTTAGTAATTATTATGATGTACCTGAGCCAAAAGAAATGTAAAAATTCAACCTTAACACAAATTTTCCAGGTAACAGTAAAAACTCAAACGTCCGAAATTTAAATCTAATCCTCTTAAGAACGTTCTGCAAAATAGAGTAGTGGACATATGGAATACAGGGTAGTCTCAAAAAGTAGTAGGACTGAACTAATTTAATATTTTTTATTGAACTAATCGGTACAAATCCTTAGTAGTTCTCGAAATAGCACCCTTGTGCTTCGACACAACGCGTATAACGTGATTCCCATTGCGCGTACGCCTTCTGAACTCGCTTTCCGGGATCCCCTTCAGAGACGCCATCACGACCCCTTGGACGTCTCCTACGGTCTCCTAAGGACGTCTCCTACTGCATTTGGCAAAAAGTTGGCGCACACCTTTCGCATGTCACACTGTTGAGCAGCTCATGGCAGCATCCCCGTAGACATCCTTAATCATTACTAGGGTCTCCGTCGCGGTTTTCCCGAGTTTGACATAGAATTTGATGGCGTAGCGCAGATTTTTCTCCATCTCGGATCGCTACGACACTTCTTAGCAGAGGTTCACGGAAATCGACGTGCTTACTCTCCGCTTGCCTGCAGGCGACTGGCAAAAAAATCTCGGTCTCATTGGAAGGCTCAACACTACCACGCCCAGGTAGTCCGACCCCACTCCACCGTTCCAGTCACGCTACTGAAATTCAGTCCTATAACTTTTTGATCCTACCCTGTAAACTGCCATTTAAAGTGATTAGTGCAATCTCTGTCAGTCAATTTAAAAACAGTCTCGGTTTGTACCTAAAAACTTGTTAATATTGTTTATGTTCAACTTTACAAGATCTGATCAGTCTAGAATAAATAATAATAATAATGCAAAATATATGCTAGTTTTCACTCCCTGCAAACGCTCAAACGATTTATTCCTATGTACACAAATAAATCTCTTGCACAGTCTTTCCTCTTACAAAATTTATCTTTGCAAAATGTATGCATACGATTCATATTCTGTATACATAAGTATGATAATGTGTCCGGATTAAGAGCACGGTTAAAGTGGTTGCCAGTTCATATACTTGCTCTCCTCTTTCGTGTACTCTCCCAATCGACACCATCCTATCTCCATGAGCTTTTCGATACATTAAGTTCCCACGGTCTCATACTTGTCAGTCAGCTTTGGAGAATTTAACACAAAATTCCATATCAAAATACAAATTTTTACTCCTACTCTTTCTGTGTTGATTGTGCAAGAGATTTCTTTTCTTTTCCTACTTTCCATGGATACCTTTTGGAGTGATTAGTGAAAGCACTGTTGTTTATTTAAAAAGAATCTTAACCCTTGGAGTAAATGGGTATTTTCATGGATGCATCTGTCTCTTTTGCAGGATTTTCGGCGACATCGACGGCGCTCGACTTAAAGTACTATAACTACGAAACTACTACACCAATCATAAAAAGAACAACTGCACAATGATTGCATTGAAATTTCGAATATAGAATATTGAAATATCATTTTGTAAAACAATTAGATAATTATGAATAAATATGAGAACGTCAAAGAAGTGAAAAAAGCGCGCGACCAGATTTGGTCGACTCGTACTCAACGGATAATTGTTTCGCGACCAGATTTGGTTGACTCATACTCAACGGGTTAATGTGTACCTAAAAACTTGTTGATATTGTTTATACATAGAAGAAGAGTCCAGAATACATAATAAAAATAATGCGAAAAAATGGCAATGACATAGGTGAGGACGTAATTAATTTCCTTCATTTAATAGATGGTACTGAGATGGATATTGGTGCACATTTGGTGAAAGAAGGTTGGGCTGCGGAGATAGATGACAAGCAGGAACAGCAGTCAAAGACTTGCACTCCGCCGTCGAGTCCGGTCTTGCCACACGCCCCCAACACTCCTTTCGGTGATCTGGAAGTGTCTAAGTAAGTTTAAAATAGGTACTTTATTTTCCTAATACAGTACTCCCTCCATAATCCGGTAATCCATTTATTCGGTTCTGCTAGTAATCCGGCTTTATATAGGCAGCTACCAAGCTCGGTAATTCAGAGCGTGAATTGAAGACAAGTGACTGCTTGTCGCAAGCTCAATGACTGCTGTGCGCGATGTATGTGACTACTTTGTCTGCCTTACGCCAGTCTTACGTGTTGTGCTAGCTGAATGTGTTTTATTTCATCAGTGTAATTTTGTGTTTGCAGTGCTCTGATTTAAAAGTCTCTACAGTGTATGTACTAATGTGGTGTATAATACAGTATTATATACTATGTGTACAATAAATAAGTTAATAGTAAAAACACATTTTTAAAAACAAGGTTTTATTAAAATGCTCTGTCCCGAGCCAACACTGGGTGCAGCAGCCATGTCATAGTGGAACTTAAAACTGGCTATCATAATGTAATGCTATACAAAATTTCGTGTTTGTGCTGTTGATCGTTGAGGAGTCTCCTCTTCGGGAGCCAACCCTGGGTGCAGCAGCCATGTCATTGTGAAATTTAGAATGGGCTATCATAATTGAATGCGTATACAAAAATTGTGTGTCTGTGCTGTTGACCGTGGAAGAGTATTCTTTTTGGGAGTTAATCCTGGGTGTCGAATCAGGTCATGTTTACTATAAAAATGCATTGTCATCGGAACTGAACCAAAATGTAAAATTTCAACTTCATAGGATAAGAGGAAGTGGTTTTAATTCAGCTTGCAAGATTTGATCTAATCAAACTAGCAAACATTGCAAGGTAAATAAAAGCTTGTAAAAATAGCTTCTGCCTTTTAAATGTGCCATAATTAGTGATTTCTAGTAATCCAGCGTTTTCAGTATATTATCTGCCGGATTACCAAGAGACCACTGTAGTATAATCAATGATCTATAGAACAATCTTTGAATTATTTAAGTTTTTGATGTTTGCCAATAATATCGCATTTGGCAGCTGGACAAAGCCAGTAGCGAACTGTTTATATCTGTTTTTTCTTCTTTTTTTCACGGAAAAAGTAATCAAATCTGTTACTAATTGATATTTAGCCTATTTTACATTATTTTTTTATTAAAATAAGGAATGATTCCTGTAAAATATGAAAAATAGTATACAACGTACTTGCAATGGCTGGCAATGGCATCCATTGAAATGGTCCTCTTTGCATAATGTTGGATTTGTTTATGTGCCAACAAGGATTTGACAGTACCCTCCAAACCCCTAATACAGTTTGAGCGGGTTGGCTCTAAAGGCAAAACTCTTTAGACAATGACAATCCACTATCTAGCTCTGCCAACTAGACCGCGAGAGACCAACCCTTACCGCTTGGCACTGGGTAGTTAACCTAGCGGGCAGTCCAAGCGCTTCGCTACCAGTTAAGGCCAGATTTCTCCGGCCTTCCGAATGGTTACAGGTTTGAGGTCACTTGCGCAGTTCTCTCCCTTACGTAGCGGTGATTCGATGTCTACTGAATCTATCGCGGACCACGGCATCCTTTGCCCGGCTCTTCACCCGGTATCCAATTGGTCCTTTCAAGAGCAGTTGCTATAAGGTTAACAATCAACCCCGCTCTATAGGAAATAAAACTGTTTCCAGACTCCGGTTATCAGTCGGAATGCACAATCGATTGTTGATCAAACATACCAAAAGACCATGAATACAAAATTAAATAAATACCATGGTCTCGCAAATGCCGTCGGAACGGCTTTACTGTTCACCTTTACGAGATGAAAGTTGGCACTTGTACCTTACCAGGAAAATCTCTGTTTCACCTCTTAGATCATGGTCTCTCTAGGAAATTAATCAACTGCTTCCTAGGAAAAAATATCTAAAACAGTAATTTCTGCATCTCAAATTCTATGGCCTCGAAGGGGGGAGTGAATGGGTGGTAAGGTGACACTCACTTTTGTTAGGACAGTTGTCCAAAACCTACCACAGCGGGTTGTTAGTTCGGAGTACACCGCTCACCCTCCAAAAGTGTAATAATACTATGATGGACCTGACTCGGGCCTGGGTCGGTGATTTCCATGGTAGCTCCGTTTGTATTTTATTTTATTTATTTTGAATGAATGTCTACAAATTACATTATCTTGAGGAATATTTCATAAGGAATTGGTTTCTGTAGGCAGTAATTGTTTGATAGCTACTCGCTGTTGGTGATGACACTGGTTTGACCTTTAAATAATAGTGTTATTATTGATTTTTGTACCGTTGGCCTATGAACTAAATATATCATTTGAAAGCACTATTATTTATCTTTCTAATGAGTTAACCCGTAAAATGATTAATCTACAGTCTATGCCGACAGTCAGAAGAATCATGAGATATTTTTTTTCGTCCTTTTTATCCTAATGTTCCATAACCATACAGTGAAGCCCTCCAAATGTTTTTGCCTTGGACTCGCCCGCATGGGCACAAAATTTACATCCTATGACCCCAAATTGGTCTATAAGGGCTCTAATATCTCCCTTATAGACCCAAACAATCATTTCAAATTCCTCGGCAGAAAAATCACCCATGAGGGAAAAGACGTCTCGGGCGATCATGTTATAGAGCATTTCAAAAGTTGCCTGGCGAAAATAGATGCCTTGCTAATTTCTGGCCCTCGTAAGGCCTGGATCTATGACAATTATCTAACGTCACATTTGTCATGGCCCTTTCTTATTTACGATTTTACCAAAACCCAACTGTCCCGTCTAGATGCACTGGTGACAGCTAGTTTAAAATCCTGGCTGTCCTTAGCCAAACCAGCTGACCCCTCGACTCTCTTCAGGTCCAAACAAAATTTTGGGCTAGCGCTTAAACTGCCCTCTCTGCTCTACGCCAACTCCAGAATAACCAAAAATTCGATTCTGTGCAATTCCAAAGATCCGGCATTATCGAAGCACGTAACAAGTGGCTGTAGTGATTCAAATGAACTACAAGCCCGCGTAGACTTCCACAAAAGGTTCCTTACTGGAATCAGCCAGAATGGCACTGGTCTGGGGTATGGCAGTACAACCACGAGCGACGTGGACTTGAAGAAGTCTCTTTTGCGGGGAGATTACGACAGCAAGAGTATGGCTCATGCTATTGGCCTTCAATGCCAGAATGATTGGACAACAATTGGTGACTTTTGCATTCCGCCTCCAATGCACTGGAAGGTAATGCTCTATGACTGGACGCCAGAGATGCTGAAATTTTATTTGAATGCCTTTCAGCATACACTTCCAGACCCCAGTAACCTCGCTCGTTGGAGCTTTGCCGAGGATAGTTCTTGTCCCCTCTGTAGCAATACCCCTTGCACAGCTAGGCACATTCTAGCTGGCTGCAAGGTGGCCTTAGATCAAGGACGGTACACTTACCGCCATGACAAAGTTCTCGCTGTTATTCGCGAGGTAATTAGTCTCTCAGTGGCTCGTGCCAACAAGGGTTTGACAGTATCCTCCAAACCCCCAATACAGTTTGTGCGGGATGGCTCTAAAGGCAAAAAACATTTAACTACAAAACCTTTCTCAATAATCGAGAAAGCTACAGATTGGATTCTGGAGGTTGATTCGGTCTCTAAGCAGTATAAATTCCCTGAAAGTCTCGGATGCACAGCCCTCCGTCCAGATATAACTCTTTACTCTCTATCTCGGAAGGTGGCTCTTATTGTAGAATTAACTGTTCCATGGGAATCAAATATCCCAAAAGACCACGAGTACAAATTAAATAAATACCATGATCTTGCAAATGCCGTAACCCGGAACGGCTTCACTGTTCACCTTCACGCGGTGGAAGTTGGCGCTCGTGGCCTGCCAGCTAAATCTCTATTTCACCTCTTTAAAGATCTTGGCCTTTCCAGAAAAATAATCAACTCTTTCTTAGAAAAATTATCTAAAACTGCGATTTGCGCATCTCAAATTCTATGGCTTCGAAGGGGGAGTGAATGGGTGGCAAGGTGAACGCTCACATGTGGCAAGACAGCTGTCCTAAACCTACCACAGCCGGTTCGTAAGTCCGGAATCCACTGCTCACCCCCCAGAAGTGTAAAAAAAATAGTATTATGATGGGCCCGACTCCGGTCGGTGAATTCCATGGCAGCTCCGTTTGTATTTATATATAATTTTTATCATATATCCTGCTATTGTTTGTATTTTGACATATATTTTTAACAAAACTAATCTGGAATGAATTTCATACAATTTGTAATAACTTTCAGGGTCCTACCTGAATAAATAGCAAGTCTGAAAAATATCAAACATAGATTTTTCTAACAAGCATACGATTTCGCCAAAATAATTTTATTGTAGCATATTTTAAAATCATATATCGCTTGGCATGAAAAGGCAGTAAGTTGGTAAGTTGATGCTCACATATGTCAAGACAGCTGTTCTAAACCTACTACAGCCGGTCGTTATATGATGGGCCCGACTCCTGTTGGGGAATTCCATGACAGCTCAGTTTGTATTTATTATTCCAATAATAAATACAAATGGTAGTTGTATTTATTATTCCCGGATTATATTACTTGTATTTTAAAAGGCATCCAGTAGTTCGGAACCCTTTAACCGCTTGGATGGTAATACCACCGATCGGCGGTTTTTCTATTGTGACAATTCGCAGGCGGCTGATCCCCTATTTATGTAATTATGCATTTATGTATTGATGTAATTTTGCAGCAAAAATCGCCTTCATTGAATAAGCCACCATTATATACTAGTATGCATGCAACACAAACAAATTTTTGAGGGTTGAAAACATGCCATCGTGATTTTTATTCATATGGTTGGCCTTCAAAGTATTACCTAATTCCAAAGATGCATATTAAATTATGCATACCTCTGGTAAAATGAGAGTGGTTTGCTTTTTGAGTCTTAATTTTTTCTATATCTTTTATAATAACTTTATGCACTCAATGAGATATAGCGATAGTAGAGTGAGTATATTGAGAGTTCTGAAATGACCACGACATGATGTAGTACGGTCAAAATTAATCAAAATTCTTGCGACCCAGAGAGAAAATATGTTGCCATAACTCTGCGCCCAGAAGGGATTCCCGTAACAGGGAGTTGACTCAAAATAGGCAAAGTACATTTTTAAAATATGTTTAATGAAGATCGATTTCTTTATTTGCCGTAGTGAGAAACAGGCGCTAGAAAGTCTGTCGCTTAATTCCATTCACTGAGCATGCCAGTGTAGGGAAATATCTCTGCAATGCTTTAAATAATATTAAATGACAATGCATAACTCTTAGTACGACTGCAAAAAGCACTTTCACACGGAAAATGACAATTGTAGTTACCAGTAAACAAATAAACTGTAAATTAGATACACACTTACCCATAAGACAATAGCTCAGACTAGTAATATTTGAATTTTATCAACTAGCATTGAATAGCATCATATGTTTATTTCACAATATTTATCGAAAACAACTATGGTTTTTTTCCTAGCCACAGGGTAGTGTAGGGAAATATTACTTAGCAAGGCTTCAAATAATATTAAATGACAATGTATAATTCTTAACCCGCTCACTCCGTAACATCCGATTGGGGGCATTTATGTCGGCCGCCGAAACACCGAAACGTCCGCTACCGGATATAGCGCTCGCCGCTGCGAAAAATGCAATTTACGATTCGAAACGTCGTACTATATGCTTTCTGAGGGCGCAACGACATGGCCAAAATATCTTTAATTCAAGATTTCTGTGTGGCAATATCGAACGGCGATTTAAAAAGTGAGCATAGACGTCAAAACGGCAGTTTCCATCGGCCACCGCCGCGGCCGCGTATAGTTCCGCGAAATGGTTGATAAAAACAGTGTTTTGTGCAGTGTTTTGTGCCATTTACTGGATAACAGTGAGTAATTTGCATTTTTAAGTAGTTTAGGCATGAGGATTAGTCAATTGAGATAGTCCATTTGCTGTTTTTCACGAATTTTTAAAGAAAATACTTCGGCGACAACAAACGGCTCGCGAAAAAATGGTTGTTATTATTTTGTAATGTTTATGAAATATCCCGATATATTGCGAAATATGACGTAATGTCGCTTTAATTTACTAACAAAATAAGTATTGCTTCATTTACATCCCAAGTTATCACATAATTAGGCGTATTTTGAAAATTATATCTTGTTTTGTAAAATGAATCGCGCAAAGAAACTTGTTTTGATAATTACTATGAGAGAATAAAGTGCGATTTTCGATAGTTTTTCGATGAAATGTGACTCTTTGGAGTATAGTAATTAGTTATTAGACATATAATAAGTCTATGATAAGACAATATAATTGAAAAAATCTAACGAATTTTATATTATGAGCATTCAAAGTTTATTATTAAGTTCGGATGCGGAAACTCTCAAAACTTTAGATTTTTCTATAATATCAGACAAAGCTCAAAGTTCTGGTGTGATTTCTAAGAAGTGTGATGTAGTAATAAAGTTATTTTGAAAGAATTTCATATAAAAAAATACCATAAGTAGTCACAAATTAAAAATTAAAATTTTTTTTTTTTTACGAGAATACATAAAATTTTTCTTGGCTGAATAAATAAATATTTTTGTATGCAAATAAGTAAAAAAAATATCGTTTTGGTAAAGCATTTAATAAAGAACATAACTGTATTTACAATTTTTGCATATTTTACGTATTTTGTGACAAAAAAATCGAAATGATTTTATAGGCGAGTTTTTTCAGTTTGCCAATTTTGTAATATTTATTCATTATTATCTTAATTGTTTTACGAGACAAGGTTATAATGTTTTATATGTCAAATTTCAATGCGATCATTTTTCTCTTTATCTTTTTTAAATCCGTTTAGTGGTTTATAAGTTATGATCGTTTTTCTCAAGGCCGTTGACTCGCGTCGATTTTTTGCCCGAATATGTCGCGCGCAAAAGTGATAGGTGAGTTTTTACTTCGCGACAGGGGTTAATATGACCACAAAAGCACTTTCACGCGGGAAATGACAATTGTAGCTCCCAGTATTTTATTGACGTAAATTGAATTATTTCACAAGGTATTTATTTCTCAGTATCTATATTGACATTGAATTTTATTTATTTATTTATTTATTTATTTATAGTATTACACAAGTTCGTTTGTACAGTTTACCATATCATGTTGTATATATATATATGAGACGTTAGCAAAAAACTGATTCTCGAGGAGATAGAGTAATGAATAAAAGTCGCCTAACTAGGCCAGGGCCTGTTCTAAGGCAGACTTTATAAAATATTGTTTAGATGTATCTAATCAAATTACTAAATAATTATTATATAAAAAAAAAATAAAATAAAAATTAAAACAATTAAAATTTGTAGAAATTCTATTACTTTGATAATAATTATTAACGTGTAGAGTAAAAGTAAAAATATGTTTGAAAGTAAAAATATATGTCTAAAATTTAAGAATAATGCGAAAATTTAATATACAAAAAATTAATATACAATATTCAACATTCCATTGATGTTTTCTCTGCCTTCTGTAATAAGCCACCTAGAAACCGATTTTTTAAATTTGTATGATGTTGAAATATCCCTAGGGTTTCACGAATATAGAAGAGCGCAATTTAATCAATTAATTTACTTCTGTCAACTCACTCAATTGGTAGGTCGCTCTCTACTTTCTACATTATTAACCGTTTGAGTAGCGGCATAATTTCATAACAGACCGCGGCAATTTATTTGGAATTTCTTGCAATATCGCCGTGCTCGACAAAAAGTACTATAACTATGGAACTACTATAGCAATAATAAAAAGAATAACTGTGAAAATGATCGCATTGAAATTTCGTATATAGAATATTGAAATCTCATTTTGTAAAACAATTAGATAATTATGAATAAATATGAAAAGTCGAAAAGGGAAAAAAACTCGGTATTTCTAACTTGTACTTGTCTTACGGAAAAATACGGAACCTTATTTAGAAATTGTAAATGCTATGGTGATCTTTATTAGATTCTCTATCAAAGGTAATATTTTGTTTTGCTTATTTACATATAAAAATATTTAGATACTAGCTCATAAAAACCAATAAAAATTATGATGTTTGACAATACAATTTTACCAGAAATATCCGCGAAATGACGGGAAAAATTATTCTAGTGGCCGTCTATGTATCTATGGTAATAATGAGATATTTGGTATGGAATTAAAAAATAATATTACTGTGCGCTCCGGGAGCAAGCCGCCAATATTGGTCGTAACGTAGTCAACTTTTCTGATGTGCAACCAAATTTGGTCATTACGTAGCCGAAGGATTAAAACGGTTCAAATATTCACATTGTGTTTTTCTCCTCTGTATATATCCTCGAGGTTCGAGGTCACCGTAAAAATATGGACTCTGGATCGTGAGCCAAGGACTACTCGATCATCTGCCGCCAGATACATTATACCATCTTAGATTTTCGCATATAGATGTTAATAGGTTTTGGACGATAGGGTTGTTAAACAATGAAAAGAGCAGTGGTGATTAAACTCTGCCCTTCCGGACTCCAGCAGTGAGGCAAACCGGTGATGTTGTATCATTAATATTTTTTTCCTTTCAACAGAGTCCTTGGCATGCTAATCGATAGAGATGAGAGATCTTCCAGTGTACCTAAGCAAGGACCAGGCGAGAGTACGCATCCTGGTATGTTTGTTTTGATAATACCATAGATTATATGGACGCTGTTAATCAATAGTGTCTCAACCCACATGCCCGCCATTTTGAGTAAATCGAATTTGAAGTTTGATTCTTAGTATTAACCTAATTTGTTAAAAAAAGTGTTGCATCGAGGTTTTTGGATATACAAGAATGTCTGTATATATGCAAGTATACTATTACAACAAAAAAAACAAGATACTGGCATAGTTTTTGCAAATAACGCAAGGTTTACTATAACAAAATGCTGTATATCGGCCACTTTATCCACAAAAATGTTTCAAGACTCATAACTCACTATTGCTTAACCCTTGGAGTAAATGGGTATTTTCATGGATGCATCTGTGTCTTTTGCAGGATTTTCGGCGACATCGACTTAAAGTACTATAACTACGAAACTACTACACCAATCATAAAAAGAACAACTGCACAATGATTGCATTGAAATTTCGAATATAAAATTTCGAATATTGAAATTACATTTTGTAAAACAATTAGATAATTATTAATAAATATGAGAACGTCAAAGAAGTGAAAAAAACGCGCGACCAGATCTGGTCGTATCATACTCAACAGATAATTGTTTCACAACCAGATTTGGTCGTATCATACTCAACGGGTTAAATAAAAGTTACGGACACAGGATCAACTTGTTGTAGGTTACGGAATTAAAAACTTTATTTACTTATTTGCAATACGATTAATGATTCCAAAAAAGGCATATATTATATGCCATTAGATTGCTCAACTCCGTAGTACGATTTGGTAACCCTTCTCTGCCGACAAAATGCAGATGGCGCTGATATCATCGACAGCGTAACTGATAGCACCATCTATAATTACATTGATAATAAATGTTTTTTTTTAAACTCAATAATTTATCCAATTATAACATTCAGTTATTACTGCCATCTATTTCATTTTTTATACAGGCTGATTACATAACGGAAATAATACGTAGAGATAGAATGCCCTCTCTTAATCTATCAACATTAACCCTTCAGGCCTCGGCCCCTCGGCCGATTGAAAAGTTGATGGCCCAAAAATTTTAGGAAAAATTAGTAAAAAAATTGAATTATAACACTGTCTCGCCAAAACATTAATTAGTGCTAAGCCACTGTACCCATAATTAAAATGAAACATGTTAACATAATAAAACATATTAAAATAAAACTAATTAAAATAAAATAAAATTAAAACGGGGCCGTCACGCTGAACCGTATTGTGGCCGATATCGGCCAATCGAGGCCTGAGGGGTTAAAGTGCATAATTATTACGTAATGAAACCTGTATACCAAATCAAAAATTTACATCCTTATGTAAATAATATTAACCCTTTGAGTATGATACGACCAAATCTGGTTCTGAAACAATTATCCGTTGAGTATGATACGACCAGATCTGGTTCCGCGTTTTTTTCACTTCTTTGACGTTCTCATATTTATTCATAATTATCTAATTGTTTTACAAAATGATATTTCAATATTCTATATTCGAAATTTCAATGCAATCATTGTGCAGTTGTTCTTTTTATGATTGGTGTAGTAGTTTCGTAGTTATAGTACTTTAAGGTCGATGTCGCCGAAAATCCTGCAAAAGAGACAGATGCATCCATAAAAAAACCCATTTACTCTAATAATAATAAGAGCTGTGATTTAAAAATTCGTTTGTTTTTAAATTGTGACAGGATACCAAGATAGGATACCGTATAGACGTGTTTAGAGCGCAGTCTAAAGTGCACTGCCATATTGGTATACTACAAAGGCCCCATAATAACATATAATTTAAAAATTTGTTTGTTATTATATTAATATTTTATACCATATAGACTTGTTTAGAGTTACATATACAGTGCGCCTCTATACTGTTATACCATGAATGTCGCCATATTGAACATAATAAGAGAAGAATAATCAATTTCTGAAACTATGTGGGTTTCCATTTACACTTTGCGTTTCGTAGTAAAATCCTATTCGCCAAATCGTAGTACGAAGTTGAGCAATCTAATATGCTATATAATCGATAATAATTCTCTTCTCTATTTGGAAACCAGTGACATTATGTAGGTACTGTTTTATTTATTGTAGGTGATCGTGTTTCCGCAATCCAGTCCGACTCTAAAACTAAGTCATCTTCACTGGCTTCAGTTCACGATGATGCTGCGCAACACGGGCCGAAATTCTCATCACATGCTGATCTCACATATCCCAATAGCAGCAACCATAGAAGCGCCAATGGCTCTTCGCACAATGGGCACGAATCTTTCGTAGAGGTAATAATTGCCAAGTAATCAAATCAAATCAAAATACATTTATTGTCTTCAAAAACTTTTACATAGTTGTCTAGACACTTTATATAGCTGCTTAATGTTAAAATAACTTTAAAATGGATACTAAATATTTCATAAGTATAATAAAAACAATAATTCTAGTAAAAACAAGTAAAAATTCCAAGTTGGGTTTCAGACTTCTTGACTGACCGGACCTTTGAAGTGAAAGTATATGACTATAAATCAGAATGTTTCACTGTATCCAGTAGACTACTCCAAGTGTCTGTCCTGGGTCCAGTTTTGTTTACATTGTATCTTACGGATCTTCAAGTTATTTTGCTGATGACACAAAAATGTTCACCAATCCTATTCTAAGCAGTGGACAGCTTCAGCAGGATCTTGACAAGATCAAATCGTGGATGGAAGATTAGTTGCTTACTCTGAACATCAAGAAATGTGTAGTGCTTCATATTGAGAAAAGCAACCGCAACAGACAATATCCTCTGGCAAACGACCATTTATAAGAAGTTAAGCAACAAAAAGATCTTGGAATAACAATTAGTGATGATCTCAAATGGGAAAAGGACAGTTGAAATCGCTAAGAGAGTCAACTCTCTATTTGATGAGGAAGGCTTTCCAACATTTGTCAATAGAGGTGTGTGTATTAGACCGATAGCAATGTATGTGCTACAGACCGATAGCAATTGTACCTGTATTTGCAAAAATTTTTGAGCTTGGGATTTCCAACAGAATTATTGAACACTTCAACAGCAGTAAGCTTTTTTGTGATGAACAGTATGCCTATCGTAGCAACCGCAGCACTGTATCAGCCACACAAAGATTAGTCACGCATGTAATGAAAAGTCGAGAAGCTGGAAGACATGTCGCCGCCATTTTTTGTGACTTATCACGAGCCTTCGATGTGATCGATCACGATTTGCTGCTGATGAAGTTAAAACATTATGGTTTCGATGGAAACGCCTCGAGCCTAATGAATTCTTTTCTTCGCAACAGGCAGCAAGTGACTGCTATTGAGGACTGTCACTCCATAGCGGGCGAGATAGCGATAGGCATACCGCAGGGATCTTGTTTGGGTAACACTCTTTTCCTTTTATACATGAATGACATTACATCTGCCACATCGCGAGCTGAGCTGATACTTTACGCAGATGACACATGCGCAGTAATAGACAGCGAGAGTGTACCATCGTTAACAGCAATACCCAACTTGTGTTGAATGAGTTAGGGGCATGGTTTGACGCTAATGGCTTGGTACTCAACATGTTATGTATTTCAGCCTTAGACCTACTAAAACCGAAATACATGTGACCGTCAATAACGAAGAATTAACTCAGGTATCCTCAACAAAGTTCTTGGGATTCGTAATCGATAATGAGTTACGATGGCACCTACCTATTGATGCTTTATGTGATAAATTGGGAAGAGCGTGCTATGCGCTCTATCGCATCGCTTCATTTCTCGATTTATCCGCGCTGCGCATGTGTTACTTTGCATACGTTCATTCACTGCTAACGTACGGCGCGGAGTTATGGGGGCGAGCAGCCGACAGGCAGAGGGCTTTCGTTATGCAGAAGCGTGCAGTCCCCACAATAGCGCGTGTGGCGCTTGATACGCCAGCTAGGCCTCTGTTTAGAGATCTCTGCATCATGACGCTACCGTCCATTTATATAATGGAAGTAGCGCTGTTCGTTCGCAGAAATCTAGCCGATTTTGAAGTGAATGGTGTGCATCATCACTATCCAACAAGATCCCGTAGCATGCTACGTTCGGTAAGTCATGCATTATCCAAGTCGGAGAGGCTAGCCTATATCGCCGGCCCAGCGGTTTACAACAAACTAAACGAGGACATTAGGCAGGCGCAATCTCTTGACGTGTTTAAGAGACACCTTAAGAGATACCTTACAGATAAGGCGTTTTACTCACTGGAGGAATACTACTCGAGTGAAGTCTAAAATACTTTGGTGGCTAAAGTATTTAATGATCTCTTTTGCATTTTGTCTTGTATTTTCTTCTTTTTACATTATTCTTGTGTCTTTTTTTTCTTCATTTTGTTTTGTTTTTTTATCTTTTCTTTACGATAAAAAAAAAATATGTTTGTTTGCTAATATGTATGAATGTTCGCTAATCTGACTTGTATACCATTATACGAATAAAATGAATATGAATATGAATATATGAATATAAACAACTATAGGTATATGTGAGACCTATTCTTGAGTATGGCTATCAGCTCTGTATCACCCTCTTATGCAAAGATGTAGATGTCCTGGAGATTGTGCAGTGAAGGGCAACCAAAATGCCAGTGGGCCTGAAGAATATGAATTATGAAGATCGCTTGGAATTACTTGGACTGACTACTCTGAGACAAAGAAGACAGATAGGACCTGATTAAGACATATAAAATTGTCACAAATTATTGTGATGTACTTGGGTTAAAGAACCCCTTTTGCAAGGAGACTACAACTCTTCAACCTGAAGAAATCCCTCTTGCGAGGAGACTACGACAGCAACAGTATGGCTGGACGCCAGAAATGCTGTTATTTTATTTAAATGCCCTTCAGAGAAACACTTCCAGACCCCAGTAACCTCGCTCGCTGGAGCTATTCAGAGGATAGTTCATATCCCCTTTGTAGCAACACGCCTTGCATAGCTAGACATATTCTAGCTGGCTGCAAGGTGGACTTGGATCAAGGACGGTATGCTTACCACCATGACGAAGGCCTTGCTGTTATTTGCGAGGTAATTCGCTTCTGAGTGGCTCGTTCCAACAAGGGTCTGACAGTATCCTCCAAACCCCCAATACAGTTTGTGCGGGATGGATCTAAAGGCAAAATCATTTCACTACCAAACCTTTTGCAATAATCAAGAAAGCTTCAGATTGGATTCAGAAGGTCGATTCGGTTTCCAAGCAGTATCCATTCCCTGAAAGTCTCGAATGCACAGCCCTCTGTCCCGATAATACTCTTTACTTCTTATCTCGGAAGATAGCCCTTAAAAGTAGAATTAACTGTTCCATGGGAATCAAATATCCCAAAAGACCACGAGTACAAACTAAATAAATACCATAATCTCGCAAACGCCAACACCCAGAACAACTTCACTGTCCACCTTCATACAGTGGAAGTTGGCGCTCGTGGCCTGACAGCCAGATCTCTGTTACATCTCTTTAAAGATCTCTCTCCAGAAAAATAATCAACTCCTTCATAGAAAAAAATATCTAAAACTTCAATTTCCTCATCTTAAATTCTATGGCTTTGAAGGAAGAGTGAATGGGCGGTAGGGTGGAAGCTCACATGTGGCTAGCTCTCCTAAACGTACCACAGCCGGTCATTAGTTCAGAATCCACCGCTCACCTCTCTGAAGTATAATAATAATATTATGATGGGCCCGATTCCGGTCGGTGAATTCCATGGCAGATCCGTTTGTATCTATTACTATATAAATTGGACGTCAACACAAATCTACGAGGTCACGGCAAAATACTCAACCGTGAAAAAAAATAATTTATTCCTATTAAGAACGTTCTACAAAATCGAGTGGCAGACATGTGGAAGTACCATTTGAAGTAATAAGTGCAAGCTCTGTCAGTCATTTTAATAATTAATAGTTTAAAAAAAACACAAAAAACACGCTTTTGGGCTATGATACCATATTCACATACACACGGCTATGATACGATATTCTATCATGGAATGCCAGTGCCTGTCTTCCGGCTTCATCATCAGACCTTGAAACCTAATCGTGGTCAAAGTTCATTGCAAGACTTTTCTAACAAGTCCAAACACAGCTATGATACAATATTCCATCATGAAGTTCTACTTCATATCTTCCAACTCCATCATCAGATCAGTTCGACAGTACCATATTATTGTATTGTTATCAGAACTACATACAGCTGCCAATTTTCATGACGCTACGATCCTTGGAAGATGGTTAAATTAGTTACCTTAGATTCCATTACATAGTTACATACAGGTCGACCTAATAAAAGCGTGTTTAAAACAGACTCGATTTGTTCCTAATATTGTTTATGACTAGCTTTGCAAGTTTTAATCTGGATGTATCAGCCAAGCTGCCTGTCCAGAATAACTATTAATACTTTTTTTTCTCTATTACTATTTTAAGAAAACTGTGTTACAGGCGGAACGTGCTGGCGGCCATGATTTCACTCCTCTTCACCGTGTGGACTCGAAGGACGATTCAAAAGCGAAAGTCTCAAGAATACACTCGAACCATAATCTTCACAGCATGGGCAGGGAAGGCTGATGTAATTGTCTATGTCAATATTTTTGTATACAGGCCTACAAGTGTCAAATTTTCTAAAAGATACTGCGATTAGTCAATGATTCATTTGTCTAAAGTTTCTGAAGTCTTCTTTATTATTCGTTGGTTAATCTTGCCTCTCCACAAGCGTTATAGGATTTAAATATTTACTGGTGTTTTACACTTACGATTCCTAATTTTTTAAGTTTAAAGTAAAGCTTAAAAGTTGTTTACTATTTGGAAAAGAGTGCCCTGTGTATTATTATTTTTGTTATTTTTGTGAAATCCCACAGCTTAAGAAATTAATTATATTTTTATAGAGAGTGCAATGTAAGGGAACTAAACGTGGGCTATTACAACTTTATTGGCCACTGCTCGAAACAATGTTATGATAGATTTCTGAAACCATTACAGAGCCTTGAATTGTTAGATGCATAGAAGATGAAGCATGATAAACAAGGTGAAGCATTATCAATGGTAGCACCAACTTCGTTGCTTTTCTCTGAACTCTCTCCATGTGCTCTATATCCTTCTTAAGCCGGGTTTCCTGTGCGTGTTTTTTCGAAACAATACACAAAAACATCGAAACAAATGGGCGTGGCCATACACATTTGTGTATGCAAACATAATGTTTTTGTTTCCCGTGCCACTTGGAAAACATTCCCCGGGCAGGTGGAGGGGAAGGGTTTGTTTCATTTTCAACCACTTGGATATTTTTTACCACTTGGACAGATGTTTAGGTTATCTATAATTGCTAAAACTAAATTACGTTTTCCCCGTCGAAACTTTTTTTATATATACATAAAATGTTTATTTAAACAAACATTTCTATACGCAAGAGACAGCTTGTGTATGAAAACAATTGTTTTTGTGTATTGTTTCTAAAAAACACGCGCAGGATACCCGGCTTTAAAGTACTTGTATATGTTTCATTTCTATATATACATAGTTAATTCTCTTAGCACAAAACGGTTGTTTCATTGCATTTTTCCACGTTTCACAAAAGGTAAAAAGGAATCAACACTTAATAATAATTTGCGGTATTTCTATTTATTATACGACTTAATTGTTTTTATAATTAGTAGCTTCTTGATTATTTTGGTAATATTAGTGCCATAAAAAAACTGGATTGTTTATGCATGGTAGTCTACGGACGACGTTTGAGGTGCTTTTTAGTAGGGTTGGTTTTTGTTAAGGTATTCAAGTAAGTTGTGTATTTGAAGAAAATGCCTCCGATGTATTTTGGGATAGTTAGCTTTTACCCAGTATTTAAGTGTTAATCGGTATAAAAAACTGATGATTGTGATTAAAATTTAAAAAGTGCTCCTCTGAAAGTGTTTAAATACTTAAGTTCCTTTGTGTAAATATACTTGTTATCGCCTTAGAATATAGAGCAGCACATCGAAAGTACTCTAAAAAGTGTAATATTAGGTCCTTACCTATGAAGTTGCTGTCTTTGAAAGGAAATTTAATACCGAATCTCAAAAATACGGGCCGCGACAGATTTCTCGGTCACTCGCCCACATGCTCAGATCCTTTAAAATATTAGGATTTCTACCCCTTTTTCGTTTCAGTGCATTGGTGTTTGATAAATGCAATACGAGCGATCTGAGCATGTGTGTGCGATCTGAGCATTCGGCACGGCCTATATACAGGATGATTTTTAAAATTAGTGACGTCCTTGAAGTGAGTGAATCAGTTCATGCCAATAAGCAACTTTTAATATTAAACAAAAAAAAATGTTTTTTTTTTAACAATTTCAATAATTTAATGTTTTGAAAAATAGTATAAAAAGAGTTGAGCGTGTTGCGCCAACTAGCAGTATGTAAAATATCGCAAATATCGTTTCGCTTCGCTATCGCTCAACGCTTGTCAAACTTTTATTTATCAGTCAACTTTTTCAAATTTACCGTTTTTTTTTTTTTCAAAATTTGTTTTTCTATTGTTTTTTTCTAAAAAAATATGAAAAGTTGCTTAGTTGCTCGTACTTATTCACCCACTTCAAGGATGTCACTAATTAAAAACTCTATTATCTATGCAGTTGGCCATTTTAATGAGGCTAATGTCTCTGATATAAAACTCCTGGACAGGAATCAATGAATTGTGAAACTGCATCCAGTAGTTAGCTCCATATGTGTTTGTACATAGATCACGGTTTTTTTTCTAGCTGACATTTTAACAGCTTTGATTTGTTCCATCAGTCGAGTGGCTATTGGCCGTTTTGTTTGTCCAATGTAGGCTAGCCCACAACTGCATTCGACTTTATACACACCCTGGGCACAGTATACAGGTAGTAGCTTCTCTTAGAGTTCTAAGGGCTACCACAAATCGTACTGCCTTTGAACAAAATTCGCATATTCAAACGTCGAGAAATATGATAACCCCCACCCGTGCGTAACGCTAACTGCAGACATTTGCCAAAACATATCTCCCTGCCCATTGGGATAGGGTGTGCAAGGGATTGCACCCTATCCCCGTACAACACCACAGCGTAAATTCGTTTTTATCCCATTTATAATTTCAAACAACCGCAATAGTCTTCAATTTCAAACAGAAAGACAAATGAACAACTGATTTTGAGAAAAAATTGAAATAAAATTTATTATAATATGGAATTCCAATTCGAACTGGTTATCCAAGCTTTAATGTGACCAGTGTAAAAAAAAGGCAACTACATAGGTAATGATCTATCACTGGGTTTCTGATTGTTTATGGTCAAAGCCAACTCTATAGTCTGAGGTTTTTGTACTTAAATAAGAAACAAAAACTGTTTGTGACAATAGTCTGGAAGGCAATTTTGTACGTAAAACATTTGTGAATAATATTTTTATCAATAAATAATACGAAATGTTCATAATTGTTTTTTTTCTTCAGATCTATACTACTTTATGGTAGCGTCTATTGCCATAGTTTTACCACAGTATTATCTATGGAAAACCCCAGAATAGAAGCAGTTAAGCAACAAAAAGACCTTGGAATAATAATTAGTGATGATCTCAAATGGGAAAAACAACGGTGGCAATCGCTAAAAGAACCAAATCTACTCTCTATCTGGAGTCTATCTGATAAGAAAGGCTTTGCAACATCTGTCAATAGAAGTGTTTATAAAGATCTACAAGGCATATGTGAGAGCTATTCTTGAGTATGGCTATCAGCTCTGGAACCCCCACACACCAAAGATATAGATGTCCTGTAAATGGTGCAAAGAAGGGCAATCAAAATTCAGTGGTATTTTGGTTGCACTTGATTTCGGTATCATTTTGGCCTGAAGAATAGGAATTATGAAGATAGATTGAATTACTCGGACTAACTACTCTAAAACAAAGAACACAAAGAGAGACCTGATTGAGACACAAAGATCTCACAAATTATTACGATCTACCTGGGCTAAAGAACAATTACAAATTCAACGTTAACACAAATCTTTGAGGTCACAGCAAAAAACTCAACTGCAAAATTTAAATCGAATCCTCGTGAGAGCGTTCTGCAAAATAGAGTGGTGGATATGTGGAGTAATCTACTATTGATTTCTATCTGCAATCGGTCGCAGCATTGAAGACCATAATCAGATGTATTGTTGAGTTGAAGGCGTGTAAGATGACTCCTCCCTCGAAGAGTCTCCTCTTAATATTAATTGACTGCTCTAGTGTCAGTGTCTGTCACTCAGGTCTGCCACATCAAAGCGTTTTAACCTTCTTATGTTTTCACCTAAGTTTGTTAGGTTTGAGGCTAGGGCATTCACGTGTCCTACCAGTGTCATTTTATATCTTGCACTGTACTTTTGCAGTTCTTCCTTAACCGTCGGCATTTTGAGGTGTTCGTGGATCTCACTGTTCCGGGTGAACCATGGGGCGTTTGATATGGACCTCAGAACTTTGTTCTGGTATCGCTGAAGGATTTCTACGTTGGAGTCACTGGCTGTGCCCCATAGTTGGATGCTGTAAGTCCATATCGGTTTAAGGATCACCTTATAAACTAGCATCTTGTTTTCTAGGGAAAGGCATGAGCCACGTCCTATCAGCCAGTTCATACTTGAGAATTTAGTATTCAATTGAGTCCTTTTATTTTTGATGTGGTCTTTCCAGGTGAGACGTCTATCCAAGTGCATGCCTAAATATTTGACGCAGTTGTTGTGGGGTAGTATGTCTTCTCTCCCAGTTTCACTGTTGGACAATCGCCTCTCCGCAGAGCAAAAGTAATGTGTTGGGATTTGGCTGCACTAGCCTTGATTCTCCATCGTTTCAGCCACTGATAGACCTGATTCAATTCCAAATTCCAGTTGGAGCATATCGGAGGCAACTTGCGGGTCGGAGTTACTAGCCAGGATGGCTGTATCGTCTGCAAATGTGGCAGTAGTTACGCCCTGAGTTAGAGGTAGATCAGATGTGAATATTGTGTAGAGAACAGGTCCTAATACCGATCCTTGTGGTCCTAATACCGATCCCAGAATAAATAATGATAATAATATATATGGTCTGATTATAGTAGACCAGCTCGCGCCCAAGACATGGTGATCGTGCAGCTTGGGTTTAGGCAAGGGAGGAGGTGCAGCATACCCGTTTACCATGCAAGGCTTTTACATAACTATGTATCTATTATTATACAATATGTATTATAATTTTATTTTTGTATGAATGTATATGTGGGTATATATGCATGTGTATATATATATATATACAGGCGCGGATCCACGGGGGGGGGAAATTAGGGAAATTTCCCCCCCCAAAATCGACGTAGAAGAAAAAGACAGTGTGTCCGCGTCGCTTCTTGCTTCGAAATCGCTCGCGCGCATCATTCAGTCAGTCGGCCGTAGACAGCCGTCGTACGTAGTAGAAAAGTTAGACATTGACGTTAAAAGACCGAGGACGTGCGCGAGACAAACGAGACGGGAAAATTATGCACTAGAAGATTGTCAGGACTACTACAGGGTATCTACGTTCATACCGTTAATTGAAACAGTGACCGAGGATTTAAAAGTGCGTTTTTCCCAAGAGGTACTAGATTCCTTTAATTTGACATTACTGATTCCGGATAAAGTTATACTACAAACTTTTAATCAAACTAAAGAACTGATCAAATCTCTTATCTCAAGATTTGGAAACTTGCTCGAAGGTAACAAAGAGATACAAGTTTTAAAACTGAAAGCAGAAGTTCAACACTAGCAGCAACTATGGTCTACAAAAAAAACATCTGGTGACGGTCTACCACTACCAGCTTCATCATTTGATGCACTTAAATCCTGCGATGAAGACGTATACCCAATAATACACAAACTACTTCAGATTTTCTGCACACTACCTGTAACGAATGCTAGTGCTGAACGATCGTTCTCATCTTTACGTTGCATCAAAACTTGGCTTAGAACTACCATACTAGGAAAAAGATTATGTGGCTTGGCGTTACTCCACATCCACTATGACATTGATATAAAACCAGAAGAAGTAGTGGAACGCTTTTCAAAAATAGGGCAACACAGAATTTTGATATAAAATTGTGTGGTCACATTTTTATTTAGATTTATATAATTTTGAAATTTTAACATTAGGCGAAACTCTCTTTATGTCTTTATTCTGTCTTAGTATGTCTTTATCTCTTTATTTCTTTTTATGTAATAAATGAGTATTTTACACACCAAAGTCTAATAATTTCCCCCCCCAAAATGGCTCTCTGGATCCGCCACTGATATATATATATATATATATATATATATATATATATATATATATATATATATATATATATATATATATATATATATATATATATATATATATATATACATATTAAGTTGCTGAGATAAGCTATTTAATTAGTTAGTTTTATTTAATATTACAACTGTTGGCTGTCAGATATTGTGAAAAGAAAAGGCTGCCGTTTGTACTAATTAATTATTTTCCCGGCAGAGGAAAGTATTGTGAATGCGCTAAAAAATCGAGATGAAAATGGAAATATCTATTTTGACACCCCTGAGACAATTACGACCATTTCTAGACTGAAGTCTGTCTGTGAGTGTGTGTCTGTCTATGTGTGTGTGTGTGTGTGTTGTGTGTGTTCTCCACGATAGCCCCTAAATGCTTCATCCGATTGAGTTAAAATTTGGCATGCAGGCATGGCATCATTCAGTCACGGCAAGAGTTGAAAAGATTGTAGTTGAAATCTGTCCAGAAGGGGCGCTAGTCATACTTCAATATTGAAATATTACAGTTAGAGACTTTGAAATTCGGTACACAGATGCATTGTTGGGCTAAAACTACCTTGTGAAATTTTGGTTGGAATACCTCTTATACAAGCGATGCATTTTTTAAATTTTGTTTAATAACGGATTTTCTCTGCTGTAGTTTCGAGCAGCTAGCGCCATCTGTTACCCGCATTTGTCACAATTTAGCCGCGGCTGGGGTTCGTGTCTTCGCTTAGACTCCGACTCGCACTTTAGAACCTGTTTCACTAGCTTTCCGCTAGTTGGCGATACTTTTTATATCTTTTATTTTTTCGATTTTGATTGGAATAAAGTTAAATTGTATGGTTATAATTTCCAATGTTGTTTACTATGACATAACGCATCTTCCAACATTCTTATGACAGTTGGGAAGTCTTGCCTAGTCTTGGGGGTTTTTTTTTTCTTTCTTACCAGATACTAAATTCTACAAGGTCGAGAGTTAAGAAATAATTTCAAAAGCCATGATATAACATTTATTATATTTTTATTAGATTTATAATGCGACTTCCATCATTGCAGTGTGTCTCCGTTAATCGTAATTAATTTATAATAAATAATAAAAGCCTCTCGTCAACCATACGAGAAAATTTGAAAATTATTTTACATTACTTATTTAAGTTATTATTTCAATTTATGCTACACTGAACGGATGCTAAATGCGTATACGTTTAAAATATATTTTCAGATCGTAGCCAGCCACTTCGATCGAATATTTCAAAAATATACGCGAATTAAATAGACGCTATATACAAATAAATACTGAAATCTCGAAAAATATAAACCGAATACAATCTATGAGTTGTCTTTTTACGATATACCTTTTACAGTTCTATATCTTAGGTACTGATTCTCTATGGATGGTTGGTTTTAGTCGGGATGAGTTCTTCTTTTTCACATCTTCGGAATTCACATCTTTAATGATCTTCTGAAATAAAATAAAAAATATATGTACATTATTGGTTAACAGACTGCTGGAAAAAACCTTATATATAGTTGAGGAGGCAGTGATTTTTATCGGTACAGATTTTCCCAGTCACCAAACTTCGATAGGATTATTCAGTGACTAATGTAAAAAGTAGCGTACATGTATCGGACATGTATTTTGTACTTTGTATTCTACAAGTAGCGGACATGTATTTTTTAGGGGGTTTATCCGGTGGGTTGAGCTGGAAAATGCTTTTGAAAATACGAATGTACTGCACTTTAGCACTAATGAAAATCGTTTCACTATGAAGTCGAATGCAGCATTGATTACAAAAGAATAATCTGGCTGATATAAAGGTCTGGCATCTAAAAAACTTAACAAAATGGTGGCACTTCACGGCCGGTGGCATAGTGGTTAGGTCGCCTGATCTTACATTGTAAGGTCCCGGGTTCGATTCCCGGCTGGGTTACCATTTTCCGTTGTTATCAAATTAACGGAATTGCATTTTCAATTCTGTCGATCGAATGCAATAACAAGACACACACTTACAGACATCTTACACGCACACATACATATAACACGTCATAGTAGGGTTGGTTGTAAGAGATTGTCATATGACAATAAACCCGCCCATTGTGACATTTCACAATAAAGAGTATAAACAAACAAACTTCCTTTTCTAGACCTGAAAATTGGTCAGATGATATTTATAACGATAGCTTATCCCCTCCTCTCGCGAAGTAAAAATTCAGCTATCACTTTTGCGCGCGACATTTTCGCGTGTAAAATCGGCGCGAGTCGACGACCTTGATACAAACGATCATAACTTGTAAACCACTATACGGATCATAAAAAAATTACTGTAAAATGATCGCATTGAAATTTGACATATAAAAAATTATAACTTGGAAATTGGGGGAGTCGGCCGTTGGTCCCGCAAGGGACGTTACGGAGTCACCGGGACTACATTATAACTTATAACGATAGCTTAGCATAACATCTGGTTGTGATTTGCGATCACCAAACGCTTGCCAGAATCGTTTAATTCTCGCCAGAGTGACACGCATTATCGATGCTGACGCGCATTAAACGAATTACGCACTTAAAACATTGCGCACTGCCACAAACTTCAGGAGAGTTAGGCGAGGCTTTAGTTATTATGAACATTAGCCGGATGTGTTTTTTTCGTGGAATAATAGGATAGATTATCCTGTACAAAAATTTTAAGACTGAAAATGAGAGCCATTGCAAACTCATTAGTTTGTATTTTTGTCTAATTTCTAAATCCCGCCAGGCGCATTCTACGACTTTTTACAGTAGCCAGACTTCTTTTAAGCGATAATGTGTGAGATAGCAATTTGTATTATAAGTTTTAAACCTGTAAATATAAGAGTGATTTATCCGTAAATCACATCGAAGATATATTCCCGCCAGACTAGCTTCTTTCAACTGTAAATAAGCCAGATTGCTTTTTTGTGCATTTAATGATCGACTCTAGTGAATGGAAAATATTTATAACTATGAAAATAAGTACAATTCGAATGCACCTACCGCCCGCCCACTCAGCCATTGCATAATCCTTGCCAGACTCGAAATTTCTTGATTACAATCAATAATGAACTAGATTTAATTACTTTTACAAACTGGGAATATAAGTCCTAAAAATATTCACTACCTCCTCGATTAAGCCCATAAAGACTAAGAGTCAGCGGTATTCCGACATTCGCCATCGTAATCGAAATATTTTCACCGTTTAATCCATTAAATGAATGGCGATTAGCTCGGGTTGCCTACGGCAAAATGTATATAAATTTATATTTACATTTACATTTACATAGAGCGGGGTTTACTATAGAGCTATAGCATTACTATAGAGCGGATTACTATAGAGCGGCGCACATTTACATTTATATTTACATTTATATAAATTTACATACATTTTGTATACATTTCGCCGTAGGCAACCAGAATTGGTAGCCTCACATTCGAGGGGTACCAAAAAGTTAACTTCGTTGACATTTAATCCAAAAAATGTATCGCAAACTTTGCTTTAGTTACGTTATGATTTTAAAGCATATTTCGTCCAACACGTTCGAAGTTTAACAAAATGACAGTGTTAGGTCGGTACAGTAAATACAATTCTACAAACTTGTAAGAAATGCTGCACACAACCTTAAATAACGGTTGAGGTAATTGTTGCAAAGAACTGAAAATGTCGACGCTTTTCGATTTATTTGTGTATACAATTTTATTTTCCTTTGAGTTGCCCAGGTTGTTGGAGTTTATAGGGTGAACCCTTAAGGGGCTACAGCCCTACTCAGATGAGACATTTGATACATTTATTTTTACAACCACTATTTTCGCGGGAAAGACATCGATTATATAAGGCCGTGTTTTTCAACCAGTGGGTCGCGACCCCCTGGGGGGTCGCGAAGAAACTCCCGGGGGGTCGCAGGCTATCCAAAAATAAAAATCTAAAATATTACAAAATCTTTATTATATCATATTCAAACATTTACAGTTTCGAAAGAGAAACACATTTATGATGTGTTTTTTTTCTTCTATTTCTTTTGAAAACGTTATGTTTATCTAAGATGTAAACAGGTAAGTACAGCTTCGAAAGGGGAAAAAAATAAAATTTATTGATATTTATTGAATGCTTACAGTTACAGCTGTAGAAGACACTAAAGGGGTTGAAAGAACTGAGTGACAGTGTAAAAGGGGGTATTGTTTACCTAAAAAGGGGTCGCGACCTAAAAAAGGTCGAAAAACACTGATATAAGGTATTAGATTGCTGAATGCCGTACTTCGCTTTGGCAGCTAGGATCTTACTGCGAAACGCACGTACCTATAGATGCCACTCATAGTTCCAATAATTGAACAATCTTCTCTTATAAATAGGATAGAAAACGAATTTACCGCGTGAAATTTGTAGCACCCGACGTTTCGGTGACGTTTCAGCCGCCGTTGTCCAGGGTAGACTGAAGAGCTGTCAATCCGTTGTTTTGCGGGTAGGCCGCGTACCGCTTCCGCCACTGCGTAGATTATAACGGTGGTGGGGAGCATTCTTACCATACGTCAAGGGCGTGACAGATCGAATAAGTAAGATGCTAAACAGATTCGATAAAAAAACGATCTTCAAACCGACCCAAAATATAGCTCGATTTTTGAGGCCTGTAAAGGATGTAATACCACTGCAAACCCCGGGTGTGTATAAAGTCGAATGCAGTTGCGGTCTAGCCTACGTTGGACAAACGAAACGGCCCATAGCCACGCGACTGTCAGAACACATAAAAGCTGTTAAAAACGTTCAGCGAGAAAAATCGGCGATCTGCGAACATATATTGGATAGCGGAAGTAACCACTGGATGCAGTTTCAAAATCCCATTGTGCTATCCAAAGAACAATTCTACTTTCCTCGCATGATCCGGGAAGCCATTGAAATAAGAAGAACCCCGAACTTTAACAGAGACGACGGTTACAAACTCTCTTCTACGTGGAACCCTCTTCTTAAAATGTTCCCGCCGCCGAACGCCGAACGCAAAGACGTAAAACAGGATACAGTGAGTGTTGTGTGCAAGACGGATTTTCAAAATTCCCCGCTCCGAGCCCGGCCCCCCACCACCGTTATAATCTACGCAGTGGCGGAAGCGGTACGCGGCCTACCCGCAAAACAACGGATTGACAGCTCTTCAGTCTACCCTGGACAACGGCGGCTGCAACGTCACCGAAATATCGGGTGCTACAAATTTCACGCGGTAAATTCGTTTTCTATCCTATTTATAATGTCAAACGACCGCGATAGTCTTCGATTTTATAAATCTTCTCTTATATGGGGTCCCACAGGGCAGCACACTGGGCCCAATACTCTTCTTAGTGTACATACAAGACCTATGCCAGCTTCAGGTTCAGGGCTCCGTACTGTCCTACGCCGACGACACTGTGTTGCTATTCTACGGCGACACTTGGACGTCTTCGTTTGACAGGGCGACTGCGGGACTGAAGCTGGCTAAACGATGGCTTGACAATAATCTTTTGACGCTAAACGAGTACAAGACTAAATATATGACCTTTAGCATCGACAATAGACATCATCCCAATACTAACCACCATATTACGTTACATAAATGCGACTACATGAACTGTACATGTTTACCACTTGAACGCACGAACACAATAAAATATCTAGGAATTGACCAAAATCTAAAATGGACACAACACATTGAGGCTACGACTAAACGGACTAGAAAGTTGATTTATATATTTAAAAATATAAGAAGCATACTCAACATTAACCTACTACGGACTGTTTACTATGCACTGGCGCAGACTCTACTTACATACGGACAAATCGGTTGGGGCGGTATGGCAAGAACAAATCTTGACCCACTGGTCAAAGCGCAAAAGGCTTTGCTCAGAGTCATTAACAAGAAGCCATATCGCTCCCCGTCAGACGACCTATATACAGACTTTAAAGTACTTGACGTACGCCAACCAAGGCCGTGCCCAGGGGGGGGGGGTCCGAGGGGTCCGGACCCCCCCCCCCGAAATGAAGAGGATTTACACTAGATAGAATCGACTTTCCAAAATGAAATAGATCTACACTAGATAAAATCGACTTTTAGGTGCAAAAAATACATTAGGAGTATTCCGCTAAACTTTTTTTTTTGGACCCCCCCCGAAAAAAAATTCTGGGCACGGCCTTGACGCCAACTATACATACGCGCTGTTCTGGTGCGCTATCGGAGGGACCTCATGAGGAACACGGATAAAGACAAACCAGAGCACAAACACAACACTAGACACAAAGACAAACAGATTCAACCAAAAATGAGGACTGTATACGGACAACGACACTACGCATATCTCGGACCTAAACTCTATAATATATTTAACTCGTACACAGGACAGATCTTAAACATAACCGACAACCAGTTCAAGAGACGGGTGTCTCATTGGCTCTCAAATTATACTAGAGATGAATGCGAAAGTATGATATATTAAAATATTTTATTTCTAACCACAAAATATAGGATATATAGATGTAAATTATGGATACGTATACAGATATACAGATTATGCTACATTATTTTATATGTTATAACATATGATATTATATTATATTGTAATATGTTATATTATATTATTTATATTACAGTATGCTAAATTATATTACGTATTGTTTTTTTTAAGACGGAAGAAGGACAGCAGGCAAGGCGTACAGGCTCAACAAATAATACCACAGAACTATGTATCCATCACCCCAACACAGGCGTATACCTAGTGGGGTGATGTAATCCTGACAAGTTAATGCCCTTTCGCGATTTTCTTCATATGTATTCTTTTAAAATGTGGTAAAAAATGAACGCAATCTTTTTTATGTAACTATAAAAAATAGGATAAATAAATAAATAAAAATAAATAAATAAAAAAATTATAAATAGGATAGAAAACGAATTTACCGCGTGAAATTTGTAGGACCCGACGTTTCGGTGACGTTGCAGCCGCCGTTGTCTAGGGTAAACTGAAGAGCTGTCAGTCCGTTGTTTTGCGGGTAGGCCGCAAACCGCTGCCGCCACTGCGTAGGTTATAACGGTGGTGGGGGGCCGGGCTCGGAGCGCGGGAATTTTTAAAATCCGTCTTGCACACAACACTCACTGTATCCTGTTTTACGTCTTTGCGTTCGGCGTTCGGCGGCGGGAACATTTTAAGAAGAGGGTTCCACGTAGAAGAGAGTTTGTAGCCGTCATCTCTATTGAAGTTCGGAGTTCTTCTTATTTCAATGGCTTCCCGGATCATGCGAGGAAAGTAGAATTGTTCCTTGGATAGAACAATGGGATGGGAATTTTTTAAAAATTCCCGCGCTCCGAGCCCGGCCCCCCACCACCGTTATAACCTACGCAGTGGCGGCAGCGGTTTGCGGCCTACCCGCAAAACAACGGACTGACAGCTCTTCAGTTTACCCTAGACAACGGCGGCTGCAACGTCACCGAAACGTCGGGTCCTACAAATTTCACGCGGTAAATTCGTTTTCTATCCTATTTATAATGTCAAACAACCGCGATAGTCTTCGATTTCAAAATAAAAAAATATTCAATAGCCCTATAAAGATGGCCTTCTAAACACAACTATACAGAATCCTATTTCAAAATAAAATATGATATAATTAAAGATTTGAATTTCGGTACACAGGTGCCTTATTAGACCAAAATCTCATCGTAAAATTTTGATTGAAGTATCTCATAAATAAACGACACAAATAATACTTAAAATTTGTCATATTAATGAAAATACTGCATAATTTTTGGAAAGAAGCAATTTTAATTCCACGAAAAATACTACAAATTGGCGCGTAGGGGGAGGTTGGGTTGGCGCTCAGAGAGAGGGGGAGGGGGGGGGGTTGTCTACTTGACGAGCCGATTTTTAAAAAGTAGTTAGCAGTGACTTAGACCGAGGTTTATACAACATGAAAGAGAAACTTACGCCATTGCCAGTGACTGCATGAGCTTGTTGCGTCGGTTCCTGCGGTCGTCAGTCGTGTCCTCGTCTCCGGAATTGAGGGTCTGTTCGCCGCTGATGGATAAATCCTGGGCATCCGCTTCGTTCGAGGGGATCAGCTGTGCTTCCGGGTAGTCGTCTTCAGGCCTGGAAGATGAAGAAACAATACAATCAGTCGACGATTTGGATTGTGCTTTGACATGCGATCGAGAATTGAAAGTTGATAGAATTGATATGAGTTTTCATCAGCTCCGGATCTACTGTTTTTCCGAGCCGGGGAAAAAACTCAACATTGGCGCCCCTACCCTCCAGCATGTAAGATAAATTTTTAAAAATCGGTTATGTCACCCCAAGATTTTCCCGGCAAGTAGCCAAGGACTGTTTCATATGAATATCCCCCCCCAATAGCGAATGTATTAACCTCCGAAACTGTATATATCCTGAGTACTTGGGTAACTATTTAAGCATTCTAGATAAACCGGTATAGAAACCAATGGAAAAAGTAAAATATCGGAAAAAGAAGAACATTTTCGACACAAACCTTTTACATTCTGAGTAATTGGGGGTATCTATTAATGCACTCTAGATAAGGCGGGAGAGGAACGCAAGGAAGAAGAAGAAAAATATCGGAAGAAGATGAATATTTAGTCTGAAACTTTACGCATCCTGAGTAGTTGGTCTTCCTATCGCTTTGTCTAGAGTACTTAAATAGATACCCAAGTACTAAGCAGGATATATAAAGTTTCGGATGAAAATACATTCGCTATCGTTGGGGGGGGGGGGGGGATATTCATATGAAACAGTCCTTGGCTACTTGCTGGGAATGTCTTGGGGGGACACAACCGATTTCTTTTAGTGTTACGTGAGTGTCTATCCGAGTTAATGGGAGCAGTTGAGATGTTTTTTGTATATATTTTAAATAAATACCATGATCTCGCACATGCCGTCACCCGGAACGGCTTCACTGTTCACCTTCACGCGGTGGAAGTTGGCGCACGTGGCCTGCCAGCTAAATTTCTGTTTGACCTTTTTATGGATCTTGGTCTCTTCACGAAAATAATCAACTCCTTCTTAGAAAATGATCTAAAACCGCAATTTCCACATCTCAAATTCTATGGCTTCGCAGTGAATGAGTGGTAAGGTGCACGCTCACATGTGGCAAGACAGCTGTCCTAAACCTACCACCGCCGGTCGTTAGTCCGGAATCCACTGCTCACCCCCCAGAAGTGTAATAACAGTCGGTGAATTCCATGGCAGCTCCGTTTGTATTTTATATTTTATTTATTTATATAGCTTGAGTACATTGTACCCTATGGTGAAGGTAGGCATGCCGACATTAAATCCGATTTCTTTAGAAGGTCATCACATCTCGAGATGTTTCGTAGGGGTGGTGCGTATCGTATTGCCTACAGAAAAAACTTATAATCCGCAGAAATCGAAAAGGGCATGCCAAACTTCCATAATCAAGCGCAAATAAGGAAACGAAACAAGAGATTAATAGTGTCGGAAAGCTTTACCCCTTGACTTGACATAGGTTAATACGATATGCTGAAGTAATTACAGCTCTTTGAATGGAAACTGGATAATAGTGGACCGGAATCAAGTTATCCCGTCCATTATAAAAGAATCCGCATTTTTGTAACACGTATGGGCGGTCGGCGTAAGTGAGCGAATTTTTTTCTGATTGGTAGGTATTGTGAAAAACTAAAAAGTTTACTAAAATGAAACTATAATAAAGTTTGAACTTGAAACCTTAATAACTGATAATCTTATTACTTCGAAAAAAACTAACTTTATAGGTACATTAGCGTACACTCACCCTAACGGTGTGGTTGCCTGCGCACACAATAAAAACCTTCCTAGCGCCTCGCCGTAAGGCGTTGGACTCTAGCGGGTTATAGTTTCTGAGATCCAGGTTGCGATTGGACGGATCCTCCATCCGTCCAATCCCTCCGATTTGCCACATGTCTTGTTTTTTTTAATGTCTGAATTACTTACGCGATTTTTAATTGTCCAGAGGAGAGTATATAGTTGGATATAAAATCCCTCATTGATGGTGTTTGCACGATTTTTCTCTCTTGATTTACATCATATTGACCGCGGTACTGCTGGATGAAAAAAAAACAGAGTATAAGTTAAACTTTAAGTGACATAAGACCTGAGAAAAATATCTGAAATGGGCGGACCCGCGAAGAAATTGGCGGGGTCACTTTTGTAGGGTTTGACCGATAAAAATCCAGCGTTGATGAAGCGTCGGGCACAGATTCTACTTGCGTAAGCGCCGGCGAGCGGGCGGATACTAGATCGCAAGGATCACACAGTATGACTGTCTTTCCGTAGGGGTGGTATAAGGGTGTTAACGGTAAAGCATACTTAGCGTAACTCTCAGAGCGCTCTCACGTTTTAACTAATTGTAATTAATTTAGGGCCTAAATAAAAAATGTGGCTAACCGCGAAGCTAGAGAATTAACCAGTCAATATAATTAAATTAAAATACAAACATTGTAGAAGTAATCGCGCCTGAAAGTTTACGAAATCAGTTTAAAGCCTGAAGGTCCAAGGTGAAGGTATAAATTGGTTGTTAATGGAGGGGTTCCCTTAAAAACTTTTTTAAATTAGTGTTTATATTTTTCAATAAAAATCATAACTATCGACGAAACATAGCTTTACCATTACCATACTGAAGCAAACCAACAGTCCATGAACTGGAAGCGACCATAATTTCCTACACCTAAGATAATCAAGGCCATTACCTCCGCCGGTAAAATCATGTGCTCTCTTTTCTGGAACAGTCGAGGGGTCGTGATGTTTGAATGCATTGCCCATCGATATAACGGGGGCTGTATATGTTCAACGAATAAAAAGATGCGAAACGAAATACGCGAAAAAAGAGAGGTTGAAATTGTTTTGTTGCACCAAGATAACGCCCTAGTACACAATCCGGAGTTGCGATGGCTGCCATTGATGAAGCTGACTTTGAAGTACTAGATCATCTTCCATACGTACCAGACATTGCCCCTAGTGATTTCTATCAATAACGAAATCAAAGGAGCATATGAGAGGTCGAAAATTTGAAGGTGATGACGCGGTTGTAACTTTTAGGTGATCGGGATGAAGGGTATTTTAAGAAGGGTATTTTTTTAAGAAGGGTATTTTAAGTTTAGAAAAAGGTATATCAAGTGTCGAAAAATAGAAGAACATTCACAGAAGAACATAGAAGAACAAGCTTCATCGTACTCATTATCACTTTTTATTGAACACTGTAGTAGGGAACAGTTAAAAGTGGTTGCCAATACGCCAAAGGAGATATAGTCACATATACTGGTTGTCTTCTATCGTGTTCTCCCAATCAACACCATCCAATAACCATTAAGTTACCACGGCCTCCTGCTTCGATTAACCCCTGTCAATTTATTAAAAATTTCGCACAATACAGAATTTTTCTGCTACTCTTTTAACCTATTGAATGCCGAGTTTTGATACCAGACTGAATATGGAAGCCACCATACAAATGGTTTACAACGCAATATTTCGTATTTGGCGCTGAAACTATGACAGTTATTGTTATTGTTGCTTCATAGCGTTTAGTTTGATACAACATTTTGTAATTATTTTCAGAGGTTTAATTTTGTTGAAGATTCGATTTTCTGTTTTTTTTTCGCAGAATATACGTTTTTTTTCTTTCTGAGATTATTTATTGTGTTACAAGTGAAGATTCTAAGTTAGTCGATCAAAAAAAAAATAAAGTTATAATTCCATTGTCTGAAACTTGCTGTGATATATGTGTCATTGTTTACACTACTTAAAAATAAATTAATGGTTTATAAAAAAAACACTAAAAACACGCTGTTATAAATGCATGTAAAAACCACATCATCAGACCTTGAAACCTAATCCTGGTCAAAGTGCATTCCAAGACTTTTCTAACGAGTCCAAACACAGCTATGATACGATGTTCTATCATGAAGTTCCAGTTCATATCTTCCGACTCCAACATCAGATCAGTTCGACCGACAGTACCATATTATTGTATTGTCATCAGAACTACATACAGCTGCCAATTTTCATGACGCTACGATCCTTGGAAGATGGTTAAATTAGTTACCTTAGATTCCATTACATAGTTAGGTTATACATATTAATACAGGTCGACCTAATAAAAGCGTGATAATAAAAGCTAATATTTTTCTACTTTTTTTTATTTATGGTGTAACAGAAATTCCTTTTTTTTGCGCTTGTGTCCCGAATTATCATTAAAGGTTACTTCTCAGGGTTTTCTATAACCTTTTTCTGTTCCGAAAATGTTGTTTATTGTTGCTTTTTGAAATCATCCAAAAATTTTCCTTAACAGCTGTCAGATGACATTAATGTTGCTATTATGGAGATATATTTATTAAAAGATAAATAAATAAATAAATGAATGACAACTAAAAATTATAATATTAATTAAAAAGAAAACCTACATAAAATTTAACTTTGATTAAAAAAAAAATTGGAAGTAAATCTACACTCTTTGCCATAGAGTAGAGACATTCGTGTTTCTGGCAATAATGAGTTGTCAAACGTGTTCGGTTAGACTCATTTCCTGTTTTAACAATGGCGGGGCAGGTGCTGTTGCTCCGCCGAGGGAGGCAGAAAGTAGATTAAACAAGAAAGCCGTAAATTAACCGCCTGGCGGTAAAATTTGTGATGTGAAGTGTGTGTGATTTATCTGGTAAGCATTTTAATTTCATTTTGGGTAGCTTTTCCCGTAGGATCCTCGAGATTTTAACGGATTTTTCTATTGATCGCAGCTGTCGGCACCTCTGGTTTTTTTGAATAATTACTGCTGCTATATAAGTGACGAAATCGTCGCTAAATGTGACGGGAATTGCCTCCACGTCAAGGAATTTACATTCATTTCTGGAATTCTGTTATTTTTATTTGGATGAGCACATGTGACACGCCAATAAGCGGAATTTGAAGAAGGGTGCCTGCGGGCGAATAAACACGGATACTTTACATACTCTCGTGTTTCTTTTTGTGCTGTAGTCTTTTGTGTGTCTGAGGAAAAGGGTTTTCTGAGGGCCAAACCCAATGCTCATTAATATTTGGCCCACTCTCTGAGATAGTTTTTTGAGGTTAATTTTTTTCTTTTTCAAAATTTCTTTCGGGTATCTTTTTTTTTAATATAATTAGTTTCCTTCTTTTTCTTTAAAAGGAGGTGGCGTCCTTTTACTTTGATTCTTTTGGGTTTTGGTAGTTTCTACCGTGTTTCTTCCAAACACGGAAATTAGTATTTTGCGGTTATAAAATTAGCGCTCCAACGTTAGGCTTATAAATTGGATTTTGGCTTTTAGGGTATTCTTTTCCTCAGCCATTGAAGCACGATTTTTTAAGCACTTTGTTCAAAAATTGTATAAAAAAAATTAGAAGCATTTTTTTTGTTTTTATATAATTTTTATTCATAGCGATTACCGTGAAAGAGGCTTGTAAGCACCGTCTTGTTGTTTTTGTATTTAGAAGCAACTTTTGTCATTGAATTAAGCGGTATTGTGTACTTGCAGTTTTGTCGGCATTAACAGCATTTTTTGTAATTTAAAGCGGTTACCGTGAAGAAGTATTTTGTACTTGCCGTTTTTTATGGTTACTATATTTTTTTGTCAGAATCTTAGATTTAAAAGCAATATATTAATTATTGTTTGAATACTTGGCGTTGCTTAGCAGCAGTTTGTTTATTTTAAGGCGGTTTCCGCGAAAAAGTTTTACGCTTGCCGTTTAAGTATTTTATTTTATCATACTAATTATTATTTTGTTAATTTCCAGATGTGAAGGCAATTATCCTGGTGAGGTAAGCAGCCAAATAAAACAGAGGTGCCGCAAGCAGTAAAAAAAGTCAGTTTATTCCATTTTATTTTTTTTATTTTTTATTTATTTTGGTTTTTATTTTTTTTGGTGGGATTTAAAATATATATATACATGATGGCGTCTCCAGCGATAGTGTATTATGCTGCGTCACATTTAGTAAAGGCAGAACTCGATTATGAGTTCACGATTCGGGAGGTCACTCCAACCAATGTTGAAGCGATGAGAAAACAATTTAATTCACTCTTAAGGGAGTTTCCAGCTGAATCAATTTCCTCAACGGATTTAGATCCAGATTCCGAGTTTCAGGAATGTGCGATTAGACTTTCGTGTCTTCAAGAACTTATCGAAGAATTTATAAATAACAAACAGAAACTTTTATATAAACGAATTAGCACTAAAACTGCACATATCTTTCATAGAGTTTCACGTATAAATCCTGCTAATTCAGACTCCAAAAAATTATTAGACAATTTAAAGGAGGAAGTTTTAGAAATTGTCGTTTTGTTAGAAAAATATTTAGATATTGTTCGTTCGCCTAGCCCGTTACCAAATCCTGTTGTTCCGATACCTTCTACTTCATTGCACGAGGGTGAGAAGCTTAGTCCTGAGGTGGTTCCTTTGGGCAGGAATTCTGAAGTGACGTCAGCTCCGTATATACAGCATGTTGATACGAAACTAGTTCCTTTGGACAATAACTTTGTCATTTCTGACGAACGCATTCTTAAACCTTTAAATCTTGGTTTTACATTTGACGGCGATTCCTGTGTGGTCGAGTTCTTAGAACGATTGGATGAGATTAGGTTTTCGCGGAATATCTCGGATGCCAGGATGCTGAAATCGGCTTGTGAACTATTCCAGAAACAAGCGCTTAGTTGGTACCGTGCTAGAGCTTCGAGCATTTCCAGTTGGAAGCAGTTAGTTGCTGCACTCCGCTCCGATTTTGGCAGTTTAAATTACGATGCTGAAGTTTTGTCATTTGTACGGGGACGTAAACAAAAGTCGGATGAGAGGATGCATATTTTTGTTTCCGTCATGTTGGGCTATTTCAACAGGTTGTCAAGGCCATTGTCTGGTGAGGAACAATTAGGAATTATCCTTTCAAATATCTCAATTTCTTACCAACGACATTTCATGCTAGTTGATATAAATTCAATCGACGAACTTCTGCGTTTAGGAAAAAAAGTTGAAAATGCACAACAGCGTATCAACGCATCTAATGCAGCCACTCCTGCCCAAGCGAAGGTCAAGCCTTCTGGCTCGAAAGCAGTTTATGCGGTCGACGAGTCTCCTACCAAATGTGCGACGGAGGAAGTGAAAGTTGAACAGAAGTTAAAAGAGTGTAACGTTTCTTCTGCTGGTCCATCCAATCGTGGTGGTTTTAATCGTGGTGGTTCTCATCGCGGTGGTTTTCATCGTGGCGGTTTTAATCGTGGAAATTTTTCCCGTAATGATTTTTCTTATGCTAATTCGTCTTCTGGTAATTACAACCAAGGAGCCAATAATAGTTCGCGTGGTTCACGCGGTGGCACTCATCATGGCTATTCTAAATATTGCTATCGTTGTGGTAGGTTTAACTACACGGTAGCTACTTGTCCGGAATGTTCTAAGAATAACCGGCCTGGTAATTCCCCGGTTTCAGAGCCAAAAAACTCGAAAGGCGGGGCAGAATAGAGGATTTTCTACATTCTGCCTCGATATTGTTTGCAAATGAGAAGGATAACCGTCGCCCTTTCTTAGAAGTTTCACTGGGTGATATAACGGTTTGTGGATTACTCGACACTGGATCGAGTGTTACGATTTTGGGTGCCGATTCACATAAATATTTAGTTGATATCGGTTTTACTCTTAATAAGTCTCCGTTGGTGACTTTATCCACTGCTAATGCAAGTTCGGTTAAGACGATTGGGTCTATGTTTCTTCCTTTTAAATTCAATAATCGTTGCCAGGTTATTCGAGCCGTTGTAGCTCCTGATATAGGTACTTCCCTTATTTTGGGAATAGATTTTGTCCGAGAATTTGAGTTGGCTCCGGAAATATTAAAATTTGTCAAGTTTGAGTCCTGCGATACAATTGTTTGGCATCGAGTCAATGAAGTGAGGGCCTTGCGGCCTTTTGCTTCATTGACTGGAGACCAGCGATCGCTAGCAGACAGAATGATCAATAATTTTAAAAAAATTTCTTCCGAAGTCAAAGGTCTCGGTCGTACTAATTTGTTGTCCCAGGTCATTGATACTGGAGATCATCCTCCAGTGAAACAGCGTTACTATCCTTTGTCTCCAGCTAGATTGGCGCTGTTGAATGAAGAAGTTGATAAGATGTTAGAGTTAGGTGTTGTCGAACCTAGTTCGGGGGGTTGGAATAATCCAACAATTTTTGTTCCAAAGTCAGATGGTACTCTTCGTTTCTGTCTCGATAGCAGGAAGCTGAATTCTATTACGAAACCGGATGCGTATCCCCTGCCGAGAATTACAACTATCTTGGACTGTTTGAGAGATGCAAATTATTTATCTTCTATCGACTTATCCTCTGCCTTTTGGCAAATCCCTTTGGATCCTTCTTCACGAGAGAAGTGTAGCTTCACTGTTCCTGGTCGAGGATTCTTCTGCTTCAGATCTTGCGCCTTCGGCCTGAGAAACTCGCCGGCGTGCATGCAAAGGCTGGCTGACAAATTGTTCGATCCCTCCTTCGAAAACAAAGTTTTTTGTTACCTAGATGACATAATTATTGTATCTGCTACTTTTGAAGAACATATAACTTTGTTAAACAAAGTATTAGATCGCTTGTTGTATGCCAACCTTTCTATAAATTTCAAGAAGTGTCAGTTTTTCCGTCAGGAATTGAAGTATTTAGGGTATGTAGTTGATTCTCATGGTCTACATACCGATCCCGAGAAGGTAAAATGTATTCTCGATTTTCCTACTCCAAATTCTCCAAAAATGGTAAAGAGTTTTCTTGGTATGGCCGGTTGGTATCGTCGGTTCATTAAAAAATTTTCTAGTATTGCTGCTCCCTTATCTCGGTTGACAAGTACCCGCAAAGGTGCTCCCCCTTATGAGTGGACGCCCGAGGCGGAAGAGGCATTTCAAAAACTAAAATCGGCCTTAGTTTCTAGTCCGATTTTGGCTTGTCCGGATTATTCAAAACCGTTCGCTCTTCATTGCGATGCATCGTTGTACGGTTTAGGCGGAGTTTTAACCCAGGAAGTGGATGGCGTCGATCATCCTATCGCTTTCACGAGTAGAACACTTTTACCCGCTGAGACGCGATATTCGGCAACCGAACGCGAAGCCCTAAGTGTTATTCATGCTGTCGAGCATTTTCGTGGTTACTTGGAGGGCGGTCCCAAATTCACTATCTTTACAGATCATGCCAGCTTACGTTGGTTTTTGCGCTTAAAAAATCCTACCGGCCGTCTGGCTCGATGGGGTATTCGTCTATCTGCTTTTGATTTTGAGATTGTCCACAAGAAAGGTGTCGATAATGTGGTTCCTGACACGTTATCTCGGTTGCTTCCCGTTTCCTCTCTGTCTGTTGTTTCCGACTCATGGTACAACGATTTGTTTAAGGCAGTGTCTGAAAATCCCGCTGGATATCCAAATTTCCAGATTAAGGACCATGAATTGTTTAGGTACTCTAAAAGCAAGTATCAACTCACCAGTTGTTACGATTGGAAGTTAGTTGTTCCGTTGCAGCTTAGAGAAAAGCTTATCCGAGAAAATCATGAGTCTGATTTGGCTATGCATTTTGGAATTTTTAAGACACACCGTCGTCTTTGTCTTCGTTACTTTTGGCCTAATTTACACGGAGACGTAGTTAACTTTGTTTCTAAATGTGAAACATGTCAGCAATACAAACATTCGAATATTTCCCCTTTGGGTCAGCTAGGAAATCCTAAGTCCTGTGCCTTCCCGTTCCAAATGGTCTCGGTCGATCTGTTGGGTCCTTATCCGATGACGAGGAACAGAAATATGCATGTTCTCGTGGTGACAGATTGTTTTAGCAAATACTGTTTACTTTTTCCGTTAAAACGTGCTACCAGTAAACTTGTAAGTTATGTCGTTGAACATAATGTATTCCTTCGCTATGGTGTTCCGCAGTATTTAATTTCAGACAATGGAAAACAGTTTATCGGAAGGGAGTTCACTGAACTGATTGCGAAATATAAAATTCCAAAAGTATATTTAAACCCGAAATATTGCCCTCAAGTTAATCCAACTGAGCGTCAGAATCGTAGTGTGGTCACTGCGTTATCGTTGTGTGTAAAAGACGATCATCGCAGCTGGGATCTTTATCTTTCTGAGGTTCAGATGGCCATTAACGCGGCAGTCTCGGAATCAACAGGGTTCAGTCCATTTTTCCTAGTCCATGGTCGTGAACCGATTATGAATGGTTCTTTTTATGCTCAGGCGCCGGAATCTCAAGCAGAGGTTATTTTTGGTAGTAGGTTGTCTTACGCTCAAAATTTGAGTGAATTATCTAACATTTTTCATGTAGTGCGGCAAAAATTGTTAAAATTACATGCACATAATAAAGTTTACTATGATCGAAAACACCGTCCTGCGGAATTTCAAGTAGGCGATACGATCTATAAAAAGACTTATTATCTAAGTAATGCTGGGAATTATTACATTTCCAAATTTGCCCCAAAATATGAAAAATGTAAGATAATAAAAAAACTCTCTGCGTTGGTGTACGAGTTAGAAAATGCAAAAGGGAAGAATATAGGTTCCTGGCATATTAAAGATTTTAAGCTAAATCCGAATAGTTCAGAATAGTAGTATCGGAGTTCTTCGCGTTAACATTCTATTACAAAAATTGTCTATCTTGGGTGAAACTAAAATGAGCCCTTTAAATTGTCTTTACAAAGGCATTGTACCAAGTGGTATCAATAGCTGAAATCATTTTGTTTTGTCAGTCATGCTAGCATTTCTATCTAGCATTATTGTTGTAAGAATGTCTCATGTCCGGGATGAATGAATGGGGATTGGTATGAAAGGTAGTAAATGACAACTACTATAGTCTCTTAGTAAGTAAACGTTTAGTCGAGGTTTAACGTCAGAGTTATTGTTGTTTTCGGTAGGAGTCGGGTATCCGCAATGAGTTGATCCTTCCTTAGTTGTTGGAAGTTGTCGGAGTTCCATAAGTTTTTTTTTGGTTATGTTGGTGTTGGGTTTAATTTCTTGATTTTCTTTTCTTACTCTGGTGATAAGAGTAATGGGTGTAAGTTTTAGTTGGTAAAAGTTTGCCTCTGCTATTGTTACTGAACGGATTAATTGATTATAGTTAACGTGAAGAAGGTTTGTTAAGTTAGGAGTTGTTGTTGTTCTAGTGGCGTAAAGCTCGTAGTAGCTGGTGAATCGGGACGATTCAATCAAAATCGTTGGTTTTTCTCCCCCGATTTTTCTCTTGGGTTGGGGCTGTAACAGAAATTCCTTTTTTTTGCGCTTGTGTCCCGAATTATCATTAAAGGTTACTTCTCAGGGTTTTCTATAACCTTTTTCTGTTCCGAAAATGTTGTTTATTGTTGCTTTTTGAAATCATCCAAAAATTTTCCTTAACAGCTGTCAGATGACATTAATGTTGCTATTATGGAGATATATTTATTAAAAGATAAATAAATAAATAAATGAATGACAACTAAAAATTATAATATTAATTAAAAAGAAAACCTACATAAAATTTAACTTTGATTAAAAAAAAAATTGGAAGTAAATCTACACTCTTTGCCATAGAGTAGAGACATTCGTGTTTCTGGCAATAATGAGTTGTCAAACGTGTTCGGTTAGACTCATTTCCTGTTTTAACAATGGCGGGGCAGGTGCTGTTGCTCCGCCGAGGGAGGCAGAAAGTAGATTAAACAAGAAAGCCGTAAATTAACCGCCTGGCGGTAAAATTTGTGATGTGAAGTGTGTGTGATTTATCTGGTAAGCATTTTAATTTCATTTTGGGTAGCTTTTCCCGTAGGATCCTCGAGATTTTAACGGATTTTTCTATTGATCGCAGCTGTCGGCACCTCTGGTTTTTTTGAATAATTACTGCTGCTATATAAGTGACGAAATCGTCGCTAAATGTGACGGGAATTGCCTCCACGTCAAGGAATTTACATTCATTTCTGGAATTCTGTTATTTTTATTTGGATGAGCACATGTGACACGCCAATAAGCGGAATTTGAAGAAGGGTGCCTGCGGGCGAATAAACACGGATACTTTACATACTCTCGTGTTTCTTTTTGTGCTGTAGTCTTTTGTGTGTCTGAGGAAAAGGGTTTTCTGAGGGCCAAACCCAATGCTCATTAATATTTGGCCCACTCTCTGAGATAGTTTTTTGAGGTTAATTTTTTTCTTTTTCAAAATTTCTTTCGGGTATCTTTTTTTTTAATATAATTAGTTTCCTTCTTTTTCTTTAAAAGGAGGTGGCGTCCTTTTACTTTGATTCTTTTGGGTTTTGGTAGTTTCTACCGTGTTTCTTCCAAACACGGAAATTAGTATTTTGCGGTTATAATGGTGCCAATCAATAATAATATCTTCTATTCTAGACGCCAACCAGTCACACAGCTACTTCCTTTATATAAACATAAGAAATACGTAATATTACGTAGTCGGCCCCCAAACGTCCTGCCAACTACGCAATATTGAGTAGTTGGCATTCAATGTGTTTAATGTCCATGGTGCAAGACTCTGGGACGATCTCTTAGCAAAGAAGACGGTGACGAGGTAGTAGCAGCAGTGCAGGAATTTCTAGGTGATTGGAACGGAGAGTTTTTAGGAAGCGTATTTTATGTTTAGAAAAATAGATTTATCGTGTGTATACAACTAAAAGGTGACTATTTCGAAAAATAAAAGAACATTCAATAAATTTTAAATCATCATTATTACTTTTTACGTAATAATGTAAAGTAATTGAGTAATAATGTAAAGAGATGTAATGTAATAATGTAAAGAGTTATGTAATAATACAATGTAATAATGTAAAGAGTTGAGTAATAAGTAATTACATTATTACAAATGTTATATCACTCATTATTACTTTTTATTGAGCGCCTTAGTAATGAGTATAAAATGTAACTTACAGCCTCAGGATTCAGTCCGAAGTATCTGGACAGTAGAAACAAGCCCTGCCCATCGCCGGCCCTGGACCTTTCAAAGGCAGGGCCGGATTTAGGACCCGCCCGCTTGCCGTGAGCTGCAATACAAAAATAGGTATCGCTTGTCAGAGGAAATATCGTGGAAAGAAGCGGAAAAGTAGGAAAATGACGACTCACCGCCCCAGCACGAGTGGCCATAGCTTAGGCAGGAGCCTGCGGAAAAATAATTAGTCTTTATTTTATAGAATTGACACAGAAATGAAAATTATCGTGCAATGAAAATCCGCTGTCTTCTCACTTTATGTTTTTAAATGTAAAATGTAGCTTTAATTTGATTATTTAACCATTTACTGACTACTTTGGATATTGCGATGAATCACCCATAGTACGCATCTATTCGAATTGGCTATTTCAATTATTAATAATATATTTATATTGATTATTCAACTTTTACCGACTATTTTGGTTATTATGATAAATATGTTTTAGTATTCGTAAAGCAGTCTTGAAAACAGAGATAAATATCGAACCATATCTCTTTTACCAGTTTTCAGCAAAATTTTTGAAAAGTTACTACTTATCCGACTTGTTAATTCCTTTGCTGAAAACCAAATCCTGTCGAAAAACCATTTGGATTCAAAAAAATCTCTCTACCCAAGATGCAATCGCCAGTTTAATTAAAAAACCGCTACTTGGGTCAGAGTGCCTGAAATCCGTGGATGATGAAATCATTTTATTCGCCGATGATACTACACTTTTTTTTAGCGATAAAAATAAAGACACTTTGGCCCAAAGCAAAAGAAACAATAGACAGGCTTAGTATATGGTACCTACCAAGTTAATAAATTGTCACTTAACGTAAAAGTAAGTGATCGCCTGAATGTAAATAGGAAAAAGAAAATTTAGGTTTCGTTTCTCAGTCTTCGGGAAAGAAAGCAGGAAATAAATAACAGAAAAACGATTTTACTGTGTGAAGTTTGGTGCTACAAACTTCACGCGCTAAATTCGTTTTTATATTATTTATAATGCCAAACATCCGCGAGAGTCTTCGACTTCATAAGTAGGGTCTTCTTTTATAGGCGGTGTATTCCCTTTTATAATAAAGTTCCCGAAGAAATTTTAAAGTTGCCGTGGAAACAATTTAAGTCTCGTGTTAAAAATAAACTGTATAAATAATCATTTACCAGAACACGCGCAGTTACAGCCATGCAACATGATGTCCCCCTTAAGAAAACTAAATTCGCCCAACGACATTTTTTTTCTAGCTGTCCGACTACATAATAGAATAAATTCGGTGAAGTGAAGTTAGATACCATACGAGGAAGAAATAATAAAAGTGAAGTTAGATACCACACGAGGGAGAAATAATAAAAGTGAAGTTAGATACCATACGAGGAAGAAATAATAAAAGTGAAGTTAGATACCATACGAGGAAGAAATAATAAAAGTGAAGTTAGATACGAGGAAGAAAAATTATGACGAAATGGCTGATTGAGCTAGGAAGGAACGAAACGGAGAAATTGGTTAATTATAGTGCTCTATAAGAATACCTAACTACATAAAACTACTGCTTTTATGTATATATATATATATATATATATATATATATATATATATATATATATATATATATATATATATATATATATATATATATATATATATATATATATATATATATATATATATATATATATATATATATATATATATATATATATATATATATATATATATATATATATATATATATATATATATATATATATATATATATATATATATATATATATATATATATATATATATATATATATACATATATATATATATATATATATATATATATATATATATATATATATATATATATATATATATATATATATATATAGATGTAAAACATATGTATATGTATAGATTATATGTATAAATGTATATATGAATATATGTGTATGTGAATATATGATTATTTAATATTATTATGTATATTATGTTAGTAAAATAGACTAAGTATATGTAATATCTGTGTAAATATAGAGCTACCACATAAAACAATGCTACATTATGTTACACTTAGCAACTAAAAAAAAAAAAGGAAAAAAGAATAGGTACATAAAAGTCTGCCTTAGTACGGGCATCACTCTAGCAAGGTAGATTTTAATCTTATTAACCTAGTGTTTTAAATGTGTGTGAAATATTCATAAATAAATAAATTTAATGGAATTAAGGCATTCAATTGGAAGTAAGGGCGTGAGTGTAAGCCCGCTGGGTAACACTCCTGGCTATCTCGCGGTTAAGGCGTTGGCCTATTGCGGTTTTGTGGCGGAGCTAGACGGTGGACTGTTTTAGTCCTAAGTTTTCTGCGCTCAGTCCAGGGAGATAGAACCTCTAATCGTTAAAACTTCCTGAGGTGACGGGATCGCCCGCTGTAGCCGACAACTCTAGTTGTATAAATAATCATATTATGCAACTCAATATATTAAAAAAAGAATAAAAACACGACTGCCGTTGCAGAAAGTAAACTGCCGTTACAGTAATTGTAATTATTTTTATTACGATCGCGCGTCGCTGCGCCGCCGCCGCAGTTGCCCTCGGTGCTCAAGTTATAAAAAAAAAAATGTATGAAATTTTTGTGGTTTATGTATTTATCCATATAAATATATATATTTCCGGTACAAACAAGACAAGTAAATACAAATATTTACAAACAAGTCAATAAATTTAAAAGAATAATAAACACGGCTGCCGTTACAGGAAGTGAATTATTGTATTTGAAATTATTTTAACTACGGTTTTTTTAATAAAAATATTTGTGGTTTATGTATTTATCCATATAAATACATGTATATTTCCGGAATGTACTCAATTAGTGCTTTCATTTGACACTGAGCACGATATTGTATGTTAATTTATTGACATTTGGACATTTAGACAACTACTTACTTGATATTTGGACAGGTATGGTACTCTATGACACTCGATATGACATAATAATCCTAACAATACTAAACACGTCTAAATCGGTGGAAGCTTTTAGAAGTTTTTGTGAAATAAAGAATCTATTTTAATAGATTTCTATTTGAGGATTTCGACAATATCAATTTTTCGCAGCTCTATTGACCTACTTGACTATTATTATTCCTTATTCATTTCTTCTTGACTATTTTACAATTGCGTTTTTGTTTCTTTTAACTATTGGCTATTGACTATTATTATTATTACTGATTTGTTTGTATTTGTGTTTTTTCTTTAAAATATCTTGCCGTATGACAATTTGTGAAATTATCCAATATTTGTTTGATTATTTAGTACTATTGTCCATATGCAAATTCTACGAAATTATGTAAGAATTTTGATTGAAAATATTGGAAAATGTTGTTTCCTCTATATAACCTAGAAAATCTGCGCTTGGATGTTCAACGTTCATACCTTGCAATACCGACGTTCATACCGTATACCTTAATAAGTATATATTTAAATATTATACTGGTTATTTTTGTTACTTTTTGACATAACCAAGTGTAGGAATTCCTATCAACTGGTTTGAAATAAAAAGAAAAATAAATAAAAAAAAATTAAAAATAATCGGATGAAGCGTTTGGGCGCTATAGTGGAGGAATACACAAACACACACATACGCACACACACATGCACGCACGCACAGACAAACAGAAAGACGTTCACAATATTTTCCCTCTGAATTAAATTATAATAGAACATTGAATCACTCTATTCGAGTGATTTTAAGTTTCAGGAAGGATGGCTGCTTAGTTTTGAGATGGTCGGTTGAAAGGTGAGCGTCATTAGTATAAAAATCCACTGTGATACCCCCAGACTTTTCCGGCAAGCAGACAAGGCCTAAACAAGGCATTTAGCGTAACGCCACATAGCGAAAATCCAGTGAAAAAGCTTCGAAATCGCGCGACGAAATAAATATGAATTTTAACCGAAAACAGGAACCACAGCCGCGGCTAAATAGTAACATAGGTTCGCGGGTAACAGATGGCGCAAGCCGCCCGCAGCTTTACGCAGAGATGATACAATTATAACAAATAAAATATGTAGCCTGAGCAAATTAATTAAATCAGACCAAAAAATTCGTGTAGTTTTGAAAATTGGTACATTTATTCCTTGAGATATCCTGATAAACATACTAAAAGTCCCCGAGGGTGGGGGGTGAGCTCGCGGGGGGGGAGGGGGGGAAAGGTCCCTTTTTTCAGTTTTTTGCTCGTATCTCGAAAACCATTAATAATATCTTAAGAATTAATTCTACAATAATTAACTACATTAAATTTTCTACAAATTATATGTTATGCATTTTACTGTGGGATGAATACTTTAGGAGCTACAATGGGTCAAATGTAAGAGAAATCCGCATAGTAACCGGCGCGTGACGCGGCGCCTGTCGGCGTTCGCTTGTTCGACTCGCCCCTCTCCCAGCGCACCACGCGCTGCCTATCGGCGTCTGCGTGGCGCCCGCGTCGCGTCGTCCGGTGTGGTCTCCCCGCCAGTACGCTCACAACGCTTATACGCTGTGGTGTGTCCACGCTGCTTCTGTTCGCAAACGTGCTGTTTAGTTCGTGTCTCGCTGATTTCCATCATGACTGATCATTGTACAATTTGTGATAAAGACGTGACTAGTGACCGCTGTGAAGTATTACAAAAAGGAATTCAAGGCTTGTTAAGTGCTAGTAAAATTAGAAAAGACGGGAAACACATCTTGCTGGCTGATGTTGAAAGTGTTATTGTTCATGGCGCTTGTAGAAAACGATATACACGAAGTAGTTCAATCATCGCCGATCTCAGGGAAGCAGGGCCATCTACGTCTTCTGATCCAAGATCTAGCTTGCGCTCATCACAGCAGTTATTCGAATTTCATTCACAATGCCTCTTCTGCACTGAAGCAATAGATGACGAATACTATGCCAAAGAAAAGAAAAAACCAAAAGAACGACGTCGTAAGATATACCTACCCTGTTCGCAGTTTACAGTTTTCTGCTACAGTTTTAGACGCTGCTAAAAAGCGGAATGATGAGTGGGGCAATAATGTTTTTCGGAGAATAACAAATGCCGGTGATCTTGTTGCTGCTGAAGGTATATACGTCGTGTTTGATGGCTACGATGATGTAAGTAACAGTACGAAAACATCGGAACAAAGAAGAAAAAGAATGGCGAAATCGTCTGTTGATATAAATTTTAATCTGACTATGAAGGTTACTGTTCAACAAGAGCATTTTCTGTCAAATGAAAAAAACAAGCGCCAACTTATTCAACGTCTCTCAGAAAAAATGCAGGCTGAGAAAATTGAGACACGAATAGCTGCAAGTGATGCTGACTGTACAATTATACGCACTGCAATTGATAAAGCTGCAGACAATGTTGTAGTTGCTGTTGTTGGAGAAGATGTGGATCTTGTAATCCTTCTAATGGCTTTGACTCCTCCAGCAAAGGAAATATTTTTTGTCAAGTCGGGAAGGGGAAAAGTGGAAACCAGTATATATTGTTCCCAAGAACTTCAAAAACATTCATTTTGCTGTTCCATTCTATTTCTCCATAGTTTCAGTGGTTGTGATACAACCTCAGCCATTTTCAGAAAGGGCAACGCATCACTTATCAAGCTTTTTGAAAAAAATACATTAATAAAGGATATCGCAACTGTTTTTTTATGACCCAACATCAACTCAGGACGCCATCGCAGAATCGGGAGAAAAAATGTTTCTTGCAGTATACCGTGCGCTCTACCCAGACTGATCTGAACAGCCACCGATACAAAGTTTTTTTGACATCTTGTAGCAAGCCCAAACCTGATCTTTCTTCCCTCCCTCCTACAAACCTAGAACCAATCACGACCTTGGACCCTCCTGCTCCTGACACCTTGTTGAGTTCTATTTTCTGCCGATGCAAGAGTGGTTGTTCTGGAAAATGCAGTTGCCGAAAAGTGGGAATTAACTGCAGTCTTCTCTGTAACGGTTGCTTAGGAGCATGTAGCAATGGAACCCCCGTCGATGTTGGTGATGAAAGACAATTTGATTGACAACTTTGTTTAAGTCGGCATACCTATGTAACGTTTTATTTTGTTCTTTTTTTTAAAATAAAAGGCGTAAATTATTTTTTTTATCAATTTTAATACCTTGTAGCTCCTAAATTAGTAATCCTACAGTAAAAATGCATATTATATAATTTGTAGGAAATTTAATGTAGTTAATTAATGTAGAAGTAATTGTGAAGATATTGTTAATAGTTTTCGAGTTACAAGCAAAAAACTGAAAAAAGGGACCTCCCCCCCCCCCTCCCCCCGCGAGCTCACCCCCCACCCTCGGGGACTTTTAGTATGTTTATCAGGACATCTCAAGGAATAACTGTACCAATTTTCAAAACTACACGAATTATTTGGTCTGATCGGCGATTTTTAGGCTAATTTGCTTAGGCTAATGGCGGATTTTAAATATTATTTACGTCGCTTGTTTACGAGATATTCCAACCATAATTTTACAACGTGATTTCGGTCCAACAAGGCATCTGTGTACTGAATTTCAAGTCTCTAGCTGCAATATTTCGAGATTGAAGTATGACTAGCGTGCCCTCTGGTGGGCCGATTTAAACCACAATCTTTTTAACTCTTGCCATGCACAAATGTTACCTGCATGCCAAATTTCAGCGGAGAATGCGTTTAGGCGCTATCGTGGAGGAATACACAAAAACACACATACACACACAGAAGTGAGTACAGAATACTTTGCCGGAAAAGTAATAAAAAATCCAAATTTCTTTTTTTTTTAATTTTCATGAGCTGAATTTAAATCAAATAATTAATTTTTCATTGTGATTTTGATTGAATTGAATTAAAACATTAAATCACTCTAATCGAGTGATTTTATGTTTCAGGAAATATGGTTGCTTAGTTTGAGATGGTTGGACGAAGGATGAGCGTCACTAGTATAAACACGGCCATTTGAACCTACTTCTTCCTCCGCAAGGCAGAGTTGCAACGTATCTTGTTTAAACGTAGAGCATTCCTAAATCCGACCATTGGACTCCTTCTTCACTGGAGGACATAAAATTAAAAAAAAACATCAAGGAGATGCTTATAGTTCACCCTTTCTATAATCGGGCCGAATTTGAGGGCCATGATTTTTCAAATATTGCGCCCATTTAAATTATTTAAAATGTAGAGTCTTATTGTTTGATTATTTTATATGGTCTTATATCTGTACTTTTAGTTTAAAATGCATAACGTAGCTTTTGAATATTGCGATGATTGACAATTTGAATATTACGATGTATCTTTACTACGTACTTTTACTACATATCTCTTCGAATTACTAACTACTTCAAATATTAGGCTTCTATTTTGATTATTTATATTTATACTTTGACAATCTAGTAGTTAATTCTCGACTACCTATGTATGTTCAGTAAAGAGTAGTAACGAGACTTACTACCTAACCCAATTATTTTGACACGTCCAAGAGCGGTCTTTAGCCGTCAATTGGACACGACGAAAATGTAATGTAATGTAATGTAGTAAGTGGCTTTTTTATTATTTTCTTCATAATCATCCCTTTAATGAACACTTTTAAGTGTATACAAAAAACTGTGTGTGTTTCTGTGTGTGTGTGTGTATGTGTGTGTTTAATCAAAGGAGGTAATGCGTGGGCAACGCTGAATGGTCATGAATAGGGAAACAAACAAACGGAAAGTTGTGAGAGTTGAAGCCCGAAAAGGTAAACAGTAAAGAATTATAAGCATTTGGTTGAAAATGTAAAAGAAAACTAAAATAACTTCAAAGAGCTACGGCATTTCATAAGCAAGGCAAAGTTTGGGAAATCGGCTAAACAAGCAGGTTTGTTACGAAAAAATAGACTAATATCCTAAGAAAATACTAGCGGATAATAGCGAGGCGTCCGAGGCGCCCTTTGCCCGTCACGCTCACTTCAAACGAGTCAATCCCGATTTTTCTGGAAACAGCTGTTATAGAAGATAAATACTCCTTTGGTACGCTGGATAGCTTGTACAGTAGTCACTGCCACTAACTTAGTCGTATACAAATACATATACAAATTTGAGAAATTGACCAAGGAGTTTGTCGATAGTCTCACCGATATTTGGATAGGGCTGACCGCACTATTTGTTACCGATACACTTGAGAGTTGTCAACTAGTAGTAGGTGACAACTCTCCAGACGGGTGGAGCCGCCTTCCAGGAAGTTATGATATAACGATATCTGATAATTATTTTCCAATGGAGTGAACGCAGAGAGTTAGGGACTACACAGTCCACTAAGTCTGACTAAACCAACAAGCCCTTTAGTAGAGTCTTACCGCGAGGCACTCGAAATTGAACCCAGCGGGCCGACCTCAAGCGCTTACTACCAGATTTGGATGGATTTCTCTGTCATCCAGTCACAGATTCGATGGTCTCAGATTCGAAGTCGCTTACGCGGCCTCTACTAATGAATGTCGTGTTAGATTACCTGAACTTAATTTATGGTTTTATGAAAGTAATACAATGAATACAAAGTAAATATTTAATTCACTACTTTATTAAGATAATAACACTAAAAAAAATATAAAAGTACAAAAATTAAGTGTATCAATCGCGTGTCAGCAAGACATGATTGAATTAAACTATTTACATATTGTGCAGCATGGGATGCACTCGGTTTAATTCTCTCCATTGAAGCACCTCGTGATATAGGACATTTTTGTTTTTTTATCAGGCGCAAGAACAAATAAAGCGGATGATTTGCCGACACGTGAACATGCCACGTACAACTGACAATGAGAAAACACAGATTTACATTTTGTATGGGAAAATGTTTTTTCTTTTATTTTAATTTTTCGTCAATTTTCCATTTTTTGTTTTTAATAGTTATTCTGCTATTCGGGACGGAGACAAATACAACGAATCAAAAACCATGAAAATCCGTCCAGCCGTTCTCGAGTTATACGTGTTCGAACAAACCCAACTTTGTTATATATATATATATATATATTATATATATATATATATATATATATATATATATATATATATATATATATATATATATATATATATATATATATATATATATATATATATATATATATATATATATATATATATATATATATATATATATATATATATATATATATATATATATATATATATATATATATATATATATAATTAGTAAAAGCTACTTAAAAAGTAGAGAAGGAAATCCCAGCTGGTATTGTGAAATGCTTATGTTTGAATGAGATATACTTACGGATGTGCACGACTTTCGACGGTGCAATGTAAGTTTAAAGGTCCTTTTGCAGTCGACTAACGATCACTATTCATCCATATATCTCATAAATAGGGCTTATCCTTATGCAACACAAAATGCCTTCAATTGAGACGAATTAAGCGATTTTTTTTTTTTTTTTTTTTTTTTTATTTTTTATTTCGATTTAATGGCTTGTTGATAACAAACTCAGCCAATTGTATCATATTTTAAATGTTGGTAGCATTCGAAATTTGAATTATTTCGTAATGTCACTTTCATTTGGAAAACGGCTTTGCCGAAGTGATCAATAGTTGAATTTTTTCGCTTAATTCGTCTCAATTGAACGCATTTTGTGTTGCATAAGGATAAGCCCTATTTATGAGATATATGGATGAATAGTGATCGTTAGTCTACTGCAAAAGGACCTTTAAACTTACATTGCACCGTCGAAAGTCGTGCACATCCGTAAGTATATCTCATTCAAACATAAGCATTTCACAATACCAGCTGGGATTTCCTTCTCTACTTTTTAAGTAGCTTTTACTAATTTTATTTTAAATAAAAACATCATCCTATAAACGGATTTCTTTACAAAACTTAACATATATATATATATATATATATATATATATATATATATATATATATATATATATATATATATATATATATATATATATATATATATATATATATATATATATATATATATATATATATATATATATATATATATATATATATATATATATATATATATATATATATATATATATATATATATATATATATATATATATATATATATATATACATATATATAAAAAATAATGAATAGATAATGACAAACAGCCGCGATATTATTCGATTTCATACAAAATGCCTGGTTTTTTGTTTCATCGTGGATGTATTTAGAAAATATATATCTGCATATTAAGTACCTTATCAATTTGCCTGAGTTAAACTCAATCACTGCTGATGCAATCGGTATACCTAATTATTTCTTTGATTACTTACTTGAATTTAACTTAAAGTTGGCAACAGTTGAAAAGTCATTAAGATGCTTCCCAGGCAATGGTGGATATGATTGCAATCTCTCGGCCCGTGGGGCTACTTAGATAATTACATTTTCCGTGACATGTGCACTGCACTCTGCACATGCACATACACATACACATGTGCGACCAAACGGGACACTGTCCATTTCGAATTTACCCACCGCGTTATCTTATTATACCGTTGTAAAAGGCGCCGAGCAGGTGTATATCACGAACGCCAGCACACGTTTGCTGGCGTTCGTGTTAAGGTACTCTCATAAGCGCTGATTATATAGGGATTATATTGCTTAAAGCCATAGTAGGTTTTGGCAACCAATATGCACCGGCGACATGCAAGTGGCGTCGATAGCATTGTCCTGTGGATCTAATAGCAAATTAGTTGGCAATCTAAAATAACATTGATGAACTAACTCGAATAGTTATTCGCATAATACTCGAAATAATAGACAAAATTTTAACAAAAAAAAACCGACTCCATCTTTTTTAAGTGGTATCAAAATTGAATGCGTATACATAATTTCGTTTCTGAACTGTTGACCGTTGAGGAGTCCCCTCGTTGGAAGCCAACTCTGGGTGCCGCAGTCCTGCCTTGGTGAAACTTGGAACGGGCTATCGTCATTAAACGCATATACAAAATTTCGTGTCCTTGCCATTGACCGTTGAGGAGTCCCTTGTCGGGGGCCAATCCTGGGTGCAGCAGCCATGTAATGGTGAAATTTAGAATGGGCTATCACAACTGAATGCCTATACAAAATTTCGTGTATGTGCCGTTGACCGTTGAGAAGTCCTCTCGTCGGGAGCCAATCCTAGGTGTAGAATCAGGTCATGCTTACCATAAAAATGCATCGTCATCGGAACTGAATCAATATGTAAATTTGAAACTTCAAATGATAATATTTTAGGAGTTCCTTCAATTCCTCATGAATCCCATCATCAGAACCGGAGTTTGATAATAATGAGGCCAATCAGAAAGTTTATTCTTTTAAATAAACAAAGAATTTTCCATATCGGATCCATGATGGAGTTATGAGGTAACAAACATTAAAAACAAACAACCGAATTGATAACCTCCTGTTCTTTTTGAAATCGGTTAAATAGAGGACTTGCGTCATTTCAAAGTGCGACTGACTAAGGTTCAGAGCAGCTTTCTTTGCCCATCTAACATATTTCACAATAAATTGCCACTATGCACCAGTTGCCTTCGGGAGTATCACTTTAAAATAAAGGTATAGTTTATTTTAAATAATAGACCCAATTTATGACATTACGGATTTAGGTAATATCGTATTTTCTCAGTTTGGTTGACTTTCTTGACTATCTTTATCGTTTATTAAATCATGATGAATTTTTGTTATGACTAATGATATTATAATTATTACTAATTTATCAAATAATTATGATTGATTATAAGTATTGTTTATCACAGATTTTTTATTGAAATCCGAAATTTTTTTTCATTGTTTCATCCAGCCGGTAGACGTCCACTGTTGGACATAGGCCTCTCCAAAAGAATGCCATGACGAGCGGTCTTGAGCCGCCTCCATCCACCTGCTTCCTGCGATCTTGGATATGTCATCCCTCTCGTAGGGGGCCGTCCCACACTGCGTCTGCCATTCGAGAACCTTTTCCCTCAACGGTTGTCGGTTCTGCGAGCTATCTGGCCTGCCCATAGCCATTTTAAGTTGCTTATTTTACGAGCTAAATCAGTGAAATTTGTTTTTTCTGCGGGTTTCCTCACTTCGAATCTCTCGAGTTTCATACAGTGAAACTCTAAGCATTGCTCTCTTCACGGCTCGTTGCGCGACTTTGAGGTTATGTATGAGGCGAATAGTTATCGACCACGTTTCAGTGCAATATGTCATCACTGGCGACAAGCACTGATTATGTATATTTGTCTTGAGGCTCTGCGGTATTTGTGACGAGGAGATATGGCGTAGTCTCCTAGACACTGCCCGTCCGAGTTGAATTCGTCGGCATTCAACCATTTCTATTCATCATCATTAGGACCATTTTTAAATTGAAGACTGGATTTAATTCTGTCTGTGTGTGTATTTTTCCTCCACGCCATTCTTTTAATACAATATTAGATTAAGTATAAAATTGCATAAATAAGTTAGTGCTGCCTTTTATTATATTTTCCTGTCCCACAAACTGACGAGAAGGGAAAGTATTGTGAACGAGCTTCTGTGTGTGTCTGTCTATGCGTGTGTATTCCTCCACGATAGCGCCCAAACGCTTAATCCGATTGAGCTGAAATTTGACATGCAGGCGTCATTTGGCCATATCCAGAGTTGAAAAGGTTGATATCTGTCCACCAGGGGGTCGCACTAGTCCTAATTCGATCTCGAAATATTGCACTTATAAACTTGAAATTTTGTTGGAATATCTCATATACAAGTTGCACTAATAATATTTGAATTCCGCTATACATTTTAATCAAATATTAACGCCTCGGGTGGCGCGGTTTCTTTTCTTGGCTAAGGGCCAACAGATGGAACGAAACCCAACCGGGTTAGACCGCCCTCAACTTCTATACCGCTTAACCGATCGCCATGGAAATTGATATACGTAGACATATAAGCCCGCACAATATTATCGCGATTGTAGCTCGCCACCAGATGGCGCAGCAGCACATCAAATTCTATTCCGCTCAGCCGATCGCCTTGAAAATTGGTATACATAGACATTTGATTTCGCATAATATTTTCGCGCTATTCACTTTATTGTAACTTGCCACCAGATGCTGCTGCAGCACATCAACTTCTATACCGCTCAACCGATCGCCATGAAAATTGGTATACATAGACATCACACATAATATGTTCACGCTATTCACTTTCTTGTAACATGCCACTAGGTGGCGCTGCAGCACATCAATTTATATACCGTTCAACCGATCGACATGAAAATTGGTATAGATAGGTATTTGAGCACGGATATTTTATTTATTTATTTATTTATTTGTATCAAACATAATTATAAAACGCATAAAAATGGTCATAACAAGTAATATAACACGGGGAACGCCGGGTAATACAACTAGTATAATATGAAGACGTGATAATTGAGAAACATCTCTCTGCTAATTAAGAGACTATGAATATTTCAGAAGATAGGCGGCCGTCGAATTTCTCTCCTATTAAGTGTTTAACTTCGTTATTTCCGCCGATTTGAAAACTAGAAATTGTCCCTACAGTCTACAATGGAGGTAGTGGCGTCCACGGCTTCCTATATAATAGTCACGGCGAGGGTTTTCTTTAGTAGAGCAAAACTCGATTATTCTTGGACGTGACGTGACTCGATTATCCTTGGACAAGATGCAATTATTAGCGGACTATCACAACAACGAGCATTTTTGTTTTTTTACCTATTTTTAATTTCTATATGGTTATATATTTTGATTATATTACGGTTTCTATATTATTTTCATTAAATGTACGGTTTGATGGAATGCCACAATGCGCTTCAATCCCTTGCAAGGTCAAATAGAGTGACCCTGCAATTGATTAAAGGGCACAGCGACTCACTGGGCAACGATGCGGCAGACGAACTGGCCAAAAGGGGATCAAAGGAAATATTATATGGACCGGAACACTTGATACCCATTCCCCAGGCCCAAATAAAAACATGGCTACGCAGGAACACCGAAGAAACTCACCTTACAGAATGGAAAAAACGCAGGATGCAGGCAAACAAAGAACGCGGTTCCGGAAGCGTCCAAAAAACTTGCCCGCAACCTCACCAGATTAAAAAGGGACAAAATCCTTAAAGTCATAGGTACTATATGACAGGCCACTGTCCCCTAAACAAACACCTGTTTACCATAGGTGTGACAGACAGCCCTTTATGCAGAGGATGCATGGAAGAAGAAGAAACGCTACAGCATGTGCTCATGGAATGCAGGAGCGTGGCAGAGCAACGAGCAAGAATACTACAATCTCCAGCATCTGTCCCGGAGGCCTGTAGCAACCCAAACAGGTTGCTAATCTTCTGGGACAGCCTGGGTTGGCTGGAGTAACATAAATAGAAACATGAGCCACGCACAACGGCCCAATCAAGAGGCCAAGTGCGGGAAAAAGCCCAAACAAACAAACTAACTAACTAACTAACTATGTACGGTTTGATTATATTACTCTATTTTTAAGCGATTATTATAACTTAATACTTTCTATTTTTACATATTTTTATGCTATGATTCACAATTTTATATCTTTCATCTCATAATATATCATAATTCCCATTTCATTTTATTTTTTTACTAATTTTTAATTTTTATAATTAGGTTTGACTATCTCACTCTATTTTTGAGTAATTATTATAATCTAAATACTAGCTAATTGTGCATCTTTTTTATGATTATATTAACGTTAACCATTTCATATTATCAATTTTACTTTCATGTTATCAATTTTATATTAAATTTTCCAGCTTGTAAGAATTAATAATTATAGCTCATAGTATATAAATTTTCCAAATTTTCTATATTCTACATCACTTACTCTTTTATATTGGTTCATAATATATTTACAACAATTTAAATGTCCGCCATAGAACAGGCTATTGCCTAGTTAGGCGACATTAAAATAGGATCACTGGCAACAGTCTCTGGCATAACATGTTATCAGTTTTTTGGATTTTCATCTATGACATTGTAATCGTATCTATTTATATGTATGTCCATTTACTGTAGGTAAATGTAAATTAATAAAAAAATAAAAAAAAAAATAAATAAAAATCCAAAAAAAATAAAAAAATAATATTATAATACTCACATATGCTCTTTTCCTTATTACCCATTTATTAATAATCAAATTTCGTGTCGTGTATTTGAAGCTGTCAATACAAAAATATATAGGCAAAAAACACAAAATTAAAAAATAGAAACTATAAATAAACAAGATTTTATAATAAAACTACAAACGTTGTAAATTAGGGGTATCCTCAAGATATCTCATATCCCGGTTTTCAGGACACCCTTTTTACAGCAAAGCACTACTTATTTTTTTTATTTTTTTTTATTGAAATAATAAATATGATAAAGGCGTAACGTTTGTACCCGACGTTTCGGCGATGTTGCAACCGCCGTTGTCCAGGGTAAAATGAAAGAGCTATCCAGGGTAGAATCAAACTGCTGCCAAACCCGCTTTTCCACCATCGTTATAATCTACGCAGGGCGGTAACAGTATGCCTCATACCCACAGAACAACGGATAGGCAGCTCTTTGAGCCTACCCTGGACAACAGTGGATGCAACATCGCCGAAACGTCGGGTTCTACAAACTTTGCGCAGTAAATTCTTCTCTATCTTATTTGCAATGATAAACAACCGCGATAGTCTTCGATTTCATAGAAAACAATCAAAATAATAAAAAAACATAAATCAAAAATAGAAATGTAAATAAAATCAAAATAATCAAAATCAAATGAATCAGAAAATATGAAACCAAAATAACCAATATCAAAATATTTAACATGAAATATGTGGTAACATAAATAATTACTATCAAATAATTACCATCACGATAAAATATTATAAACAAACGAAAAAATCAAATAATCAAATTAAAAGTAATCATTCTAAAATAAAATTAAAAAATCTTTGTCTGCTAAACATCTTCCTTTAATAATTTACTCTTGTAGTGGTTCCTAAATACTCCAATTGATCTTGATCGCAATGCCATTCCCAAACGATTCCATACAACCTTTGAATAATAAGAGAAATGGTTTCAGCCGTAGTGACCAGTGGTACGTGTGCACCATTATTGGAAGGTAACCATAGTTGACATATATTCTGATTCATATGTTGACTCCAGATTATTAACATTGGTAGTTGACAGTTTCAGCGTTTAAAATGCATTTGTAAAAAGCTCTGTGAAAGTGAAAAAATTGTTGAATATTTTAATATGTGCATCGACCACCAAGGCCGCCACTTGAACGATATTATTTAAAAAATTTAAGCAAAAAATGGCATAATTTATTTATTTATTTATTTATTTTAAACAACATGATTTATCATAGACGAATGGCTATGATATTCGGTATACAGTACAATAAAACGTGCAGGAAAAACAAGTTGAACCCATAGCCGTTGGCTCATCGCATACCTAACTGAGCAAGAACGCCCGTATCTAGGAATGCTGATATTTGACTTAGCATATTGCGAGCTGACATGTATGACGTTAAAATATATAATTATTATTGGTATAAAGTTCAAAACTTTCATTCTTGCATAATACAAATACACAAGCACAAATAGTTATACCAACATACAAAAAAAATAAAAATACTAGTAAGAAATTATTATTAAACCCAACACCAATATATAGTAATACATAAATACAATAAATACATATTTAAAATAAATATACATACTAATATAAAATACTAATATACACAAAATATACACAAATAAATTAAATTGAAATACCTCTAGTCTTAAACCTCACATAATACGTCTCTTATATTTATAAATAAAAAAAAAGAAAATCTAAGTATTTGCTTTTTATTTATTAATTTTACCTAATCAAAAATTCTGTGAAATTCCGTTTTATCATAGAGTGGTCCTTTAACAACCAAGCACTTTCTTATTGCTTTTTTAAATGCTACCATGTTATCTAAATTTTGTATCGTAATTTCTATATTATTATAGAGCCTTGGAGCTAAGTATTTAAGGTATCTTTGTCTATAATATCTACTTTTCAAAAATAAAACCCTTTTTCTTTTATTTTGAAATGGTTTTTTCACAATTTATCTGACACATAAGGGATTTCATTCTGCCCAACCCTGTATAATCTATCTGAATGTGGACAATATAATTTTGAAGGTTTACATCTTCAGTCGTTTTCCCCTATTCAGTTATTCATTCATTGATATACGAGCAGCTGACGAACTGTCTGTCTCATTGTAAGAGGGGCTACTATTGGAAATACGGAATATATCGTTATTGTATTGCCTGAAATACGCGCGCCTGCGTTGCTCGTCAATGGCGGCGAGAATCATTCTCCTATCCGACCTAAATTTAGATAAGCCGTAGGGTCGCTACTTAACAATGGCCATTAAATTGAATTACGTCGAAGGATTTTCACTGACGAATAGCGATAGGTACATCTGGGGTGTCAACACAACGGGCGAACCCGCCACCCCAGAGAATTTTAACGACATCAGGTCGTTAACTCTTCTCAATAACTCGAATTAATGAGGGAAAGATCTGTACGTCTCGGCTCCAGAGATTGACATTCAAAAAAATTGTTAAGTTGGGTGTTGTAATCCGCGAATTCTATTTCGTTAAAACCCACCCAACTCAGAACCGTTTTCTTAACCCTTTGAATATCTGAAACATATTGTTCATAACATGGATTTCATACCAAGCTACCAAACTCCAATCTGCTCCGGACAAGCGATGTAAACAGGAGCACGACAACGTGGAAGTCCTTGAAATGTTTCGTTGCCCCTCAAATGAATCCCAGCAACTAATAACATTTGGAGGTCATCAGCTCGATATGAGTATTAAAGCTAAATTTACTATTAAGTGTCTGAAGTGCCAAGTCTGTGAATTATGAAACTCTTTCCAGTTTATGCCCATTAAGGGCTCTCTAGACGATCAAGCATGCTTGTCAAGCATTGCGTCGCGGGCTGGGCAGAGATCGTAAACCGCAGGAAATACGCAATAAAAAAAAAAAAAATTATACCAGGGAGTGACGTCATTCATCAATTAATTGCGTCTAATTAACGTGACCTTCTGGTATAAACTACAAAATTAGGCATTTTTGGTAAATATTAGTAAAATATATTTGCATAATTCCTGCGGTTTACAATCCCCTCTCAGCCCGCGACGCGATGCTTGATCGTCTAGAGAGCCCATTAATATCATAGTAATATAAAAAAAGTAATATAAAAAAAAACAATAATATTGTTACAGTAATATAAAAAAAACAAACGAAATAATCATTGAAAAATCAAATAATCATGAAATAATAGAAGTAGTCTATAATAATTGAATGCATGATTGCTGAAACACGTCATGCGCCATGTTTGGCGAATCAGAGTTTTTAGCGATTTTCGGTTCTTTGTTCCTCGATGCATCTATGGAGTCCAAAACCAACCCATATTCATGCATTAACAGTGCCCAAACAAAGCGTTGAAAATATCGATTAGTGCTGATACAATCTATATCCTGGATATGGATTCTATCAGCACCCAGCCTGGCAACACTGGTAAGAATGTGATTTTTTATACCATCAAGGAGACGAACATAAAGGGCCAGAGACGAGGTGTGTACGTTTATTATGCAATACATCGATGAATATGTCGACATGAAAATTAAAATTCTCGTGCTTTTCTGTGGCAATTTCAGAGGGCAAAATAATAATCATTCATTCATTCATGCATGAATAAGACTTTTGTTAAAAGCACGCTTTCAAAAAATTGAGTCGATTTTCCTCATACGTGGATAAAATTCCTCACGTGTGATCAGGCTTTTGGAGAAATCATGCTAACCTTGTGCAAAGTAGAGATACTATACAGGTTGAGTTTTTAATTAGTGACACAATTGTAGTGGGTGAACCAATACGACGAACTAAGCAAGTTTTAATAAGAACTTTTGGACATTGTTTTTTTTTTTAATATATATTTTTTATTTTTTGGTAATTAGTTTTTTTTAAAGTTAAAAAAAAGCTATTAAGCACGATGCGCTATCTAGCGGTTGGTAAAATATAGGTAATATTATTTATAAGCGATATTTTACCTATCGCTAGAGGGCGCATCGCGCTGAACGCTTCTTAAACTTTTTCAAAAGATGTAATTTATAAATTTGTTTTTTTTTTGTTTTTTCCCGAAAAAACATTGAAAGTTTCTAACCTCGTCGTACTGATTCACAAACTACAAGAATGTCACTAATTCAAAACTCACCATGTATACTGTTAGTGGTTGTCGTCAATAAAACTTAATTTGTTTTTTTTTCTGACACAACCGTGGCACTCCAATAAGACTCAGGAAGTGGGGCATAACAAGGCGGGCTTGGTTTCATTTTACTCGGCGCATTAGGAAAACAAACGTTTACATTTAACTATATATATATATATATATATATATATATATATATACATATATATATATATATATATATATATATATATATATATATATATATATATATATATATATATATATATATATATATATATATATATATATATATATATATATATATATATATATATATATATATATATATATATATATATATATATATATATATATATATATATATATATAATAAAAATAAAAAAATAATTTGATAACAATATACAGCCTTTTTTATAAACTTCTCTGCCAGAAATTAAGATTGAAGTTTCTTCTTTCATTTCATTAAGCATATGGAGTTTTTTTATTTTTATTTCGATTTAATGGCTCGTTGATAACAAACTCAGCCTTATTGTATCATATTTTAAATGTTGGTAGCATTCGAAATTTGAATTATTTCGATATATCACCTTCATTTATGTCACGGCTTTGCCGAAGTGATCAATTTGTTTAATTTTTGATTTTTTCGCTTTAATTCGTCTCAATTGGAGGCATTTTGTGTTGCAAAAGGATTAGCTTGATTTTAGAGATATATGGATGAATAGTGATCGTTAGTCGACTGCAAAAGGACCTTTAAACTTACATTGCACCGTCGAAAGTCGTGCACATCCGTAAGTATATCTCATTCAAATATTAGCATTTCCCGATCCAAGCTGGGATTTCCTTCGCTGCTTTTTAAGTAGCTTTTATTAATTTTATTTTAAATAAAAATATCATCCTATAAACGGATTTCTTTACAAAACTTATCAAATATAAATATATATATATATATATATATATATATATATATATATATATATATATATATATATATATATATATATATATATATATATATATATATATATATATATATATATATATATATATATATATATATATATATATATATATATATATATATATATATATATATATATATATATATATATATATATATATATATATATATATATATATATATATATATATATATATATATATATATATATATATATATATATATATATATATATATATATATATATATATTATAAAACTGGTGGTCAAAGTATTTCATGGAAACTTGCCCATATATGGAGACAAAAGACAGAGACACGCCCAGAGAGAATAAGTTCTTTTTTACCATCTCGAAGTGCTATCATTTTCTGATCCAGTGGGTTGAGGGCAAAATACCAGTGTAATGCCAGAAATATATTATTAGTTTTGGTAGAAATACTTTCTTACTTGCAGTTCGGGGCATTCCAGAATTTCCGCTGTCTACTAACTCTGCATAGCCAGATGGGCAGGGGGCCATTTATAAAAACAAATGAAGGATTTAAAGAAATGCCTCGAGTTCATACCGTAAAAACACAAAATCTCTTTTTGGAATCATTTTTTTACCAGGGCTACTACCGAATGCTATTCAGTTGAGGAATACATTTAATATAAAACAGTTTGCGTTCCGTTGTATGGTAAAATATAGGGTTTTATATTTAAAATAATATATATTTTATTTGAAATTCGAATATTGATTGCTATTACAAGCTATATCCAGCTATTAAACCACGTTTTTTAAAATATACCTATAATCCAGCATGCACTTTTTGAAGCTGTGAAATTAGTTTGTCTAGCAGATTGCATTTACAAAATTTAAAACAACTGCTTATCTTTTGCATGAAACATTTTTTTCGATTTTCCAACATATGAGTGCATAGCATATGGCTTTTTTTTAGCAATCATGCATTTAATTATAAAATCAATATATAAAATATTACATAATAAAATAAAGTGTCACTCAGAGAATCATACATAGAATCATACATTCACTCAGAGAATCATACCTAAAAGTAATTCATATTGTCAGAGATGTGAGGGTGTGTAAATTATGTGTGTATAAATTAGTTGCTAGTTTTTAAATTTCATGAGAATACATTCAGTTGCCGTCCTTACTTTACTAATCAACCACTGAATGAGGCATTTTTTAAAGAACAACCTGGATCAGTCCTGAAAAATCGAAATTTTCCCAAAATATTCATTAATTCGGAGCAATGTAAGCAACAGCACGGCTAACGCTATTGACTTTCAATGCCAGAATGACTGGGCAACAATTGGAGACTTTTGAATTCCTCCTCCAATGTTCTGGTAATGCTTTATGATTAGACGCCAGAGATGCTTAAATTATATTCAAATGCCTTTCAACATGCACCCCTATACCCCAGTAACCTCGCTCGTTGGAGCTATTCTGAGGATAGTCATAGTCATAGTCATATTTTATTAATTCCAAAAAGTACACATTGTGGAATACGTCATTTTACATTTTCTAGAAGTTATTACAACTTCATTACGTGTACATATTTTTTTTATATGTAAAGGCAAGGCCCCATCTGATCAATTATAAAAATTAAATCTTACAGACTCAAATAACAAAAAAAAAATGTAAAGAATTTTTTTAAATAAAATAAAATAGTTAATCAAATAAATTTAATCAATAAGTTTTTAAAAATAGTCAATGATTTTTTAAAAAATAATCAGTTAATAAACAATAAGTTTTACAATAAAATCAACACAACGGTGATAAAATACAGAACAAATTTGATAAAAGATAAAATATTTTTTAAAAACTAAAATAATTCATGTCCCCTCTGTAGCAATACCCCTTGCACAGCTAGACATATTCTAGCTGGCTGCAAGATAGCATTATTATATCAAGGACGGTACACTTACCGCCACGCCACAGTCCATGCTGTTATTCGCGAGTTAATTAACCTCTCAGTGGCTCGTGCCAACAATGGTGTGGCAGTACCCTCCAACCCCCCAATACAGTTTGTGCGGGACGGCTCGAAAGGCAAAAAACATTTCACTACAAAACCTTTCTCAATAACCGAGACAGCTTTAGATTGAATTATAGAGGACGACTAGGTCTCTAAGCAGTATAAATTCCCTGAAAGTCTCGGATGCACAGCCCTCCGTCCAGATATAACTCTTTACACTCTATATCGGAATATGGCCCTTCCTAGAAAAAATATCTAAAACCGCGATTCAAGAATCTTAAATTCCATGACTCCGAGGGGGGAGGGAGGGGGCGAAGGGGGGGGGGGAGTAAAAGGGTGCTAAGGTGAACGCTCACATGTGGCAAGACAGCTGTCCTAAACCTACCACAGACGGTCGTTAGTCCAGAATCCACTGCTCACCCCCCAGAAGTGCAAAAAAAAACTTTTATGATAGGCCCTACTCTGGTCGGTGAATTCCATGGCAGCTCCGTTTGTATTTTATTATATTTTATTTCATTTAATTTATTATGGGGTTGTCCAAACAATGTAGATCTCCTGAGCACTATATATTGTGATAACCTGCGCCGATATCGTGTTCTTAGCGGGAACAATGTCTCTGCTTACGTTAAATAATTTGTTTTCATTTGATTTTATTTCATTTAGAGGCCGTCTAAAAATAAATCTAATTTTGGTGGGCCGCCGAATGAAAATCACATTGAAATTGGGCTTCCATTTTGAAAGCTTTTGCGGCGGTGGAGCCTACGTACAGGTAATTGTTTCACAATTCGATTCACGAGTAATCCTTTTGACGGGCCGCAGAGTCATTTCCGTTTGAAAATGGCAAATCCAAATGGCCGCTTGTTGTTGCTCAGCCCAAAATTAAATGGTCTCGCGGCGCGTTTGACGCAGCGGTCGCGCCCGCTCTTGGTGCTGAGCGTCTGTAGCAGTAGTTTTCAACCTTTTACTGGTGACTGACAGACGCGGATCTTTATTAGGGCTTTTTGGGCTTCAGCCCAGGGCCTCGGGATATAAAGGGCCCTAGCCATTGATAACAATGGACAAAGTCAAACTATCGATTAAATCATTTATAAGATCTTTCCATAAATTGCGATTCAACAAACGACTTACAATGATTTAACATATACAATGATGACTTATAAATACAGGAATTTGCAGCACAAAAATGCAGAAAGGTTGCTTTATAGTCTATAAGCTTTATGATTATGATCTGCTTTATGATTATAATCTATCTGCTTTATGATCTATAATCTATATCTATATGATAACAACCTGCATAATTAAACATGTTGATTTCTTTAGCAGTACCTTTTTTTTATTTCTATTTTTATAAAAATAACATCTATGTATAGCAGTTTAGTTAAAGCTAGTACCTTGTCAATGGGTAACTAGTAATGAATATTTGTATAAATTTTATTTATAGCTAGCTTTACAATTAATATTAATACTTACTTACATTATTTATATTATATTAGTCTTACTTAGTTTGCTGGATAAATAATTATTAAAGTTGCCTGATAGGTAAAGTTCAACGGTTTCGTTAATCGATTTGTCTATTTTTAGTGAAAAGTAAAATGTCTTATAGTTGCTGTTGTGTATCTGTCATATTAAATAAATAAAATATTTTATTGTCCTCCTTTTTTTCCTATACCGTACCTATTGACCAAAAATAGTTTTTTGATAAAATGACAATTATTTGATTAATTTCGCAAGCCTGCAACTAATATTAGCCCAGGGCCCCACAAACTCACGATCGCCCCTGGTGACGGCACACTTTTAGTAGTGTGGGGTATCTCCGGCACATTAGTAGTGTGTGGTGTCTCCGGCTTGTGGAGTCCCCATTAGCGCCGCTGGCGAGTAAAAAAAATACTACCTTTTTCATGTAGTATAACAATATCTGTTATATTTTTTTTTGTAATAAAATTAGGTCCATCAAAATTGCACCAAATGTAGTTATTTAACTAGAAATTCGTCCTCGAGTTAAGAAGGTCCTGACAAAATCGCAAAATAATCCAGATTGTAACATGAAATTCAAGTGGAAATAGATTGTAACAAGAAAGTTAAGTAGGAATAACAATTGCTTGCGTTTTATTTGCCGAAGAAGCTGTATTATATATACCTACAAATTATGCCAAATATAATTAAGGAGAGTTTTATATAAAAAACTAAAAATGAATCCAATCGTCCCATAAACCATAAACCTCGTTTTGCCAAAAGCTAATTTACTCTAAACTTCTTTGGTAAATAAATAGTATATATAAATATAATAAATTCCAAAACTATGAGAGAAGTATAAAAATAAGTCCATATAAACAGCCTTTCAGACACCGTTTTGGAGTCTGCATCTCGCCTTGTATAATAATAGAACATGGAAATGTTGCCGATATTAGTTTTGCCTTTCCACAGAAAATTATTTATCTACAAAAACCTTTAATTTCAACAGATAATATCAGAATATTCTCATTTCTTACCTGCACATTTGCATTTAATTGATTAAGACCCGACGCAAACGAGCCACCGGCTTCAGCCACTTGTGGCCAGCGACAAGTAGATGACACGCTTTTTATACGTTTTGTATGGTCTCGCCGCACACTTATGGACGGTGGCCGCCACTCGCTACCTCTCGCTCGCACTCGCCACTCGCTAAGCTACTCGTCGTACTCGACAACCACCGGTCGCTATGGCTGGTGGCTCGTTTGCGCCAAGCCTAAGATGCCCAAACAAATCTTTTACGAAAGCCATTTTTGTGCACCAAGTTTTAATGCTGAGTAAGTCTACAAATGTAAGAGTAGCGCTTCTTTACCTGATAAAAATAACTCAAAAATCTGTCGGCGCACCAGGAAATACTCGCGGTACACCATTGGGCCGCGGCACAACGGTTGAAAACCCCTTAGGTTATACTTTTAATCCATGTCAAAAAATATTTTAAAGGGGACTGTTTCTGAATTCTAATGAGGTTTCTACTAATTGCAAAGTGTCTATTGCAAAATGCTTATTTACATACTAGCTGACCCGTGCCCACTTCGTTGGGCGGTAAAACTTTTTACTTGTGATGAAATTATGACCAATAAACATGACCTAACGATTAAAATTATTTTTTTAATATAAAATACTACTTTTTGTTACTTAAATATAAAAGTTAGACATATGCTGTCGCTGACTTTTTTGTAGGCATTATCAAGTTCTACAACTTTTCTCTAGAATCATATATCTCTTATCGTTAAGGCAGCGTTAGTTAGAAACGTTTTCGTTCGACCGTTTTTTTTCGACTTACTTTGGAAATCCGACTACCACGAAAAAGTCTTTTTATTTTTCGGATTAATATATGGCCTATGACACTCACAAATAACGTGGCTTTCTATCGGTAAACGAATTTTCAAAATCGGTTCAGTAGATACAGAGATAACTTCCTACAACGTTATAACCTCTAATTTCTAACCTACCGTGTTTAGAAGAAACACGGTAGAATCCACCAAAACCCAAAAGAATGAAAGTAAAAGGACGCCACCTACTTTTAAAGGAAAAGAAGGAAACTTATTAAAAAAAGATACCCGAAAGAAATTTTGAAAAGAAAAAAAGTTAACCTCGAAAAAAAAACTATCTCAGAGTGTGGGCTAAATATTCACGGCATTGGATTTGGCCCACAGAAAATCCTTTTTCCTCAGCAGGCACTAAAGACTAAATAAAAAAAAACACAAGGTTATGTGAAATCTTCGTGTAATCTCCGTGAAATATCGCCACAGCGGCTACCCCTTTTTCGCTCTCGCCTTATCGGCGTGTCAAATGCGTGATTCCGATTACAAAGTCTCCCGCCAAAATAAATGTTGCAGTAATTTCCGAATATGAAGGCAAATTTCGTCACATTCCGTGACGATCTCGTCACGCAGCAGATATATAACGTAATAAAACAGAGGTGCCACCAAACTGCGCAAGGGAAAAAAATCGATTAAAATCGCGCTGATCCTACATGAAAAGCAACCCCAAACGAAAAATAAATGCTCACCAGGTTAGTTACGAACACTTCACATAAAAATTATTTCTATTTTCAAAAAAACGGCTGGCCAAACGCCGCCTTCCCTGCCTCCCTCCTTGCAATTTTTGACAGCTCTTGTGTCGCCCATAAAGGGTAGGGCTAGACCAGCACAACCGCGATTAATCGCAAGAATCGCTTAGGGCGATAATAATTATGACTGAACAGCTCTATCTGTCAAAATTTGAAGTTTACGAAATTTCGTAAACGGTTCATTTAATTGTCAAAATATGGGAGAAATTCATGAAAAACAGCGAAAACCAACAGGAAACATGACTAAACACGGGGAAAACATGGAAAAACGGGTGCAGCGAACATAATCTGCACAAAGGCGCGAAAACAAGACAACAAAATATCCGGTTTTTGTTACAACGTCACAAACTTTACCTCTTTATAATATTAGTATAGATAATCTGGCTTAAAAGAAAAGCTACGTATGTCAAGTATCAAAAAATCGGTTGTGTCAACCCAAGACTTTCCCGGCAAGTAGACAAGCGCCCCCACCAACAACCCTCCCCCTCCACGCTCGGGAAAGGGGTGGGACCCTTTCTCCCCCCCCGCGCTAATTCGTAGTAAATATATAGTTTTAACCGTGGTATTAAAATAATATTTTTTTCCAAAACTGATGTAGTATTTTCTTAAATATGACGAAATTTAAATATTATTACTGTAGCTTGTATACGATATATCAGAAACGAATTTCACATCATCATTTCGGTCCAACTGTGTACAGAATTTCAAGTCTAAGTCCAATATTTCTAGATTGAAGTATGAATCTTTTCAACTCTTGCCATGATCAAATAATGCCTGCATGCGAAATTTCAACACACACATACACACACACATACACACCCTTACACACCCTCTTACACACACACACCCACACACTCAAACAGAGAGGGAGAGACAGAGAGACAGACACACAGACAAACAGACCCACAGACAGACTTCAGTCTGGAAAAGATCCTAATCGCCTCGAAGGGGGTTGAGGTCAAAATGTTTATATCCGTCATCATCTCGATTTTTTTAGCGCGTTCACAATACTTTACCTCCTCGTCTGTTAGTCGGCCGGTAAATTAAAAATCCGCGTATATTATAAAACATAAATCTGACACAAGGATCAATCTTTTTAACAATTTCTTATTGCATAAAGGAAATTGTGATAAGTCCTCAAATGTACCTTCTTTCAGAACAAATGAAAAATCGAAAGAATCGAAATTAGTCGTTTTGGGAAATGAACCCATTGGGCCGCGGCACAACGGTTGAAAACCCCTTAGGTTATACTTTTAATCCATGTCAAAAAATATTTTAAAGGGGACTGTTTCTGAATTCTAATGAGGTTTCTACTAATTGCAAAGTGTCTATTACAAATTGCTTATTTACATACTAGCTGACCCGTGCCCACTTCGTTGGGCGGTAAAACTTTTTACTTGTGATGAAATTATGACCAATAAACATGACCTAAAGATTAAAATTATTTTTTTAATATAAAATATTACTTTTTGTTACTTAAATATAAAAGTTAGACATATGCTGTCGCTGTCTTTTTTGTAGGCATTATCAAGTTATACAACTTTTCTCTAGAACTTAATCATATATCTCTTATCGTTAAGGCAGCGTTAGTTAGAAACGTTTTCGTTCGACCGTTTTTTTCGACTTACTTTGGAAATCCGACTACCACGAAAAAGTCTTTTTATTTTTCGGATTAATATATGGCCTATGACACTCACAAATAACGTGGCTTTCTATCGGTAAACGAATTTTCAAAATCGGTTGAGTAGATACAGAGGTAACTTCCTACAACGTCACAAACTTTACCTCTTTATAATATTAGTATAGATAATCTGGCTAAAAAGAAAAGCTACGTATGTCACGTATCAAAAAATCGGTTGTGTCAACCTAAGACTTTCCCGGCAAGTAGACAAGCGCCCCCACCAACAACCCTCCCCCTCCACGCTCGGGAAAGGGGTGGGACCCTTTCTCCCCCCCCGCGCTAATTCGTAGTAAATATATAGTTTTAACCGTGGTATTAAAATAATATTTTTTTCCAAAACTGATGTAGTATTTTCTTAAATATGACGAAATTTAAATATTATTACTGTAGCTTGTATACGATATATCAGAAACGAATTTCACATCATCATTTCGGTCCAACTGTGTACAGAATTTCAAGTCTAAGTCCAATATTTCTAGATTGAAGTATGAATCTTTTCAACTCTTGCCATAATCAAATAATGCCTGCATGCGAAATTTCCACACACATACACACACACATACACACCCTTACACACCCTCTTACACACACACACGCACACACTCAAACAGAGAGGGAGAGACAGAGAGACAGACACACAGACAAACAGACCCACAGACAGACTTCAGTCTGGAAAAGATCCTAATCGCCTCGAAGGGGGTAGAGGTCAAAATGTTTATATCCGTCATCATCTCGATTTTTTTAGCGCGTTCACAATACTTCACCTCCTCGTCTGTTAGTCGGCCGGTAAATTAAAAATCCGCGTATATTATAAAACATAAATCTGACACTAGGATCAATCTTTTTAACAATTTCTTATTGCATAAAGGAAATTGTGATAAGTCGTCAAATGTACCTTCTTTCAGAACAAATGAAAAATCGAAAGAATCGAAATTAGTCGTTTTGGGAAATGAACCACTTCGGATTACTTTCAATAGATGCCGTTCGCGGCGTTTCTATTGTTCATAGCTGTTATTCATTCCGTGCGAATGTGTGAAATTGTCAGTAAATAGTAATTAATAATTATTACATAGGGACATCTTCTTTAAAAAAAAGGTATTGTATATTGAGAATAGATTTGGTTAATGCGAATTTAATTGCATAATAATTAAATATTAAGTCCTGTAAAAGCTCCGATGCTTGCGGTTCGTGGCTTGTTCAAAATTCGAATTCGAAGGCTTACGGCGACCTGCGTTTGCAATTTGATGTTCAAATTGAATGAGATGACGCGCGTTCAAAATTTAAATATTCGCTATTTTATTTATGAAATAATTATTGAGATGAAATAAGTACCAGGCTACTTGCAGGGACAGTCTTTGAGTGAAACAATCGTCTTTGTTTTGATGCAGTAATATCTATCTCGTGCTTTACTTAAAACAAATAAATAAATTAATTTACCGCATTAGATTTGGAACGAAATCGCGACAATCCCTTGACTTTATTCCTACTTAGTTACATAAATGTTTCTTGAATACGGCTCTTTCTTAGCATAAGTATCCAAATATTACACATAAACATGTATAATATTTTTAAAATGCTCGTTGTTTTGCTAGTCTGCTTTAATTGGATTTAATATGACGTGCGATTATGTACTTAGGTATATTCGGGGCTACAAGCAGGGTTGTCAAATAAGTTAAAAACAGTGCTTGGATTGACTGGTGGTGTTGGGGGAAGGTTGGGGGGGGGGGGGGGGGGGGATACGATGAAGAGAAACATAGAAATAGAAATAGAAATAGAAATATTTTTATTGTCCGAAATTGTGGTGGTACATTTATGGTGATAATGCGTAAAACTATGTATCTCACAATTACCTGTTATTGAAACAGATTGACAAATTTACTTATCTGCTAATTATAATATCTTATTAAAAAATGTAATTATTTCACTGGTTTAACATGAAAAAATCTAAACAGACCGTATAAGTAGAACTAACAGTAGAAGACAATTAGAAAAAATAATTCACCAATAATATAAAAAATAAAGGAAAAATCAAAATCAAGGAATAATCAAAATTCCGCCTATAAATACGAAATGTATATAATTTAAAATGTAACAGTAGAAAACAATTAATAAAAAATAATTCACCAATAATATAAAAAATAATGAAAAAAAAACAAAATCAAGAAATAATCAAAAATCCGCCTATAAATACGAAATGTATATAATTGAAAATTTGTAATCTTTCTAATTGAATTATTGTAAAAACAAAATGAAAATGCATGCCTACAATATAATATTATGAGAAGTATTCGTTTAATGTGTAAAAGCTTTTATCGATAAGCCATTTTTTCAACGCTGCGGTAAACCCTTTTCCTTTTATTTCTTTGATATTTGCAGGTAGGTGGTTATAGATTTTTATTGCATTGTATAACATTCCTTTTTTAAATAGAGTTAAATAATATTTATACATATATACATAGTTCACATCTGACAGTCTCCATATTGGCTCTGCAGAAAAAACATTGTGCCATATATATCTGTGCTCCGCCCTATTGAAGAATAAGAGCTAATGGGAAAATGCTTTGTTATTATATTTTTAAAAATCTTAAGAAAAAAAATATTCTTTAGAATGTAAATTTTTTGCCATATTTGAGTGCTGCTAATGAAATGTAAAACATATGAAATCAGAGACTATCGCGGTTGTTTGACATTATAAATATGATAAAAACGAATTTATCGCCTGAATTTTACACAATAGAATATAATAGAATAGAATAACTTTATTGTGCTATAAAAACATAATGAATAATACACTGGTTTTATAAAAAAGACAATGTATGTACAAATAGCGGACTTATCGCTATAGCGATATCTTACATCAACACAACAGTCTACCCTGGACAACGGCGGCTGCAACGTCGCCGAAACGTCGGATGCTACAAAAATCATGCGGTAAATTCGTTTTTGCCACAGTCTAGCCTAGAAAACAGCGGCTGCAACGTCGCCGAAACATCGGGTGCTACAAAATTCGAGCGATAAATTCGTTTTTATCTTATTTATAATGCTAATTACATATATCAATTAATGATGGACGCAAACTAATTTGAAGGAAAATTTTATTCTATCCTTTTTCCATCAGATAAGCCTCTTTTACAGGCTATATTGCAGCCTTTGTGCTTAAATTAAAGTAAGTATATATTTAGTACAGTTTTTTTTAAATCAAAAACTGAAACACCAAAACAGAAATACTAAACCCCCTACAAGTTATCAAAACAATTAAAAATATATATATATATAGAATATCGCTAACGTCCAAACGCTTCACCCGATTAAGCTGAAAATTGGTTTGCAGGCATCATTTGGTCATGGCACGAGTGTAAAGGTTGTGGTTGAAATCGGTCCTCAAGGGTCGTATTAGTCATATTTTAATATCGAAATATTGGACTTATATAGATTAGAAATTTGGTACCCAGATGCTTTGGGCCGAAATCACATTGTGAAAATTTGGTTGTAATATCTTATATACAAGCTTCACTAATAATATTTGAATACCGCCATATATTTGATCAAATATTAACGCCGAGCCCCCCGAGCATAGCCAGAAATATATTGCGCCGCTCATGGTGGGTTGTAACGGAACCCGAACGGGTTCGTCCGCCGGCCGAGAGATGGCGCTCATCGATTTTAGTTACGAAATTAATATTCAGATGAAACAGTCCTTGGCTACTTGCTTGGGATAATTGGAGTGACACAACCGATTTTTTTATTTATCTAGAAATCAGACAGTTCGGTCTAAAACCGGACATCTGGTAACCCTAGCTAAAAGCAAGCGATGTATTCGACGGAGCACGTCACTACTCTACAGTGTATAGGCTATTGTCCATATAAAAGTGTGTTAATAGGCTTCAGGGAATCGGCTGTGAAGGCTCCACGTCGCTTGTTAGTACTAGTCGCTATGCTTACACGAACACAGATTAGTATATGTAGAGGCGAACGCTCATTATACACCATATGTGTCCTCATTTTGATGTGAAGCGTCTTTTCGTATATTCTCAGTTGTATATTCTGAGTTGTTTAGTGTATGCTAAAAACAACATACACGAATGTAAGCCTAAAATGCACGTACACGATCATGACACTAGTAGCATAGCCAAGTTATGGTCAGAGGTACTACGGGCATTACAATCAGCTAAGAAAGGAAAGTCGCCTGGACCAGACTCAGTTCCGATTGAAGTTTTACAACTTTTAGAGGAAGATCATTGTTAACTGACCTCTTTAACAAGATTTTCATGACTAGAGTCTGTCTAAAGACTGGTTCAAATCGACATTCACACCTTGCCTAAAAAACCAAATGCAAAGAAGTGTGGAGAGTTTCATACCATCAGTCTTATGAGTCACTTGCCTAAAGTGTTTCTTACCATCGTTCATAATAGAATTCGACCTAAATGTGAACAGCAGTTAGGAGAGAGTCAGTTTGTCTTCCGTTCAGGAGTTGGTACTCGTGAAGCCCTCTTTGCTTTGAACGTCCTTATTCAAAAATGTCGTGATATGCAAAAACAGATGTCTTTTTGTGCTTTATTGATTATGTAAAAGTGTTTGACCGGGTTAGGCACGAACTGCTTATAAGGCGCTTGAATGACATTGGCTTAGACTGCAAGGACATTTGAATTATTAAAACTTGTATGGGAACCAAAAGGCAACAGTCAGAGTGGAACAGGAATACACAGAGGAGGTCGACATTTGCCGCGGGGTGCATCAGGGTTGCGTTAGGTCCCCATTACTATTCAACGTGTACTCTGAGGCGATTATGACCGAAACACTGGAGAATCTTGATGAGGGGGTGAAAATGAACGGAAAACGCATCAACAATTTACGCTACGCCGATGACACAATTCTTATTGCCTCTTCAGGAAGACCCACAAAGGTTGGTTGACAAAGTGAAATGAAAAAATGAGTGCAGTGAAAAAGCTGGCTTGTCAATCAATATTTCAAAGACCAAAGTCATGTTTACTACCAGGGATCCTGATTTACAACCTACTATATCGGTGGCAGGTAAAGTTCTTGAGAGCGTCTGGCAGTATAAATATCTCGGTGCATGGGTGAACGAAATATGGGACTCTGATCAAGAAATTAAGACCCGGATAGAAATCGCCCGTGCATCATTCAATAAAATGACAAAAGTCTCGAGTTGCCGGAAAATCAATCTGAGACTTAGAACTCGGATCCTGCATTGCTACAACTGGCCAGTGGTTATGTACGGCAGCGAAGCGTGGACCATAAAAGAAGACACCAGACGGCGACACATACACACCGTCAAATAGCGCAAGATTAAATATCGGGGGCACGTGCTGCGGCATGACAAATATCAGCTGCTCCAACTGATATTGATGGGCAAAATTGAGGGTAAACGACGCAGTGGAAGGTGAAAAGGTCGTGGTTGTGCAATGTCAGAGAGTGGACTGGGATCACCAGTACGGAACAGGTTTTCCGTATGGCGCAAGATCGACAAAATTATCCAGAGCTAACGGTCAACCTCCAGTAATGGAGAGGCACTTCGAGAAGAAGAGGAAGAATGCTCGGATCTCCTCCCTCACTGATGTAATGCTCGAATCTGTAAAGTTACATTACAGTCGAGTGCTCCCGGGTGAGGGAGCACCTTTACATATTAGCACAGAACCCGGATAGTTTAACTACTAACATTGCGTCAACATTGCGTTCTTTTGAACACAAAGATCTAGATCTAGAGATTCTTACTCCTATTCGATCGCGCGAATCCCAGCTTTGTCGCATCTAGTGTGCATTTATGAACGACTCATCTGTGCGGCGGCCACTGTGTCACCATCCGGGGAATGCCTTCGCGTGTCACCATCACGACAAAACCTTTCATTAGCAGCTGATTTCATATTTAAATGACTAACCGCTACGCGGAAGCGACTACACGCCACGTTACCTACTACGAGCTCACATTTAATACTACGATTATACACGTTTTTTACGTACAAACGCGTCGCTGCATGCAACAGCGGCTGCACCGAAACGTTCATTGATTAAAAGAACTAATTAATATGTACTTTGTTCCAATATAACAAAATTTCATAATATCATAGGTTTTTCCCATCGTTTTTAGGGATGTGATCCTTTCATTTATTTTATTAAAAATACTACACTACTGTTTTATGTACTCATTTATCTATACCTACTAATATTATAAAGAGGTAAAGTTTGTGAGGTTGTGGGAAGTAATCTCTGGATCTACTAAACCGATTTTGAAAATTCTTTTACCAATACAAAGCCAGTTATTTGTGAGTATCATAGGCTATATATTAATCCGAAAAATGAAAAGACTTTTTGGTGGTAGTCGGATTTGCAAAGTAAGTCGGAGAATAAGCGGTCGAACGAAAACGTTTCTAACTAACGCTGCCTTAACGATGAGAGATATATGATTAAGTTCTAGAGAAAAGTTCTGTAGAGCTTGCTTGATAATGCCTACAAAAAAGTTGACGACAGAATATGTGTAACTTTTATATTAAGGTCACAAAAGTAGTATTTTATATTAAAAAAATAATTTTAATCGTTAAGGTCAGGTTTATTGGTCATATTATCAACAATTATGAATTATTATCAAAATAAGTAAATTTATCGTCTCAAGAGTTTAAAACAAAAGACTTTTCCCTTTTACTGCATAAATAGTTAAATAGATAATACACTCACAAATAAGACACTCACAAGAAGACACTCATAAATAACGGTATTATACATAAACATAAATGTGCAGTCAAAATATAACCCTTCTTTTGGCTACTTGCTAGGAAATAAATCATAGCACCCAGTCCAAACCGAATCACACTCATAATTTCATCACAGGTAAAAAGTTTTACCGCCCAACGAAGTGGGCACGAGTCTGCTAGTGAGTAGATAAAGAAGTAATAACATTCATATAAAAAAAATAAAAGAAAGTGTCGCATTTCTAAAAACTATAATAAAAACCTATGATATCATGACAATATAAATAATATTAAATAGTTTTTTTTTATTTAACCCGTCGGACGCCAACAGTGCTTATAGGCATTTTGCCTCGTTCGACAGATTTGCGCGTAACGGTTTCGGCCGGCCTCTATGTATATTATAAAAATATATATTATATACACGACTAACAAGATTAATGGGTAACAAAAGGGAGTTCGTGAATAAAACGATATTGTCAGTATTTATTTACAAAATCGACCAAAAAGTTGAGACGCAGTTTTTATGCGCGCGAAGGCTGGCTTTCGAGTGGTCAATAACTATTACATACATACATACATACATACATACTTACTTACATACTTACATACATACTTACATACATACATAAATTTTATTATTTTTTTATTTATTATTAATTTACAATAACTTCATATAATATGTCATATAAACACCATTTACATAATATGGTTGAGTTGGGAGAGATTGAGCACATCCTATGGTGAAAATGTTTATCCGCATTCCTAACTAGGTCAGAGACCCTTACATACATATATAATACATACATATATAATACTTACATACATACTTACATACATACTTATTTAATACTACATGCATAATACTTACATACATACTTACACCATACTTACATACATACATAAATATATACCATTTTATAAACACATTTTAATTCAATGAAACGTGATCACAGTTAAATAATAATTATGCAGGAGAAAATAAGTTATTTCCATGCCATTCATTATGACTAACTTAGGTACCTATTAAGAAGAGGGAAAAGTTTTTTTCCTTTAATTTTGTTATCGTGATTTTTTTGTATTAGTCAGAAGTTTTCAAATTCATCTTGTCTGCCTGTCAAGATCGGAATCAGATTTATGTCTCCAATAAGCGTCAAACCAGCATTGCAATTTTTACTCTCATAGATTTCTCTCCCATCGAATAAACATAAATCAGAAGGAAACGCAACTTTTGCGACTTCTGTTTTGAGTGTTGCCATTTTGAAATTAAATAATGAACGAAATTCTAAATCGGGGATTTACCGACGACGATTGTGAACATTTTCGATATCTCCCCGAAAGTCTGATAACAATATAGAATGCCAAAGAGCTGGCATTGTTGGAAAGGTTTCGAAGTCAACAACGGGTTCGCCGGAGTAAGCTCATTACGCTGTTGATTTTCGAAGATCCTATTGTCTCTTAGGGATCTGCGGGCCGCTTTCGGCTAAAACATAACAATAAAAGGGGTTGTCTTTGGATGCGACTGAAAGCAGCAATAGTTTTGCTTTGGATTTTTGATTTTTTTGCATTTTAAATATTTTTCAAACAATTGATGATTAAACAATTTAAACATTGAGTTTTGGTAAATGTAATATTTTGTAAGTTTGCACATTTTATGAAATCGAAGAATATGACGGTTGTTTGACATTATAAATAAGATAAAAAACGATTTTACCGCGTGAAGTTTGTAACACCCGACGTTTTGGCGACGTTGATGCGGCCGTTGTCAAGAGTAGACACCGGTGGACAGTCTAGGGTAGACAGTCTACTCTAGACAACGGCGGCTGCAATGTTGCCGAATCGTCGGGTGGTACAAACTTTACGCGATACATTTGTTTTTTATCTTATTTATAATTGCAAATTTTATTTCAGATAATTTCTTTTAAAAAAAATACAATAAGTGCCTTGGCAATAATGCTAAAGAAAGCGATGTAAAATCATGAGAAATAGGTTTTTTTGTTTTCATATTTTAAAAAATTGTAAAGCTAGAACTAGACCATATAATCAAAATTAAATACCAATAGATTATTTTACTTTCCTGGAACTAAGGAAAGTATTGTGAACGCACTAGAAAATGCGATGAAGACAGAAATAACAATTTTGACACCCCCCTAGACGACTATGACCATTTCCAGACTAAAGTGTGTAAGAGTCTGTGTGCGTGTGTGTGCGAGTGTCTGTGTGTATTCCTCCACGATAGCGCATTCATCCGACTGAGCTGAAATTTGGCATGCAGGTATCATTGTTGGCAGCTGAAATTTGGCATGCATATCGTGTACTCACCCAACTAACACCATCCTATCTCCAGGAGCTTTTTGAACCACTAAGTTCCCACGGTCTCGTACTTCGGTCAGCCTCTGACAGTTTATTAAAAATTCCGAGTCATAATAGTGATTTCTATTCCTATTCTTTCTGTGTCCATGGTGCAAGACTCTGGAACGATCTCCCAGCAAATATACGAAACTCGCCTTCTTTACCATAGTTTAAGACTCACCTTAAGGATTACTACCTTTCTAAGAAGTAACCAGTTCTTCCCTTTCTCTCCTGTTCCTCCCCCAATTTCCTCTCCTCGGGCACTATTAGTCTTAAATTCTTCCACTTGTCTGTATGTTATGTAATAATCTTTATTTTCACAATGCGCGCATGTACCACTATGTTTAGGTTAGCTGTAAGACATTGCCATGTGGCAATAAGCTCGCCTTTTTTGTATACTTTTTAAGTGCAAATAAAGAGTTTATTATTATTATTATTATTATCATTCGGTCATGGCAAGAGTTAAAAAGATTGTAGTTAAAATCAGTCTACCAGAGGGCGCACTAGTCATGCTTCAATCTCGATATATTTCAGTTAGAGTGTTGGAATTCAGTACACAGATGCGTAGTAGGACTGAAACCACATTTTGGTTAGAATATCTCTTATACAAGCGACGCAATAAAATAAACCGCCGTATTTAAGAAAATACTACATCATATTAAAAAATATCCATTTCAATACCATATAAATACTATAAAATACTAAAATACAAAATACTACCATTGCTATCATTAAATTACAACGAATTTTTAAATTTAAATTTTAGATAACAACTCATTCCACGCTTATTTATCAATATCCTAGTTTTGTATATCTCTGTGTTTACTGACCTCTAGGTTAAATGGTTAACAGATCGACTTAAATTTTGTAATGTACACTCCTAAGGGGTCAAGTAAGCTGTGTGATTTTCATAAAAATTGAACTTTTAGTCTCAGTCATCGATTCCTCCGCAGTGAATCGATCTTTCCTTAATCAAATCGATCTTTCTTTTAAAAAAAAAGGCAAAAGACAAGCGAATACCAAAACTTATATTGATTGTGGCCTGCGCGCTCACGCTACATAATATGTATATATCAAAATTTCCCTAAAAATATAATCCAGTGAATAGAGGGGGGTTACCTTACAAACGGTCCGGTAGTTCTGAATTTTTGATATGTTGTCTGGGATAGTTAGTAAGTGTTTAAAATGCAAAATGCACAATTCTCCCCCTTCCGCGCCCGCCGCCATATTGAAAAAACTGAAAAAAATCGACAATTTCTTCAGATTTTCGCTTATATTTTCGTTTAGGTGCATTTTAGCTAGAAAAGATGTATGTACAATGTTGTAGAAAATTAAATTTGCTATAAGATACAATTTAAATTTTGTTTATAGGACAGATAGTTACTGAGATATGCACTTTTTAAAAAAATGAGAAAAATCGTATTTTCCGGAAATTTGACAAACTTTTAACTTTAGAACGCTGTAATTCAGTTATGACTTATTTTAGGAAAACAAGTATCAGAATATTGAAACAAAATTTAAATCGTAAATTATAGCAAATTTAATTCTTACAACATTGTATATGACTTTTCTAGCTAAAATTCACCTAAACAAAAATATAAGCAAAAATCTGAAGAAATTGCCGATTTTTTTCAGTTTTTCCAATATGGCGGCGGGCGCGGAGGGGGGGGGGGGGGGGATTGTGCATTTTGCATTTTAAACACTCACTAACCATCCTAGACAACATATCAAAAATTCAGAACTACTGGACCGTTTGTAAGGTAACCTTCCTCTTTTAATCTCTATTCACTGGACTAATAGTACTTTTTAGTTATTTGTAGTATCTTTTGATTAGTAGTGTTCAATTCAATTCAATTCTTTATTGAGAAATCACACAGTATTACAGTAATAATATTTTTTTAAATGTATGCAGATTTACAACAAATAAAACCGGTTACGGATTTCAATAAAATTACATAAATTACGTTTTTTTTAACTACTTAATAAAACTAATGTACCTTCAATTTATTTTTTTCAATTTTAGAACTACATAGAGTATGCAGGGTATGTGTATGTGTTTGTGGGAGTGTGTTGAGCGTGTAAGTGTGGAGTGTGAGCGGGTATGATATTAGTAATGGCGTATATAAAATATAATAATAATAATAATAATAATAATAATCAATAAAAATAGCTAAAAACCAAGTCAGCTTATTGTATCGGTTAGGGTTTGATTTACGGAGTATTTGTAAGTGATTATGGAATTCTTAAACATATCAATACCATTTAAATGGGTATTATAAAGCTCACAACAGCGTGTGAGTACTCCATTCCTTGATGCATTAGTTTTAAAGCGCGGCAATCGAAACAGGTCAAATTGGCGTGTGGTCCTCATTGGGGCGTTAATATTGATCGCTCCCACCAGGTCAGAGCAATCGAATATACCGTTCATTATTTTATAGAGGCACAGAGCATCATTCAAGTTGCGCCGATAACATAGCGAATTTATTTTAAATAGTAAGGCCGCCTCATTAGTAGTATTAAAATAACTTTTCGTCTTGAAATTTAAGTATCGAACGAACTTATTTTGGATATTTTGCAGTCTGTTAATGTGGACCTGATAATAGGGAGACCATATTGGAGAAGCAAACTCAAGGTGAGATCGAACAAACGCATTGTATAATACCTTCAATGTTAATGGATCGGTGAATGGTTTCGATGCGCGAATTATGAAGCCAAGCATTCTACTAGATTTTTCGGCAATAGCTGCAATATGAGCCCGAAAGCTTAATCTGTCATCTAAAACTACACCCAGGTCCTTAATAGAAGTGCACGTCGCGATAGGAATGTCATCGATCTGATATGAGTAGTTAATCTTGTTTCTATTTCGCGTAAAGCTTATGTGGAAACATTTTGCTACATTCATTTTTATCATGTTTTTGTTACAATATATTTCCAAAGAGTCGAGATCCTTCTGTAGGAGAACACAATCGTTTTCAGATTTAATAATTTTATATATCTTTAAGTCATCTGCATACATCAGGAATTTTGAATGCTTGAAGCATGCACCGATGTCGCTAACGTACAGAATAAAAAGTATAGGTCCTAAGTGTGATCCTTGTTGGATACGAGAAGGTATCAATTCACATTGTGACATAACAGAACCGATGGAGATGCAATGCGACCTATTTTTAATATACGATACTAGCTATCTGTAAAGGTCACCTCTTATACCAATAGAGTAAATCTTTTTTAATAATATATCATGATTTACGCGGTCGAATGCTTTGGCAAAATCCGTATACACGGTGTCAATTTGTATTCGATTGTCCATATTCTTATTTAAATACTCCGTAAATACAGCTAAATTAGTATCGACTGACCTGCCCGGGAAGAAACCATGCTGTTCATTATTTATATGTTTTTTAATGTATGTAAGGATAGAATCACATATATTTTTTTCATAAACCTTCGCAAATGTGGATAATTTTGAGATAGGCCGGTAATTTGACACATTTGACCTGTCTCCGCTTTTGAAGATTGGTGTTACCAATGCATATTTCCATAGAGAGGGTACAGTGCCTGTTCGCAGAGATTTTTTATATACATATAATATTGAGAGGTTTAGATAATGAGTAAGCACAATGTTTAACGAAAAAGGCAGGTATATTATCGTACCCTGCTCCTTTGCTGGGATCTAATTTTAAAAGATAAGCTAGCGTCATAGTTTCCGATATGTTCACATCTGTTATGGGCATATCATTATGATGGGAAAGCGCAGCTTCATAGTCACCGTGATTTGGGGAATGTTCATAGACGGAGTTGAAATAATTAGAAAATAACTGGGCTATATCATTTACGTTACTCGCGGACAGATCATTATAATGCATAGTCTGTGGGAAAGCGGGACTTGACTGTTGAGTTTTGACATAACGCCAAAAAGATTTTGCATCGTTTTTTATATTTTGCTGAGTCGCATCAATATACTGATTAAAGCAGTTTTTCGTAATAATTTTCTGTCTAGCGCGTAGGATGGAAAAGGATTCATAGTCTAATGGGAAACATATGTTTCATGAAACATATGTGTCCCATAGCTTTAATTTTTTTTTGATAAATTATAGAATACGAATGAATTATAAATTATATTTCTTCCATGTCATTGTGACATCAAAATCGTAACATTGGCAAAATAAAAAAAATATTGTTTGAAAATACATCGTAACTTTTTTTAAACATCGAAAATGGCCAACTAACTCTGTGATAAATAATAAAATATTTAATAAATAAAATATTAGCCACAACTTTTTCAATTTGAATTTTGTGAAGAACTGTAGAATTAGATTGATGAATTATTATTCATCTCATTCATTCATTAGTGGTTATTCATAAGTGGTCATCTCATTCATTAGTGGTTATTACCACTAATCAAAAGATGCTACAAATAAGTAAAAAGTGCTTTTTAGGGAAGTTTTGAAATATATGTATAAATTAATCCTTTAATTTGCCACCACTGCCTGAAATTCATGATCAATCGAATGAACCATTTTATTATACGTTCGCGCTCTTTCAATTTTTGGTTCGGTTCTATTTGTCTTTTTCCAAGTGGACACTAATCAGCTCCTCGTTTGATTTTCTAATAAAATTAACAATACGCGGTTTTGATTTGCCAGTGCTTTGTTTGGTATGGAGTGATAAAGGAAAGATCGTACTGTGCACTCGTATTTAATAAGCTGTCTGAAGCGTTTCATTTTCATACTAAAAGTCGAAGAGACTTTCAGCTTCTCTTCATTCGAGATATTTCGAGACAGAAAAGATAATTCGCGGTACTTTAATGTACCATTCATTAACTCCATGACAAAAAAATAAGTTAATAGTAAAAATACATTAAAAAAACCAGCTATTATAAAAAAACCCTGTCCCGAGCCAACCCTGTCGCGGTGAAACTTAGAATGGGCTACCATAATTAAACGCGTACAAAAAATTTCGTTTCTGTGCTGTTGACCGCTGAGGAATCCCCTTGTCGGGAGCCAACCCTGGGCGCAGCAGCCATGTCATGGTAAAACTTATAACGGACTACCATAATCGAATGCATATACAAAATTTCGTTTCTGTGCTGTTGACCCGCTTGAGGAGTCCCCTCGTCGCGAGCCAATCCTAAGTGCAGAATCAGGTCATGCTTAAGATAAAAATGCATTGCCATCGGAACTGAACCAACACTTAAAATTCTATCTTTATAGGAAACGACGAAGTGGTTCTAATTCTGGTTGCAAGATTAAACCTAAACAAACATACTGACAAACCTTGCAAGGCAAATATGATCTTGTAAAAATCGAAGTAAACGTCACATAGTTAGCTACTACGTTGACTATTTCCTACATTTTCGACAGCCTAAATTCAGCGAGGCCAATCATAGCTCTTTTGGCTACTAGGAAATAGTTTCATATCTATATAAATAGACTTTAAAATCAAACAGAGCGCAAATGAAACTACATAATGATCTATAATATAAATACGTATATTCTATCATATTTCCTATCCTTGCTTGCAATTATGAAATTTGCGAATAAAGTATAATGCAGATCGATAGTAATTTAATTTAATTCAATTCAATTTTGATTATTTGTCGTATAAGGAAATACTGTACTACTACAGAAAACAATTAATCGGCCAGTAAAACATTGTATCAAGATTATTTATGATAATTAATGAAACGCTGTATGTTGTCCAGAGAATCAATAAATAAATACATTGCAAAAATACACATACTGGGCCCGATTGCGTTTCTTTGTGAACTAAAACTAAAATTAGTCCAAGCGAACGAGACAGAGCAATACGTTAGAGCGGAATATGAAACGAACGATCGCCGATAAATACTACCTGCCGAAAGTATACTCGTCCGAACAAATTCGGGCATATTACGTGCGGTGTAAGATTTGAACTTGGCGTGCAGTTTTAATGCGAAAAAGTGACAACCGGTCATCTCACACTCTGCTCTAGCGTATAGCCCTGTCTCGTTTACACGGACTAATTTCCGATTTTAGTTCACAAAGAAACGCAATCGAGCCCACTTAATACATTAATTTATATGTTACGTATTTTCTGTTTTACCTGTCGCCCCTGTAAATGTACCTACTCTGCGTGTATGTGACATTATATGCTTAGCCGCCTAGCCTCGCGGTCACATTCTTTTAAGATTCTTTATTAAATATAAGAATAGCCCATTTGAGGTTCATTTTCAAATTTTCGCTGTTTCTTTAGAATTGAAGTGGAAATACGATAATATTATTGTTTAAATTTTCAATTAGTGAGTTGATGAAGAAAAATGCTAATGAAATATGTAAATAAAATAATAATTTATAATATCAAACGCAAATTTTAATATATCACAATATAGAATGACTCAAGATATCCAAAATCCACCTATTGTTTTTGTTTGTACAACTAATGGGTTCGACGATACATTAGTTTAAATGATCGGCGTCTGCAACTTAAAAAAAAACTTGAAATCGTCAATTAAAATTAGGCGGTCGGTTTGACGTGGAATGAGAGCGGCAAGTAAAATATCGCAAAAATTGTTTATTCACAATATTTTACGTATTGCTAGATGGCGCAGCGTGCTTAGCGTTTGCAAACATTATCAGTCAAACTTTTTTCTGTAATATTTTTTTTGTTTTTGTTTAAAAATTCTATCAAAAGTTGCTAATTTGCTCGTACCGATTCACCCACTTCAAGGATGTCGGTTAATTAAAACTCAGCCTGTATATACGCAATGTCAAAACTAGCGTGATTTTGGCTACTGAACGTATTATTGTTACAAAGAATTAAATTCGCTGAAACCTATATGTCGGCTACAGACTCACGGCGAGAATCTCCGAGAATACCCGAGAATCTGAGTGTGCATTCGGTTCATCGTCGGTTTCCGAAAATATGGTCGGTGCAAATATTGGCCAACATTATTGTGGCTGCAAATACTCCAAAGGAGACATGTCCATATTCCCGTTCTTCTGCTTTATGTCCTCTTCTTATCGTCGCCATCCTTTTTGTTCGAGTTTTTCGAACCATTTAATTTTCTCGGTCTTACGGTCTTACGCTCCGGTCAGCTTCGGATAGGTTATTAAAAATTCCCCGACTTTTTCATCTACTCTTTAAGCGTTCACGCGGCAAGGCTTCGGAACGATATACCAGCAAATATAAGAAACTCACCTCTAGGTAGCATCTTTTGAGAGTATTTTATCTCTCTCAGCTTTAACCTTTGCTTCATTTTCTATGTCTCCCCTGCCAACATCCTCTCCCCGGTAACTCATTAGTCGTGAGGGTTTTCTACTTTCCCGGCCCACTAATCGACCAGGAGGGAAAGTGCTGTGAAAGCACTGAATTTTATTTCCGAGATGGGGTTTATTTCGTAAATGTTGCCATCCCACCGATGTCAACAACAACAACATCGATGCTGTTCTCCGTATGGCAGAAACAGACAGGCATGTGACCTGTTATGAGATTCGGGCATCCTTAGGAATTGGCATGAGTAAGATGCAATAAATTCTACATAAATATTTGGCTGTGAGAAAACTGTGCTCGCGATGGATTCCACATAATTTGACTGAGGCTCTAACACCATGACGCGTCACTTGGTGTGATGCCATGCTTACCAGATTCGACGAAGTGGCGTCAAATTTGGTGTTAAACATAGTAGCAGGTGACGAAACATAATAGCATGGATTTACAGTTACTACCACGAAATATAGCAGCAAGCAATATACCATTTGGGTCTTTCAAAATGAGCTGAACCGAAATTAATTGACGATTGCTTATTTTTTAGGAAATCTGTACACACTGTTGCTTTGGAGAGTTATCGTACCCTGAATGCTGACTGATATATTTTCATTTTTTCATTTTCTTTTTACAATAATTCAATTAGGAAGATTACATATTTTAAATTATATACATTTCGTATTCATACGCGGATTTTTGATTATTCCTTGATTTTGATTTTTTCTTTATTTTTTATATTATTGGTGAATTATTTTTATTAATTGTCTTCTACTGTTAGTTCTACTTATCAGGTCTGTTTAGATTTTTTTCATGTTATATTTCTCTTTTAAATGTTATTTTATGCCATTCAATGAACATTGCGAATTATTCTAGATTTCATTTAGATATTATAGGCAAACCAGTGAAATAATTACATTTTTTAATAAGATATTATAATTAGCAGATAAATAAATTTAGCAGATAAGTAAATTTGTCAATCTGTTTTAACAACAGGTAATTGTGAGAGACATTTGTTTTACGCATTATCACCATAAATGTACCACCACAATTTCGGTCAATAAATATATTTCTATTTCTATTTCTATACGACCATTTGATTTCCGGAATTTAATGAGATATTCTTCATAACAACTGTATACGCTGCATCATCTTGCAGAATGACAATGCCAGCTCTCGCACGGCCAACAGACAAACGAATTTTTGAATGCGAAAAACTTAGATCTCATAATCCATACAGTCCCGATTTCGAACCGTGTGACTTTTTCTTTTTTTTTACACGACTGCCTAAAAAAAAGAGTGTTATGTGTTTATGATTCATGTAAGTATGTATGATTTCCGTTTCTTTATTCCACCGTAACTTCTAAAGAATTGAAGTGATTTAGAAGTATGTAGTATTGTTAGATTCATCCCGAGTGTTATAGGGTTCCTAATGTGCTCACATGTCAAATAAATAATTATCTAAATGTCCAAATCTTAATAAATTAGGATAAATATATTATGTATAGTATCAAATAAATAGTCTGATGGAGTACATTTCGAATATATATATATATATATATATATATATATATATATATATATATATATATATATATATATATATATATATATATATATATATATATTGTTAGATATATTTTTTAGAATATACAACAATTTAATTTCAAGTATGACCGCAAGCGACATCTATTTATAAAAGACAGTAGCGCCATCTGCCGGTTGAACGAGGAGCCATGCGGTATAATTTTGTACGAAGTAAATGTATCAGCGGTTCGTGTCCCGGCTCATCGAAGGAGGAGGGAATTTTCCATTCTGGGATTGACTAAGATCGAGGCAACGTTCGGCTTTAGTATTGCTTTGTTTTATTTCGGAAAATACATTTATTCTTACGGAAATTGACGTTTTTGTACTAAGTGAACCTGCCGGAGTTCCTATCAAATATCAGAAGTGGGATAACACAATCCACAAGTGCATTTTTCGTGATTTTAAACATTATCAGTGGAGAATTCGAACTATTGCGCAATCGATCGCAAATTGCGTATCATTATTTTTGGGCATAAAAACATTGAAAATGACTGTTTTACAGATTGGAGACAGCGTCTAATACCTGAGGCAGCTTGTTTTCTGTTGGACAACAGGTGATTTCATATCTAATAAGGCCAGGTACGAGAAAAAGTCCAGTTCTTTCGTCGCGCCGAACGTGAGTACAACGTTTTATTTTTACTGGACGGCCTGGGAGTGCTGAAATTCTGTGTATTTTTGAGCTGTCTTGATTGTGAAATAATGATAATAATTTCCGAAATTCGAGAAAAATAATACGTCATCCGGCGTGACGTCATCAGATGTCAGACAGTAGTGTTGGGCGATTGGGTTAATTAAACGTCAAATAGTGATGTCGCACGATTGAGCCAATTTGTATGTTCATTTGGTAGAGTTGAGCACGTACGCTATTTTCACGAAAATGGACGCGTTCAACAACGATGATACAGAAGGGAGCGATACCTATGAACGACACTCAAAATCTAAACATCGACATTCAAAGGAGCGATCTAAGCGTAGGCGAGAGATCGAAACAGAGGTAGAGCGAATCTTAAATAAAAGATTTTCTGCATCGGGTGTGGCTCATTTAACCAACGATATGCTTGCTAAATTACCAGCAGTATCAACCGACACTACGAATACTAGCTCACCAACGTTGGCGGCCAATATTGTGAACACCGATTTACCGACGGTAGCGGCCAATAATATGGACGTTGACTCACCAGCGGTGGCAACAGATAGTGTGCATCAACACATCGTTTCACCGGCAATTGCGACAGATGCTGTACAACAACCGATTGTTAAATATTTCGGACATGGTGATGTGATCCCTAGATTCGATCCTGCAAATAGGTCTACCACCATAGAACAGTGGATTCGCGTTGTGGATGATATAGCTAACCTTTATAACTGGGATGAGAAGACGAAAATTTATCATGCCACAACAAAATTGGTTGGCTATGCTAAGACTTGGTATGATCAACAAACGTCATATAATGTTGATTGGTCGCTTTGGAAGCAGCGTCTTAGAAATGCTTTTCCTTCTGGACGTAGTGTATTGGAAATGTTGAAAACAATTGTGAATTATAAAAGAGCAATAAATGAAGATCCTTTGCAATTTTTCAACGAAAAGTTGAACTTGGGTGTAGCATGTCAGTTACAGGATTCAGTCATCTGCGAAGCGATTATAGGCACTCTTGGAAGCGAGGTGCTGGAAATAGGAGCCGTATCAGCGGGGTGTAAAACAACTGACACTCTCAGGAGCTATTTGTCATCGCTTCGAGCACTGCCCGAAATAAATCGAGCAATTGCCAGTACTTCATTTACACCTAAAATCAACCGAGGATATGATCGAAGACAGCTACTATGTAAAATCTGTAATCGACGTGGCCATATGACTAAAGATTGTTTCAAAAATAAAAAGACGATATTAACGCTAGATAAGGATAAGAGTGGAGCACCGCCAGTGGTGTTTTGTACATTTTGTAAATTCCGTGGCCATAATCGGGAGCAATGCTTCAAACTTAAAAGGCAGGATATGAATAAAACACGGAAACCCGTACGATCAATTTGTATTAACACTGATGGGGACAAATATTATGTGACTGCCAGAATAAATGGTATCCCAGTTACGGGATATGTGGACTTTGGCAGCAGCATTAATATAATGAGATATAATAAAGTCCTGGAACTCGGTTTGGAAGTAAACGAGAAAAGTGACTGCTTGATTCGTGGCTACGGTGGATCAGTGATCACGCCGTTAGGATATGTCAAGATATTTTTGGAAGTTGATGAAGCTTCTGCAAATGTTGAAAGTTTAGTAGTTGACGACAAGGAGCAGAAAATGGACATATTAATTGGACAAACTTTTACCGAGTTATCCAATATCTATGTCATTAAAACAGCAAATACGTTGAGGATTCTCAATAACACTCCGTGGACAGAAATGCCTCAAGCTGTAGAACTTTCTTCAAAGACCAAACTATATACTGAAGATAATGTTGAATTACAGCCAGGAATTAATGTGCTTAATGTATGTTTATCTGAACCGTACTCTGGGTCATTAATAACATACGGAGGTCAACATTTGGAGCCACTAAGGGAGAAAGAAGTATTACAGAGCGAAATGAAGGTTGAATTTGGAAAAGCACAAGTCAAAGTGGTAAATCAGACTAATCAAGTACTTCGCATAAATCAGAATGAGTGTATTGCGCGATGTGATTATACATTCATTAAGGAAAAAGGAGGTTACAAAGTGGGTGATCAATTATCACAAAAAGATCGCCAAGAACTTGACAATTTACTCGATGAATTCAAAGATTGTTTTAAACGAAATAATAAACCATTGGGTCATATCAACGTTGAGATGAAGATCAAATTGACAGAACAGAAAACAATCTACTATCGACCTTATCGGCTTTCTGATGCTGAACGTCAGACGGTCAGGGACATTGTTTCGGATCTCCTTCATGAAGGGATCATAGAAGAATCGCAATCAGATTATGCAAGTCCTGTACTTCTGGTACAAAAGAAGAATGGAGAGCCGAGAATGTGTGTAGATTATCGTGCTTTAAACAAGATAACTCAAAAGGAGAGGTATCCGTTACCTCTAATAGAAGATCTATTGGATCGTTTAAATAATCATAGTGTTTTCACTATGTTGGATCTGGCTTCAGGTTATCATCAAATCAGCGTCCATGAAGATTCTCGAAGATATACAGCATTTATAACACCTGATGGCCATTATCAATATCGACGAGTAAGTTTTGGGCTGGCCAATGCACCTGCAGTATTTCAAAGGGCAATGAATGGTGTATTGGGTTCTCTACGATTCCAGTATGCAATGGCTTATTTAGATGACATATTAATCTTGGCCCATAATGAAGAAGAGGGTATCCAACGGCTTCGTACTGTTTTTGAGGTGTTGAAGAAATCAAATATGACATTGAGATTGGAGAAGTGTTCATTCTTAACTACTAAGGTTGAATATTTGGGCTATGAAGTGTCAAAAGGAGAGATTCGTCCTTCAAAGTGTAAGTTACTTGCAGTACAAGAATTTCCTACACCTTCAAATGTTCATCAAGTTCGTCAGTTCCTTGGATTGGCTGGATATTTTCGTAAATTTATAAAGAATTTCGCCATAATGGTATCTCCATTGACAACATTACTTAAGAAGGATACTGATTGGTCATGGAATGATACACAGCATAATGCTTTTGAGGCAGCCAAAAGAGCCCTGACAGAATATCCTGTTTTGGCAATTTATAACTCTACTTTTAAGACTCAACTTCATACTGATGCATCTCAGATTGGATTGGGTGCGATTTTACTACAGGAACAAGAAAGCGGTTTATGGAAGCCAGTTGCATATGCCAGTAGACAAACGATGTCAGCAGAAAAACGTTATCACAGCTATGAATTGGAGACACTTGCTGTGGTAATGGGTGCTCGCAAATTTAAAATTTACTTGACTGGAATAACCTTCACTGTAGTAACAGATTGTAATGCATTAAGGTTGACATGGACAAAGAAAGATATGGTGCCGCGTATTGGAAGATGGTGGTTGGAAATGCAAAATTTCGATTTCGATGTGATCTACCGACCTGGACCGTCTATGTCCCATGTTGATGCGCTAAGTCGCAATCCGGCACATGTACAACGAATTGACATTAACGACTGGATTGATGTTCTACAATACGAAGATGAAAATGTACGGAATTTAAGAAAACAATTAGAGGAAGATTTGAAGAATAAAACTCGGAAAGGTCTTACTAATGATTACAAAATTGTGAACGGAAAATTATGTCGGCTTATCAATGGGAGACCCTTAATTGTTGTTCCAAAGGATGGACGATGGCGCATATTACAGATACACCACGATGAGAATGGACATAAAGGAGTTGAGAAATGCCTTCATTTAATAAGGCAGCGTTATTGGTTTGCTAAGGCACATACATTTATCAAGAAATACATAAACGGATGCCCAGAATGTCAATTCGCGAAGAAACCAACAGGAAAGCAACCAGGATTTCTGCATCCTATTGAGAAAAAGGCAGTACCTTTTGCCACTGTGCACATAGACCATTTAGGTCCATTTTGTAAGACTAAAACAGGCAAGACTAACCTTCTCGTGATGATCGATGCTTTCACAAAATTTACTATTATCGAAGCCGTACGTGATACAAGTGCAAAGTATGTTGTTATGGCAATGAATATGCTGATAAAAACATTCGGTGTACCGAATAGATTAATATCCGATAGAGGTAAAGCTTTTACAAGCAAAACATTTGAAGAGTTTTGTATTGAAAGAGGAATTAAACACATATTGAATGCAGTTGCAAGTCCCAGGGCAAACGGTCAGGTTGAAAGAACCAATAGAGCAATTTTGGATTCTTTGGTAGCCTATTGTATTGATGAGCAAGCAAATTGGGAACATTACATCTGTAAAGTACAAATGGGCATTAATTCCACAGTAAATAAAACGACAGGTAAAACGCCATATGAATTATTATTCGGCTTCAATCCTAATTTAACTGCTCATATTGAACATGAAACACCAGTTGTGGATATTGAAGTGGTAAGAGATGAAGCAGATAAAGTCTCTAAAATCAACGCCTTAAATATGAAGACGCGTTTTGATAAGAAACGCCGAGCAGCTCAAAACTTTAAAGTTGGTGATTTGGTACTGGTAGAGAGAAAAGTTATAAAGAAAGGATTGACGAGTGGAAAATTAGTTCCAAGATTTGCTGGACCTTGTTTAATTACAGAAGTGTTCCCGAATGACCGTTACCTGGTTGAGAGTATTCCTTCATCTAGGAATAATTACAAGAATATCATCGCAAACGATCGTTTGAAGCGATGGAATGGGCAAAATATGATTTAAAAAAAAAAATATATAATAAATAACCAGACATACTGCTGCACTAGTTGCAGAAATATAATGAAACTTTGATATTATGATTGATATTATATTCAAAATTTTATTTGCCCATGATATATGTTTGTTTGAATAAACAAGTCTGGTTAAGAATTTATTTTGGTGCTGAACAGTTAAAAACTGCAGCCATTAATATGTGAAACAAAGCCTTACAAAGGTTTGATATACTTTTCTATTTATAAAGTGCCTGGAGCTATTAATACGCCTTGAGGTATTTCCATTGGAAGTGGTTCATGCTATTAATAAGCTCTTGAGTCCTTTTGTAGGAAGCGGCCGATGCTATTAATACGCATCAGGATCCTTCCGAGGTATTTCCTAAATGGAATGTAAACCCTTCTGGTGATTCCCACGTGGAACGTAAATCCATCTGTAAGCGCTTGTTTATATTATGAAGTAGCTGGGGCTATTAATACGTCCCAGGGTCCTTCGGTAGGAAGCAGCTGATGCTATTAATACGCATCAGGGTCCTTCCGAGGTTTTTCCGGCATGGAATGTAAACCCTTCTTGCTAGCATTTGTTATGAAGTAGCCGAGGCTATTAATACGCCTTGGGATCCTTCCGTAGGAAGTAGCTGATGCTATTAATACGCATCAGGGTCCTTCCGAGGTCGTTCCTACATGGAATGTAAATCCTTCAAAAGCGCTCGTTATGAAGAAGCCAGGGCAACCTATTAAAACTGCCTTGGGATCCTTCCGAATGAAGTGACTAATGCTATTAATACGCATAAGTAACCTTCTGAAGTGTATGCGCTTATTTATCGGAGAGATATCTACCGAGTTTTAAATCATGATCATGAAAATAAACAAAGGCTATTATTACGCCTCAGAGTGCCTTTGAGTTTTGAATAACAAAACAAAAATCAGCTGATAATATTATAATGTGCACTTGGAGTTCTTTGGAAATAGGGAATGCATTCCATCTAAATTTATTGTTGAATTCTGATTATGTTCCTCTAAAGTTGCGATTTTAGGGTGTGTTCCATCGAAAATTATTGTTGGATTGAGATTGTATTCATCTGAAATTGCTATTGAGTTGAGATTGTGTTTTATCAAAAGTGAAGACGATTGTTTGAAAATTTTGATGATCTGAAAATGAAGTTTGATGGTTGGAGATGGTTTGAAGTTTGATGATTTAAGAATTTGATGATATGAATGTTGGTTTGAAGTTATTGTTAAGTTGGTATTGTGTTAATCTGAAATCGTTGTTAGATAAGGTTGTATTCCATCTGAAGTAATTTTTTTAAAAAAAAAAAAAAAATTGAGATTTTTGTTACTCTGGTTGATGTTGATTTGATGAGGCTTAATTGACTTGATACGTCAAAGTCCATCAATCAACGAGGATGGAATTTTATTCTGTTGAAGTTAAAAATACTTCACATGACTTCGTCATAAATTACTAAATGTGAAAAATATTAAACTTAACAATTAAATATTAATATTTTTGTGTCGCGGTGTTTTGAGAGTAAAACTTGCACCGTGGCGCTGTTTCCTTTGTTTACAGAACATGGCCGAACGGAGAGTTCACCAATCACTCACTATTTACAGCTGCAAACAAGCATTTCTGAACAATTCATTTGCATGGTCAAATGCAAGACTACCGAGTGCTACACACATGAACCAGCAGTCGTCTCGGGGCGAGCCGATTTTCAGGATGGCCGACTGTTAGATATATTTTTTAGAATATACAACAATTTAATTTCAAGTATGACCGCAAGCGACATCTATTTATAAAAGACAGTAGCGCCATCTGCCGGTTGAACGAGGAGCCATGCGGTATAATTTTGTACGAAGTAAATGTATCAGCGGTTCGTGTCCCGGCTCATCGAAGGAGGAGGGAATTTTCCATTCTGGGATTGACTAAGATCGAGGCAACGTTCGGCTTTAGTATTGCTTTGTTTTATTTCGGAAAATACATTTATTCTTACGGAAATTGACGTTTTTGTACTAAGTGAACCTGCCGGAGTTCCTATCAATATATATATATATATATATATATATATATATATATATATATATATATATATATATATATATATATATATATATATATATATATATATATATATATATATATATATATATATATATATATATATATATATATATATATATATATATATATATATATATATATATATATATATATATATATATATATATATATATATATATATATATATATATATATATATATATATATATATATATATATATATATATATATATATATATATATATATATATATATATATATATATATATTTATATTTGATAAGGTTTTGTAAATAATCCGTTCATAGGATGATGATTCGCAGTAAAATAAAATTAGTAAACGCTACTTGAATAGCAGCGAAGGAAATCCCAGCTTGGATTGGGAAACGCTTATGTTAGAATGAGATATACTTACGGATGTGCACGACTTTCGATTGTGCATGTTAGTTTATGGGTCCCTTTACCGTCGACGAACGATCACTCATCATCCATATATCTCAAAAATCGAGCTTTTTCCTTTTTGCAACACAAAATGCCTCCAATTGAGGCGAATTAAAGAGAAAAAACTAAAATAAAACACTTTGATCACATCGGCAAAGGCCGTTTCATAAATGGAGGATGACGTTTCGAAATAATTCAAAATTTCGGACGTTTCCAACATTTAAAATATGACATTATTAGGCTGCGTTAGTTATCAACGAGCCATTAAATCGAAATAAAAATAAAAAACCTCCAATGCACAATGAAATGAAAGAAGATACTTCAATCTTAATTTCTGGCAGAGAAGTTTATACTAAAGACTATATAATAATATCAAAATAAGGTAAACTTGTATAAAATTGTATAACATTAGCAAATGTATAAAGAAACATGTTAAAAAAACTGTATAATATTTTTATATTTAATAAGGTTTTGTAAATAATCCGTTCATAGGATGATGATTCGCAGTAAAATAAAATTAGTAAACGCTACTTGAATAGCAGCGAAGGAAATCCTGATACCTGCCGCAGGATGCTGACGAACTTTATTGTTTTACAAAACGTGCATTTCAGCGCGAACCATTTTTTTCTAATAATTTTAAATACAAGAATTCACTTTTTGTAAGGTCAGTCGTGTTTTTATTTTTTTATATTATTTATCGCCAGAGGGGGCAGTTTAAGAATATGAAAAACATGTTTCCCAGGTCGACACGGAGGAGTGGAATTAATTTCATGAAAATTGGTGAATTCGTATGAAAAATTATATTAAATCCCAAGGGGAATATTTTGGGAAAAGAATATTTCATTTTGGCCTTATTATTTTGGAAAATTTCAGTGTGGCCCTCGTCTTATTATCGTGTTTATTTTTTTTTTTCAAAATCCGTCTTCGAGCCGATTTTTTTAGCGCGTTAACAATAATTTATTTCCATACTGCTCGGTTGGTGGACCCGGAAAGTAAAAAGTATGTGCAATGAATAATTCGCACCAATGTGAAATGACGTATTTCACAGTCTATAACTTTTTTTTATAGACTGTGAAATACGTCTATAACCAATAAGTTAAAAATAATTAATAAATTATTACTATGATTAGGTATGATTACTACAATTATTGCTCATGCTCATATTCATACATATCATGCATTATCACGTAAGGAATTTCGAGCGGCCACCTCTGTAACAGCTAATAGACTTTTACAAACAGATCAAAAACTGGTCAATCTGATAGCTTCCGATAAAGGACATTTATAGGTTTTCTAAAATAGAAATCTTTCGTATTTCGTCCACGCAAAAGTGGGTCACCTAAGTGTGATCCGTATAAAGAAGTGTTCAGTGAGTTATTTTCTCTTTAGCGCTAAAGATGATAAAGTCGTGACTTGTCGAGTTCCGTTCGGTGTAAAGTCCCGTGAGAATTAACAGCTGTCTCGCCATTGTAACTTTATTTTTATATCATAAATATTGTCATTCTTATCTTATTTCAGAACATAACGGTGACTTGTCCTGGTTTGCCTGAGTACATACTCTCCACATCTGAAGTTTGTATTTATATATTATTATAAATAAGATAAAACCGAATTTACAGCGTGAAGATTGTAACACCCGACGTTTCGGCGATGTTTCAAGCCGACTCAAAATATACCTTGATTTTTGAGGACCACTTCAAACCCCGGGTCTGTATAAAGTCAAATGCAGCTGTGGACAAACGAAACGGCCCATAGCCACTCGACTGATGGAACACATCAAAAACGTTCATCGAGAAAAATCGGCGATCTGCGAACATATATTTAATAGCGGAAGTAACCACTGGCTGCAGTTTCAAAATCCAATTGTGCTATCCAAAGAACAATTTTAAGGTCTTTGCATGATCCGGGAAGCCATTGAAATAAGAAGAACCCCGAACTTCAATTGTTAAAAACTCTCTTCTACTCTCTTCTACTACCCTCTGAACGCAAGGACGCACTGACGTAAGACAATATACAGTAAGTGTCGTGTGCACGGCGGATTTTAGAAATTCGCGCGCGCCGAGCCTGCCCTTACTACCGTTATATTCTACGCAGTGGCGGAAGCAGTATGAGGCCTACTCGTGGAACAACGGATTGGCAGCTCTTCAGTCTATCCTAGACAACGGCGGTTGCAACATCGCCGAAACATCGGGTATTGCAATCTTCACGCGGTAAATTCGTTTTTATCTTATTTATAATGTCAAACAACCGCGATAATCCTCGATTTATTTATATATTATATGTTTAGATACTATTGCATTTCAAGTTACCGTGTTATTAAAAACTAATTACATAACACAGTGCACAGTAACATCGTTACAACGTATATTACATAAACTTAAAACTATTAACATAACCAACCCTCCTCCTCCCCATTTTTTCCACTTTCCTTTCCTTATTTCGCCTCTTTCCTCCCTCTGCGTCTTTATTTAGTTTTATTAATTTGTTATTCTTTTTTTATAAGTATCAGTTTTTCTTTCAGTTTCTATCTATTTTATCGTTTTAATTTTTATTTTTGTGTAGCTAATGCAAAATCTGTTTTATAAACTTAAGCCATAGGTTAGCTGATAGACATTGCCGCAAGGCAATAAGCTTGCTAATTTATTGGAATAAAGAAATGATTATTAAACAATACAATTTAATTCTACTCCAGTCGGTAAGCATTCCTACAATTGGTTTGGTCATTGCGTCTAATATTCTCAGTAATATAATTGATTAGAGCTGATGTTTTTTTTTTGTTGAAGGGAAATGCTTTTGATTCTAATAGAGTAATAAAGACGACAACCTAAACTGGAGTCAACCTTAATTTCAAAATTTTTGTGTCGTCGGCTGATGAGATTCCCATCGAAATCGCTATACAACGAAGCATCCGTCCTCAATATTAGACAGCTGTATATAAAATGTATCATCACCAATCTCCATGAAAATGTCAGCCAAAAAGTGAACAGATGCTCCTCCTATTCAAGGTCCAGACCTCCATTAGGTCAGCAACTGTTAAACAACTCTTTGTCCCTAAACGAAAGCTGCACGAATTAAAACTGCACCATACATATATGGCTTTAACCCTTAACTGGTATCGTAAAATTGACTAACGAAACTGGTTTTGTGGGGGTCGCACGGCCCCCTTTACAAACTAGCTTCTAGGATGCAAATATGCGCAATTATAATTTAGTTTTATTTAAAAATATAAATACAACCTTTTTTTATTGAATCAATCATTTATTTTTCATGTACCTAATTATTTTAACTTAATTTCTACTAGAAATCACATATAAAAGACAACTTTTTGTTTTTTTTCCTACATTATATAAACCAAAAAGAAACGCTTACTTTGATAGTCTTAAGCTAAGATATAGATGTTTTCTTATTCCTAATACAATAAACTTTGAAAATAAAAATAAATAAACCTCTAATCAACGTAATAAAAAAAAATCAACACAAATATAATCATAAGGACTCAGGAACATTACAAGTGAACAAAGTTCAATCTTGACAATTAGTACATAGACCATTGTATTTGTTTTTTCCATAATAACTCCTCTGATTCGGTCCTGCGACAGGTTCTCCTTCACTCTCTGAAAAACATGCTTCAATCTCGGGATTAATGTCTTCACTGCTATCAGAATCGTGTGTTGGTGACTGCTCAATATCGCTTATTCCATCGTTGTCGCTGATATCTTCTTCTGGATAGCCCCTCAACACAGATTCGGAGTCAGAATACGCGATCAATAACTCTGCTATCGCCTGATCACTTAAAGGTCTCGCCATCTTGACTAAATAACTGTGAAACATACGAAAATATGAAATAAAATATTTACTAAAATCTTACGTAACTGGTATAGTGGGGACCGCGCGGCCCCCATAACTCACGTACCTTCGCTCTTGTAAAAGTTGCAACGCCGAACGTCCGGCGCCCGCCGCGAGTCGCGACATAATGAGATTACTCAAAATGGCGCCCGCAGACGGTGCATAGTTTGAAAGTAATTCAAAAAAATATCACACGTGGGGGCCGCGCCACCCCCACGAAACCAGTTAAGGCGCGGTCTTATCGCAAATCACCAAATAGTACCATTTTTGAACGTCTAGTGCGACGTGACAAAGTTAAAATACAACGCTGAAAAAAATACTGTAGATAGATAAAGAAACCAAAAAGACTTATAAATGAAAAGAATTTTGAAAAGTAGTCTAGTTTTTCAACAAAAAAACGCACAAATAATCCCTCTCTAAAAACTTTGACATCGAAATTCTCCCAATTTTTAAAGGCGACAACATTTTTTTTTTTACGAAATAAATAGCCTGACTGGAGTTCTAAACGTATCTGAAGCCACTTTTTTAATTTGGTTTGTAAATTTTGAAATACACCAAAAATTGTCGTTATATAAGGCGCTCGCATCGCGTCGTCTCTTCAAACACCGAGCAACGCTCGGATGGGACGGTCGTCTCGGCCGCTCTGCATTAGCGTATTCTGGTCGCTATTCAGCGTATTTAATGGAAATAAAATCGCAAGCTGACGTGCACCTGGGCTTTTAAATAGTGCATATATTGTAAATAGTGACGCTGTATCAGAATAAATAATGGGGAATAAAAATAAAAAACTTAAAAATCCTTCGTGAGAAAACGACATGGACCTAAGAAAAATGATAGATCGTTTGGGTAAGTAAAGCATGATAGTATACCTTAATCATATGAAATCAAAATTCTTTATTACATTTTCAATAAGTACATTATTTATGTTAATAAGCCATCCTAACTAGGCCTCGCCTGTACTAAGGTAGGTTTAAAGTTATATATGTGGTGTAGTTTACGGTATAAAGAAGTCAATTTTTATTGATTATTGTATTGTAAAATCAATGTGAATTTACTCAGCATCTACTAAATTGAAAAAATGACTAGTTGCACTTTAATTTGCTATAGATAGTCTACATTACACCGAGAACTAAAGGTTGACTGACGCTAGTAAATGCAAAACTTGCAGATAAATTATTGTATGATACCGCATTTTTGTCATTTACCCATTTTATATTTCTCTTAGATCAAAGAAGCGCAAAGTCAGTGATACTGATATTGGCCAACCGAGTACCTCAGCGGAACTAGTGCACGGATAGTAAGTATCAATCATTATGTGAGATACCATATTATGTTTAGTCTATTTAGTAAGATTCATCAAAATCGGTTTAGTAGTTTCGAAGATATGAACTATTATGTGTATTACCGGCCATACTAGACAAGTGCCTAGTCAATCCATGGCGTATTTATGAGCAAATAACGACAAAATATGATTGTGATGTGATGTGATGTTGGTTCCCAAAAATATCGGAACCAGTTGGATCACCACTTTAAATCAGAAATCCGGCAAGTTGTTGAGACCGTACGTGGTGCCGTACTTGGCGGATATTTTTATATATTTACGTATATTTACTTGAATCATGGCTTGGCTGGCTGACGAAAAGACGGCTGCTTGTATTCTATGGTTTATTGTAATTGCCTAGCACATGTTTTCCTTGACTATTATCGTCAGGATGGTGGTATACGTTATTTTTAAATTATCATATCTGTCAGTTTGTCTTTCTATGTTTTTTTTCATAATTTCCTCAAGCAGAAAATCCTTTTTTATAGAAATCCGGCTGGTGAAACATATTACGGGATTGAACCAGAACAAGAACATGACTACACATCTGTTGACGGAAGGAGAATCGTAAATATATTGTACTTTTTTACTAAGCTTAAAGATATTTCAAAACACAGCAGTCTTTTTAACTGTGGTATTCAATGTCTGAGTTTTGTGGGAGAAAAGAGAATCGGATTAATATCAAAGTTTAAATTTAAGTGCGACATGTGTGGCTTGGTTTTTTTTATTAACTCTGACAATCCTGCATGTACTGAAAATGTCGAGACAAATGTTGGTGCTGTAATAGGAATAGTATCTTCAGGAATAGCCTATTCGCAATTTGAAGAGATATCGTCATCTATGAATGTACCTATATTTTCAGAAAGGTTCTTTGCTAAAACGCAAGATAAAGTATTCGATGAGTGGGAGACGACGGCTGTAGAGGAAATGGATGCTGCTGCAGAGCGTGAACGCCAGGCTGCCATCGCTGAGGGAAGAGTCAAAGATCATATTTCATATTCATCATATTTTTTTATGTATATGCTTATGACATACTTATGTAAATTAGGATATTATTAAAGATAATATTATAATTACGGTATCGCCGGTCGTTTTTTGGAGGTTTCCTATCCGGACTTAAACGCTCTCATTGATCAGTGATTTCGTGTGACTTCATATTGCTTAAAATCATCACAAATTAAGTGTAAGCGTTTAAGGCAATGGATACCGTTATTTCCTCCTCAATGAGTCATATTAACATAAAGAAAAACTGACTCTTTTGCTGTTATTTTACTGATCCTTCTACTGTCTTGTACATTGTGTTAACAGTCTTTTTCAAGTCTTTTTTGATGCCCGGGCTAGAAGATAATCTTTTGGCACTAATAGTCACCTTATGTGATATTTTTAACTCATAATATATCCATACTAGGAAGGTGCCCCTTAAAAACCGCTGTAATTCAAGTGCGACACTAATGGAGTGACTGTCCTTTCGATGATCGTTAAACAAACAAAAAAGAGGCACGGTAATTATTTATACATGATTTTGAGCAAAAACAATTAGAACCGTCAACTGTCTGTCAACTTGTCAACTATGTCAAAATTTTCTGTACGGAGTTCAACTACTCGTTCTTTACCCCTAAAAAATACCAATATGATTTCTGCTTAAATTATGAATCAAGTACCACGGATGAAAAAGCAAATATGAAGCCCCAGTATAAAAGTCACATAAAAAACAAAGAAATCAGCAGAAATATTAAACAATCCGACAAGGAAAGGGCAAAAACAGATAAAACTTTCTGCGCAGCTGTGTACGATTTACAACAAGTACTCCAATGCCCTAAATCAGAAGCGTCTCAGCTTTACTACAAGCGAAAGTACTCTGTCTACAACTTCACGATATATGAGCTACCCAATAAGGCTACTGTTATATGTAGCATGAGTCTATCGCCCTGAGAGGATCATGCGAAGTCGGAAGCTGCGTGTTGTCCTTCATCCGACAAAAGGTGTCGGAAGGCGTGTCACAATTCACATTTTATTCGGATAACTGCGCTGGACAAAACCGGAACCGGATTATATACTGCCTGTATATGTTCTGTGCATACTACAATCTCCAGCATCTGTCCCGGAGGCCTGTAGCAACCCAAACAGGCTGCTAACCTTCTGGGAAAGCCTGGGTTGGCTGGAGTAACATAAATAAAACATGAGCCACGCACAGCGGCCCAATCAAGAGGCCAAGTGCGGGAAAAAGCCCAGATAAACTAAACTAAACTAAACTATGTTTTGTGCAGCAACAATGAACTGCAAGATACGTCATGTGTTTTTAGAAAAGGGACACACACAAAATGAGGGTGACTCAGTCCATAGCGTGATTGTAAAAGCAGCAAGGAAAATTCCAGTATTCACGCCTAGCCAATGGTACTCCATTGTTAGAACTGCCTGTAGAAAAAAGAATATATAAGTAAAGGAAATGGGAAATAAAGACATCTTTGACTTGAAAGATTTGTTAAAAAACACAATAAAAAACTGGGACAAAGATGAAAATGGATGTAAAGTATCCTGGAATAAAATAAAACAGCTGAAGATAAATCCAGAAAACCCAAACAAAATACAAATAAACTATGATCTGGAACATGTCTATAACGCTATCAAAGTTAACACAGTAGAACGTTGTCGGAGGCCGATCCAGAAATTAACAGATGCGCAATTGAAGCAATTAAAAATGACGGCTTTACCGGGTATCAAAAGACAAACTAGCCGATTTGATGTATCTTTGCCGGGAAAAGATAATTCCTGCTGAATATCATACATTCTATGAAGGACTACATACCACATCTCTGGAAGCGCATAACGAAACCGATGAAAGTGAATGAAAAAAATACTATTTAGGCTTTTATCTTTATTAGTAAATGTTTTATATATCATTTAAATACAGAATATTATTTAAGAATTCGAATGTGTAATATTTTTAACAATATTATTTTTTATATTGCATTTTTTTAATAATTTATCATAATTCGATATTATCCTAACTGAGAAATCAACAAAAAAATATTTTCAATAGATAAATTTTCTATAAGCAGAATGAATGATGAGGTAGGATAGCTGTTATTTGAAAATTTCATCTAAAATCATTTCTATTTCTGTGCAGAACAACAGATAAGATAGTACTGATATCAGTTATAATAAATCAGAATTATCCTAACTACCCAAAATGCTATTTAAAATAAACATTTTGCATATTAAATTTCATAAAAATAAAGCTTTTAATAAACTATTCAAACTATAAAAAAATCAACTCTTAAGAATTATTCATATTAAAGATAAAAAGAAAATAGAAGAATAGAGAAGGAGAATAAAGTTTAAAAGTGCTCTCCTGACAAATTTGAATAAATCGAGTTAGGCTAGTTCTGCAATTATGGGACGAATATATGTATGTGCATAAGGTCCTATCTATGCGTTTTATAAATGATGATGTTTCCCGAGCTCCCAGGCGCCGGCCTGCGGCGTGCTGCGGCCGCGCAGCGATTGCCCGTTGCGCGCAGTAGCATTCCAAACGGACAAAAATTGTACTATTTTGTGATGTTTCTGATTATTTATTGCGGTCAGGCCGCGTCTTAAGGGTTAAGCGCGATACACATTTCTCGCTATATTCTAAAATACGGGGATAGTGATTCTCGCCACCTAATATGTCCACCTCTGTACCTAATATAAAAATCTGTAGCGCATAATGCATGCAAAGCGCTACAGATTTTGTTGGTTTGTTTGTTTGTATGTTTCTACTCTTTAATGTGAAATTTCACAATGGGTAGCTTTATTATCATACGACAATCTCTTAAAAAATACTGTACTATGACGTGTTTAATGTGTATGTGTGCATAACATGTGTGTAAGTGTCACTTGTTATTGTATTGATCGAAAGAAATGAAATGAAATTCCGTAAATTTTATCCCAACGGAACTTGTTGACCCAGCCGGGAATCGAACTCGAGACCTCACAATGTAAGGTTTTTAATGTAACGACTTTAATGTAACGGCTATTTTAGCGGGCCTTGTAGCACAATCACTAAAGGGCATATGTCAAATCATTTTTGTTTAAATAACTTGAATGTAGTAGCTTAGAAAAACGCTACTATTTGAAACTATTTTGAATGTTATCCCGATGGGCGGGTTTATTAGCATTATAAATAGGATAGAAAACGAATTTACCGCGTGAAATTTGTAGCACCCGACGTTTCGGTGATGTTGCAGCCGCCGTTGTACAGGGTAGACTAAAGAGCTGTCAATCCGTTGTTTTGCGGGTAGGCCGCATACCGCTTCCGCCACTGCGTAGGTTATAACGGTGGTGGGGGGCCGGGCTCGGGCCGGAAGCGGTATGCGTAGTTATTTTATAACTTTTTAATATGCATATTTATAATGTCAAACAACCGCGATAGTCTTCAGGTTTATTATCATACTACAATCTCTTACAACCAATCCTACTATGACGTGTTTTATATGTATGCGTGCGTGTAACACGTGTGTAAGTGTGTGTCATGTTATTGCATTGGATCGACAGAATTGAACTGCAATTCCGTTAATTTTGTCTCCACGTAAAATGGTGACCAAACCGGGAATAGAACCCGGGACCTTACAATGTAAGGTCCTTACAGTGTGGCGACCTGCCACGGAAGCCAACTTTGTGCAACAAGTTCCATCGATGAGTAAGTCTATAAATGCAGAGGTTGCATTTCCTCGATTGATTAAGAATAACTCTAAGACCTGGTGGCACATCAGGATGATACTCGCGGCATACTATTGTGCTGCAGCACACGGATTGAAAACCACTGCTCTAGACGTATTCAACTCAAAAATACCATTTGGCTCTTTGTCCTAAAGTTTTCCGAACCCCGGCCTAGATGGTAGCGAAAATTCTCAATCAAGATCTATGAGATGGAATGATCGCCGAGGGTTCCGTGTCTTGCAGATTTGCTAACTTCTCAAAGACCATGGCATTCAAAGAGTTCATTTTATTCCATGAAACACCGTACGCAATATCTACAAGAAATTGGCCACCATAGCCGGCATTATACTGTGCCTTAGCCCTAATAAAAGTCACAAATACAAAAGTGTAACACCGAAAGTGAGGCTTAGTAAATACCAGCCTTCATATCTTAGCCTCAAAATGTACAATTTGTTACACCCGTCATATAAAATGAAAGAGATTAAAAATTTAAAAAATGCGTGAAAAGGAATCTTGCCAAACATGCCCTTTATATGAAGTGACTGACTGAAAAGTTGGCAATAAGATTCGCATAAATTGTAATGTTAATTTTTTATTACGATTTTTTTTACAACTATTAAACATTAGTAATTAGGATGGCGCTTATACCTTACATTAGTAGATAATTGTGTGGTCTAATTTCAAACTCCGTTAGATTTTATGAAACATGAATCCAATTTTATGAAACATGGACAAAGGAAATAAAACCATAGGCACATTCCTCGACATGTCTAAAGCTTTTGATACGGTCTCGTACGACATTCTGTGCCAAATACTAGTTAACTTTGGCATCCACGGCAGAGAAAACAAGTGGTTCCGATGCTACCTTAAAGATAGACCTCAAGTAACCAATATTAATAACCATAAGATGATCGTACCCCAGGTTAGTGTCCTGGGACTCTTCTTGTTCCTAATTTATATGAAAGATTTGTGTGATTTATCCCTGAATAATAACGGGAATATATTTTCTTTCTACGATGATACTGTTATACTTGTTGAGCCCGACTCTTGGAAGGAAGCAATAGGAAAAGCTCAAAATAGCTTGATTATTAACAAAAACTGGCTGGATCCCCGCATTCTGACAACGCTTTCGGAATTCGTTCTCCTTTCTTTTTTCCCAATAACCAAAACCTAAAAATGCATACTTAAATAAGCAAAATTGAATCCAAATGCAAATGTCATTCGATCCAAAATGTGGATTCTGTCAAATATTTGTGTCAAATGTCTATGTATGTATGTAAATATGTATAAAAAAATCGGTTGTGTCACCCCAAGACTTTCCTGACTAGTAGGTATCCGGGGAGGTGCGAAAAAACAGCGACATTTTTTACTCTAGTACCCCAAATTTGTATGGCAGGTACCCCAAACGTTGGTCGTAAGTACCCCAAAAACTAATAGGTTCTTCCGATGGTTAACAGAAGCTTCTATGCCAAATTTTAACTTAGACAGATTAAGCGTCTGGGCGCTATCGCGGAAACAATTTTTTCGCCGGGAACCCCAAATTTGTATGGGAGGTACCACAACCGTAGGGCGTAGGGACTCCAAAAACTAATGGGTTCCTCCGACGGTTAACAGAAGCTTATATACCAAATTTCAGCTCAATCCGATTAAGCGTCTGGGCGCTATCGTGGAAGAATACATACATACAGACATACAGACATACAGACATACAGACAGACAGAGATCGGTCTGGAAATAGTCTCAATCGTCTCAGGGAGTCTCAAAATATATATTCCCATCTTCATCTCAAAATTTTTTTTTAGCGCGATCACAATACTTTCCTTTCCGATAGGTCGTCAGGAAAGTAAAAAATATATTAATAAACGTATGCGTGTATTTGAAAATTTGCTATGTGTATTTGAAAATTTGCTAGAAGGCAATTATTGTTATTGAGTAAAATTCTTTGCAAATAATGTGTTCGACTGAATTTTACACTGTATGTGTAAGTATTATACAAGTGTGAATGTTTACATTTTGTTTTCATATAACCAAACGTTATATCAATCAGCTCGTGAAAAAGCAATATCCTTAGTATAATATCAACATCCCTAAATACAGACGTGTTTGCTTAGTTAGGTATGAGATGAGCCGATGGTTATGGTTTAAATTTGTTTCTCCTGCACGTATTATTATAATGTTATTTTATTTATTTGTTAATATATCAAAATATGTATGTATATACATACCTATACAAACATATAATATGTCAAACTCAAACATTTATTTATATATTTACATTTTACTTTAGATACACACACAATATATATTATATGCTATAATTTCAAATTTAATTTTAGGCTATATTTTGTTGCCTACTCTTCTTTTCACACCAGCATGTTGGTTGACTGGAAGATATTGCTGTAGTGTAGCAATAAGTCCGCCATTGTACCTTATTTTATTGTGCAATAAAGAGATTTTCATTTCATTCATTTCATTTCAATGTTTTTTTAAATGAGCTGCTTCTGGAAATTATATTGTATATAATTAATAAATAAATAGTATTTTATAACCTCTGATTAGTTAACTCAAATATTGCGTCATATCATATTGTAGTGCACAGAAACATTTTTCTTACATTGCTCCTCGAATTTACAACAAAATGAATAGTATTTTTTCTGCAGGACTGGGATTTAAGACTAATCACGGAGTAAAGCAAAATCTAACTCAGTCACTTTTAACTATGGGTCGACAGGAAACGGAGACAATATTAACATATACATTAAAATAACTCAGTAATTTTCAAATCTTTATAGTATTAGTTAATATATATCTATAAGTATATATGTATGTATATTTATAAATATTTATATGTGTATTTGATTGTTGATGTATATATTTATTTAATTTTTATATTGTTACCTATTATTATATGTATACATCTACTTATATATATATAAAACAAATATATATATAAAACAAAGTCGGGTTTGTTCGAACACTTATAACTCGGGAACGGCTGGACCGATTTTCATGGTTTTTTATTTGTTGTATAAGTCTCCGTCCCGAATAGCAGAATAACTATTAAAAACAAAAATTGGAAAGTTGGCGAAAAATTAAAATAAAAGAAAAATATTTTCCCATACAAAATGTAAATCCGTGTTTATCTCATGGTCAGTTGTACGTGGCATGTTCACGTGTCGACAAATCATTCGCTTTATTTGTTCTTGCGCCTGATAAAAAAAAACATTGAAAATTTAACGAAAAAATAAAATAAAAGAAAAAACATATCCCATACAAATGTTTCGTAACTGTCAAACATTTAATAGTCATCCCGTCGATACGGTAAACTCTCCCCTCAAATTAAAGAAAGCATTAAAATAAAGGTTTTGAATCGACAAGATATATCCACAATATTCGGACGACAATTATTACATAGTTTAATTCAATCATGTCATGCTGACACGCGATTGATATATTTATTTTTTTTACTTTTATATTTCTTTTTGTGTTATTATCTCAATAAATCATTGAACTTAATATTTATTTTGTATTCATTGTATTACTTCCATAAAATCATTAATTAAGTTTAGCTAATCTCTAACACGACATTCGTTGGCCGTTAGACGGTACAAAGTTCGCCTGGTCAGCTAGTATAATATATTTTAGTCATTGCATACAATTATTCATTACATAAAATGATAAGCAATTGATACCTCATAAGTAAACTCCCAACACATACAAATATGATATATTAAGCCTACCTTAGTACAGGCGAGGCCTAGTTAGGATGGTTTTGTAATTGCAATAAATGTACCTTTATAAATTTAATCAAGAAATTTGAATTTGAATTTGAGTTGATAGTATTGTTCTATTTTAGCATGACTATAAGCTTCTATTTGAGATTATAATAAATGATGACGATGATCTAGAATATAAAATCGAAGAATACAGAATTGCTAAAACTTCTAAAATTAAAGAACACAATGTACGATTTTGTTATAGAAAATTTCCACCCCCGCCAAATTGCCTCCCAGGGTGGAATACCTCGGCCTTTATACGGCACTTGCACAGTACACCAAGTATACTGGTATACTATGTATACTTGTATACCAGGTATACTGGTATACCAGGTATACTGGTACTCTGTGGTACTGGTAAAAAACAGCTGATCGCACACAATATTTCTACTAGAAAGCATCAGGTGACGAGTGAAAACATGCAAATAATTAGAATTTTATTTAAAAGTGTGAGAAGCTAACGACAATAATATTTATATATGAAGGATTACGGGAAAAGCGACTAAAGACATTTTTTGTGAAAATTAAATACAGATGCCACCTTGTGGCTTATTCCCAAACGAATTGAAGCATGAATCTATTTTCGAAAGAATGATCATAACCTGCCCTTAAATGAAGACAGAAGAAAACGTGTGACGGGAAATAATCATCAAGGTCTATGTGGCGACGGTGAAACCTTGATCATTCTTTCCTGTCATGTCCAGAGGTGAGATACCTAGATGACCGATGACGCTGAGAAGAAACTGCGATGGGAAAATACTGATCAAGGCCAATGACTTTCCACGTTTTCACATTTTTCTGAAGTGAGGTAAATTGTTTTTTTTAAAAACTCAAATATTCGTATAATGATAATATTCTTTTATTATTGTTTGGTTTTTTTCTGATGAGTAATTTTAGTAAAATTTTTTTTTTTTTAGAAACTCAATATATATTTTTTTATCACCCTTGCTTAAAATGTCTCTTTTAAGTAAGTACATTTTAAGTATGGAATGGAAAGTTGTCATTTGTCGTTTTCCTCGTAACACACAGGTGAGCGGTGACACAGGTGAGCTTTCAATTAGTGCCATCCTAATTAAAAACTCACGCACTCATGCACTCCCATTAACGCACTTTTAGAAGTGCGCGAATCAATTCGAACAAATAGGCAACTTCTGTTATTAAAAAAAAAAAAACAAACAAAAGTTATTTTTTTTTTAAACTTTGAAAACTTTGACATAATAAAAGTTTACAATGAGTTAAGCGCGCTGCGCTATCTAGCAATAGATACACTATCGCGAATAATCAATATTTATTTGTGTACCGCTAGATGACGCAATGCGCTCTACTCCTTTTATACTATCTTTCAAAACATTACAAGTTTCAAATAAAAAAAAATGAGAAGTTTTTTTGAGAAGCATTTATTTTTTATTTTTATTAAAAGTTCCTTATTTGCACGTACTAATTCACTCACTTCAAGGATGTCTATAAATAAAAACTCATCTGTATATAGTTAAGAAAGTAAGTCTGTTTATACAGCAACCTAGTGAATATAATAACATTACAACATACAAAAAATCTTGTTAGTATAGGAACTGGAAAGGCACTAATTACCCTTAGTAGAGAACTGTGTCACCTTTGTAATCGTTATTCTTATAAATACCGATGTTAAAAAAAAATAAAATACGTGTGGCACTCGGGGACTGCCGCGGTAAAGATATTGCATAGCATTTTTTAACAACTTATGCAATTATAATTATTTATTTATTTTATATATGCAGTATGAAGATTTTTTTGTGATATCAGATAACTGCGCTCTATCGGAAAACGTTGAAATTATTCCGAATCGATTCGGAATAATTTAAACGTCTTCCGATAGAGCGCACGAATTTTATTCGATAAAGCAAAAAAATGGATATTATTCTTTGACTATTCGAAAACAATCGTAGACGAAAAGATAGATAATTAAATTATCTTTAAAATGGTGCAGGTTTCATAATAATACGCCAGATAGTATTTGCGTAGTAGTCGTTTTTGTGTTCGGTTAGACCTAATTGCACAAATTAATTACACTATGTAATATAAACAAAATCTAAAATATTCAAAGCTAAGAATATTAGGAAAATGTTCTTGTTTAACATATATTTTTTTCGAATCGTAAGCAGTACTCCTTTAGACGTAATTATCAGTTTAAAATAATTAATTTTCGTTAAGAAATTTCTTCATTCGGTCGCGGCGCTGGCCTAGGCCCGCGATAAAAGCTATGCAATAGCTTAAAAACTGTGATAACTGCGCTCTATCGGAAAACGTTGAAATTATTCCGAATCGATTCGGAATAATTTCGAGTAGTCGTTTTTGTGTTCGGTTTGACCTAATTTCACAAATGAATTACACTATGAAATATAAACAAAATCTAAAATATTCAAAGCTAAGAATATTAGGAAAATGTTCTTGTTTAACATATATTTTTTTCGAATCGTAAGCAGTACTCGTTTAGACGTAATTATCAGTTTAAAATAATTAATTTTCGTTAAGAAATTTCTTCATTCGGTCGCCGCGCTGGCCTAGCCGCGATAAAAGCTATGCAATAGCTTAAAAACAATATTTTCAACATCGATGTTTTATTTTTTGGAAAAAAAATAAGTGATAAAAATAATAATAAAAAAGAAGTGCTACAACTACGATGAAACTAAACACCATCAATTAGGAAAAATCCACCCAGCCAATATATTCATTTCTATTATAGGCAATGCGCTCATCAGCATGTTGTTGTTGCATTTTTTAAAATCAAATGCAGTGCACTTTAATAATTTTTGGTTATCCGTACCTGATGCCTTCTTAATACCTCCCGACGATCCTTGCTGCCGTAGCGAGGCTAGTCGAAAAATAATTAGCAACTACAGTATTATATTAAATTTAGCAACTACTGCAGCGATTCCCAACCTTTTTGAGGCGATTACCCATAAAACGGGTTGGACATTTGCAAATACCCCCAAAAAAATTAATTTAAAAATCAAATCAGCTGTTTCATTTAATTTCTTCGGTTCCTTGATGTGTTTTCATAATCAATTATACATAACAGAAACTGAATGCAAAACCTTAACCTTTTGCTTATTTGATTCTGTCACCCAACTGGGACTAGCCCGTTCTAGTTTTAATTATTGAGAAAATATGACGATGTACCGAAATATGCATGTTTCTACAAGGATTACGTATATAATGCGGACTGTGATCCATATGTATAAATTAACATGACGCGTAACGGTAATGGCGGGACGGCAATTACCGTGTCGTTAAAACATAATGTTATCTCATTACGTCACGACCTTGGGATCTCACTTCTAATATGACAGCATGTATACGTACCTACAGTTATAGCCGGACACGAGAATTATGTTGAAACTACAGAATACTGTTATTTCGGTATAAACACGGAAATACGCATGTTTCAACAAGGATTACGTATATAACTCGGACTGTGGTCCATACATATACATTAACATGATGCGTAACGGTGATGGTGTGACAGTAGTACCGTGTCGTAATGTTAAAACATAATGTTATAATGTCATTAAAACATAATGTCATTACGTCATAGTCGGACGTAATAGTCGGACGTATCATGTTGTAACTACAGTATACTGTTATTTCCGTTTTAAAACCGTAAGGAAAATGTTGATACATGTAATCGAGTAATGGAGTTTCAACAAAATTCCTTGTACTTCAACAAAATTACGATTGAAACATCGCTATTCTCTATAAAAAACCTAAATAACAAAATGGTAATTACTTTTCTCATTGCACCATTGTCGAAAACCAACGTTCACACCTGAAGTTGTGGCAAATGGGACCAATATTTTCAAGGTATTTTTTTGCGATAATAATGGATACTACCCATTAATCTTTCGCTATAATGTGGCCAGTTGTGGGTTTTAGAAATCTATTTTTATTATGTTGTTTTCGTGAAGTCCAAGGAAATGTGCGTTGGCTTCAATGTCAGAAACTCGAAATATTCATTCATCCACTGAAAATGGGCCTTAGCACCCAAGCTTTTACTTGGAAGCTTTTCAAATCAGGAAAATATTTGCTAGTAGAATGTGCTACTGATTACTTGACTACTGATTAAATTTACTACTGATTACTAGATTACTCCACTTGGTTGATTCCAGATGGAGATGTACTTTCAAAACTGGTAGACAGGGGCAGAGGCTGCCTGCTGGGTACCTTTCCCGGTGCCTCGCCGTAAGGCGTTGGCTTCGGTCGGGCATGTTGGATTAGCTATACAGTAGATTTGTATTGTTTCTGATACCCCCTCCACACGTTGGCGAATGTTCGTGTTACAGATTAGGTACCGTATAAGATGCGCATCTTCAAATAAAAAAAGACAGCCAGCTGACAGCTCTGAGCTGTCAAAAACACGTCAAAAATAGAAGAGGTGCGCAGAGATCGCAAGCGAGGCTCGCAGGCTGACAACCACAGCTCATATTTTTGTGGTGACGTTGGCATATCTGCCATAGGAGTTTTCCATATATGCTTCCTTAGTTTGTTACACCAACTTGCATACGAACATTCTTCAACGTGTGGAGGAGCCATTAGTTATCTACGCTCACCGCACGGGAGAAAGAACGATCACTATCGTTAAAACTTCCTGAGGTGACGAGTTCGCCCGTTGTAGTTGACAACTCTAACTCATATCTAACTCTACTCCACTTGTTAAGTGGAGAGTTATTTCATCTGTGAATGAGCAATTTTCTGATTCACTAACTAATCCCTAATAATTAGTGATTAGTTTTATTTATTTTATTTTAAGAATTAATTACCATATAACATTGATTTTGCTTAGTGAAATAATAGGAACCGAATGGCAATACCTTAATCTTATGGTTATTTGATTCTGTCACCCAACTGAGCCTAGCCCGTTCTAGGGTGGACAGGGACAGTTAAATAATTTGAACGGATTAGAATGATTTTATTTGTGACTGAATAGTGATCCAATATTTGTCTGAGTTTTACCCCTTTGAATATCCCATTTTACCCCTTTGGGGGTAATTACCTTCAGGTTGGGAATCTCTGTACTACAATATAATCAAAGTTGACATGGAAAATTAAAGTAATGAAACTGTCAAAACGACCGAATCGGCATTAAAGATATGTTAATAATTTGAAAACTTACCGGCTGCGCATTCAGCTAAGCAGATGAAGAAAAAGATAGCGAAGATTCTTGCCAGGAGGACTCCGCATTTGCTGTTCGTGGACTTCATCTTGCCGTCTTGTTAGGAAGTCGACCAAAAATCTAGTAAATAGAAGAAAAAAAGATTAGTAAAGGAGAATGCCATTATTTGTATGGCCCTGAACCTACAACAAATCTTAAGACCAAACTTGAGAGTGGCATGTATATATTGAGGCATATTTTAGTTATATTTTGAAACTTAATTATCACCTCAAATATCTGAGTGGTATTTCAATCGCATATATTTCAATTATTAGGTCGCTGATGAGTTAAATGTCCGTTAATAATATTATTGGGCCCGATTGCGTTTCTTTGTGAACTTAAACTAAAATTAGTTTCAGCGAACGAGATAGAGCAATACGTTTGAGCGGAATATGAAACGAACGATCGTCGATAAAAACTACCTGTCGAACTTATACTCGTCCGAATAAATTTGAACACATATCGTGCGGTGTTAGATTCAGAAGCTTTATCTTCGGTGGCTAGTTTTAATTCAAAAAAGTGACCGTTCATTTCACAATTTCGTTCCAGCGTATTGCCCTGTCTCGTTCACACGAACTAATTTCCGATTCTAGTTCACGAAGAAACGCGATCGAGCCTATTATCTATATAATATTTATTAATATTAACACTTTATTTAAAAACAATAAAATTGTACTAAAGGCGGACTTAATGACGCAGACATGTTTTGCCAGTCAACCTATGGAATAATTATAAAATACATAAAAACACCAGTAGTGATTACTAATGATTGTCACTATCAGCTTTAGATCCCTTAATTAATGCTCAAAAGTCACTAATAAAGTAACGAATAAAAGCCCCTTAGGTTACGGTTGCCAAAAATCCCTTTAGGCGACCAATTATTTTAAGATTTCCAATTACTAGGCATACGCCTATTATAAGTAACAAGTAAATGTAATAATAAATAAATAGTTTAAAAAAAAACACTAAAAACACGCTTTTGGGCTATGATACGATATTCTCACACACACGCCTATGATACGATATTCGATCATGGAATGCCAGTGCCTATCTTCCGGCTTCATTATCAGACCTTGAAACCTAATCGTGGTCAAAGTTCATTCCTAGACTTTTCTAACAAGTCCAAACACAGCTATGATACGAAGTTCCATCATGAAGTTCCAGTTCATATCTTCCGACTCTATCATCAGATCAGTTCGACAGTACCATATTATTGTATTGTCATCAGAACTACATACAGCTGCCAATTTTCATGACGCTACGATCCTAGGAAGATGGTTAAATTAGTCGCCTTAGATTCCATTACATAGTTATATACAGGTCGATCTAATAAAAGCGTGTTAGTAATAAAAAATACGATTGCCGTTACAGAAAGTCAACTATTGTACTTATAATTATTTTTATTACGGTTTTTATGAAATATTTGTGGTCAATGTATTTATCCATATAGATACTATATGATAGATACTTTCATCCAGATAGATACTTTCATTTGACACTAAACACGATAAATTTATGGTAATTTATTGACATTTTAACGTTTGGACATTTAGACAACTACTTACTTGATATTTGGACAGTGAAGGTAACTTATAACACTCGGGATAACATAACGATTCCAACAGTATCACACACTCCTAAATCGGTTAAAGCTTTTAGAAGTTATGGTGGAATTAATAAACTGATAACATACAAACATTAATGCACTCACACATTACACTCCTTTTTAGTTGGACCGTCTCGTGTAAAAATAGTAACAAATTTCTATTATACCCTCACACAGCGGCATATGATTAAAGCTCGCATTATGACCACGCGCGCAGTTATAGCAATGCAACATTGTGTCCCCCATGAGAAAACCAAATTCGCCTAGCGACACTTTCGTTTTCTAGATGTCTGACTACATATTAGAATATATACGGAATTTAAAGGTTGGCTTCTAACGAGGGGAATCCTCAACGGTCAACAGCACAGAATCGAAATTTTGTATAGCATTCAATTATGAATGCACGCTCTAAGTTCCATTATGACATGGCTGCTGCGCCCACGGTTTGCTCGGGTCAGAGCATTTTAATAAAAGCTTATTTTAAACATTATTTTTGCTATTAACTTATTTTTAAATGTAAATAGGAGGAAGTTAACTAAATTATTAGTTTACTGTATCATCAATTAAGACTGTAGAGGCATTAATTTGTATGCGTGGAATCACTACTAAGCACTTACGTCGTAAGTGTAAGCATCTTACGATGTATCACCGGATAAAATCATCAACTCATACCTACGAGACGCCACTGCAATGAAAATTACAAGAAAACTAAGCAATTTGATCCCTCGTGACATGGACATATTGGAAGAGCGTCTGATCGCTTCTTTCTGATGGTGTGGGGAAACCAGGCTTCCAATCTTACGTCGATTTTTCCTCAACGGACAAAAGAAGGAAGAAACACAAACATTAGTATTTAACCATTTATTAAGTATTTAATTAATGATGCAGAGACCTTTACTAATGAGCCGTTTGAGTGAAGAGAGAGAGAGTGATTTTATATATGAAAAATTGCGGTTTATAAAGCCAATATTTTAACGTTAAAAGTTCAGAATGACGTCAAGTTGTACATTCGTAAATTGAAGGAAACGTTTGAAAAAATGCTGAGCGCGAAAGACGCATTTATGAATTCTGGTTAATTATGTTATTAATGAGGTCAGATAGAATTAATGTGAAAAATGTTACACGTGTGAATTAACGGTAGTCGCAAAATTATATATGTTGCTAAACGTTACAGACAGACCGATCCGGAGTGTGATTTTACACTAATAACAATAAAAAACGCAAATCAGAATTTTTGGCGGGTACGAGACAAATCGAGGATATGTAGGAATATCAATCATTCAATGATTGATTTTTACCATTCAATTAAATCATTCATTTATTCAATCATTCAATCATCCAACCGATCAAATAAATTAATAGTTAAAAAAAACACTAAAAACACGCTTTTTATAAATGCACGTAAAAACCACATCATCAGACCTTGAAACCCAATCGTGGTCAAATTTCATTCCAAGACATTTCTAACAAGTTACATTACATTTCTAACAAGTTACATTACATTACATTTACATTACATTTTCGTCGTGTCCAATTGACGGCTAAAGACCGCTCTTAGACGTGTCAAAATAATTGGGTTATGTAGTAAGTTTCGTTACTACTCTTTACTGAACATACATAGGTAGTCAAGAATTAACTACTAGATTGTCAAACTATAAATATAAATAATCAAAATAGAAGCCTAATATTTGAAGTAGTTAGTAATTCGAAAAGATACCTACGTAGTAAAATTATTTATCGTAATATTCAAATTGTCAGTAAAATATTAAATAATCAAATTAAATCTACGTTATGCATTTTAAACTAAAAGTACAGATATAAGATCATATAAAATAATCAGACAATAAGGCTCTACTTTTTTAAGTAATTTAAATGGGCACAATATTTCAAAAATCATGGCTCTCAAATTCGGCCAGATTATCGGCCAGATATAAGTCCAAACACAGCTATGATACGACGAAGTTCCAGTTCATATCTTCCGACTCCATCATCAGATCAGTTCGACAGTACCATATTATTGTATTGTCATCAGAACTACATACAGCTGCCAATTTTCATGACGCTACGATCCTTGAAAGATGGTTAAATTAGTTACCTTAGTTTCCATTACATAGTTACATACAGGTCGACCTAATAAAAGCGTGTTAAAAATTCAATCGGCATTACTCCCCCTGCAATACGTCCTGATGTCCTGGCTGATTCAGAACGCCTAAAGGTGATAGGATGACCCAAGACAACTACTACATGGACAAGAACCACACCACCATCATCTCAAATCGCGAAAGTCGCTCATGAGTCGAACACAACCACTCCATGGCAGTCAATCATCAAGTCGCATAACTCAATGGAAGGCCTTATTTGACAAGGATGTTAAGGATCATAGGGATAGCACCGGAGTCCCATCTTCCTTTTACTACCTGGCGCAGTCTGAACAGACTGAGGGTTGGTGTGACAAGATGCCGAGCTAATAAAGTTCGCTGGGGCTACACTAAGAACCCAATATGCATTTGTGGAACGCTGCAGTATGAAGACCCATCCGATTCTGCCCGCAACTGTCAACCTCCATCACACACCAAGATCTACAAGAAGCAAACGACAAGGCCATCCAGGCCGCATATTTTTTGGAAAGAAGGGTCCTACATTGGCACGGACACGTTAACGAACGAACGAATCATTCAATCAATCAATCATTTCGATCAAATTGATTTAGAGCTACATCACTCAAAGTCCTATCTGATGAGATAGAAAGATAACTTGGCAATTAGGATATTATTAAACACTAACGTTGGCACGCGGCTTCGCTCGCGTTATTTGCCTCACGTCTCACTATCAGAAAATATTGCGTCGTCGATAAGAGGGCATAATGATATGTACCTGGTCTAGCACGGAGGTATCGAATGGTTTCGTGCAGCTTGGCCGATAAGATCCAATGTGTTCTCGGGTCGGACTAATTCACGATTCAGCTCCTATTCAGCAGCCTCCCCGTGTGAGGGACTACCCCGGGAAGGACTCTCGCGTCAGAGGCTCATGGCTGGTGGATTGGTTTTCCCTGGGGATTGCCCTCCGGAGATACTGTACGGTTTGAGCGCCGTGCGGCGTCAGCCAATCGGCTGTGCACGCTGACTGAGTCTATTGAGCTACTGACTGAGCTAACTGAAGGAGTCAAAAGACTGTAGAAATATACTGTCTCCTATGCAGCGGGGGTGGATGTTGACTTGTTGTCATGCCATTCTTGAAACGACCTGTCCCGAGTGACATTACGGGCAAAGGACGCCCAGGTCCGCGATAAGTGAAATTACAATTTGTTATTTTGTTCCGATTATAGTTAGGTATTTTTCGAATGTCGCGTCTAATTCCAATTATACTTTTAGTTTCTATTATTTGAATTTCCCAAAGACTTATTGTCTTCTTCATTACACAACTTTGCTTATTTGTGTAAATAATTATATGGTTTCTTTAATATTTATGTTTCCCTTGAGCTTTGAGAAATATTAATTACTTTGTTTGCTCTTTCGCTACACAAAACTCTGTAATTACCTTTGAAATATTACTCATGTACCTATTTTCGATACTTAGAAAGTTGCGAGCACCAAGTTGCTACCCAAAGAATTAAGATTTCTTGTCAATGTTAAAAAACAGTAACGTAGATATGCTAGACCATTGATTAAATATAGCATTAGGTTGCTCAACATCATAGTACGTTTTGGTAACCTTTCTGCGCCGGCAACATGTAGGTGGCGCTGATAGCATTGCACGGCTAAGCTAATAGCAATTTATTTCGCCATCTCTAATAACATTGATAATTTATGTTTTTTTATAAAGGACTGTTCGATTATGAAAACTCAATAATGTAGCTAATGATAACAATAATAAAATTCAATTATTAGTGCCATCTATCGCATTTTTTAAATAGGCTTATTACATGAGACAAAAAAAACGACGAGTTATAATACCATATTATTCAATCTGAACGTTAAAGTGCCTAATTATTACGTATTTAAACCTGTATAATAAATAAATAAATACAAACGGAGCTGCCATGGAATTCACCGACCGGAGTCGGGCCCATCATAATACTATTTTTTACACTTCTGGGGGGTGATCAGTGGATTCCGGACTTACGAACCGGCTGTGGTAGGTTTAGGACAGCTGTCTTGCCACATGTGAGCGTTCACCTTGCCACCCATTCACTCCCCCTTCGAAGCCATAGAATTTGAGATGCGCAAATCGCAGTTTTAGATAATTTTTCTAAGAAAGAGTTGATTATTTTTCTGGAAAGGCCAAGATCTTTAAAGAGGTGAAATAGAGATTTAGCTGGCAGGCCACGAGCGCCAACTTCCACCGCGTGAAGGTGAACAGTGAAGCCGTTCCGGGTTACGGCATTTGCAAGATCATGGTATTTATTTAATTTGTACTCGTGGTCTTTTGGGATATTTGATTCCCATGGAACAGTTAATTCTACAATAAGAGCCACCTTCCGAGATAGAGAGTAAAGAGTTATATCTGGACGGAGGGCTGTGCATCCGAGACTTTCTGGGAATTTATACTGCTTAGAGACCGAATCAACCTCCAGAATCTAATCTGTAGCTTTCTCGATTATTGAGAAAGGTTCTGTAGCTTTCTCGATTATTGAGAATTAAACATTGTTTTTTTTTGTAAATGTTATTAAAATAATAAGAGGTATTATTTAAAAATTCGTTTGGTATTATATTATTATTTTATTTCGAGATATGATACAGTATAGGCATGTTTAGAGCGCCACTATAGTGCGCCGCTATACTACTATACCACGAACGCAACCATACTGAACATCAGAGAATATTAATAATAGTTTGGAACTAGGTTGCGTTTCGTAGTAAATTCCTAGCTGTCAATCGTATGGGAGTTAATGGACCCTTGCTGAGTTGACCACGAAGACCCATTCTGTTCAGGGTTGGTCACACTCACGGGTCAACACCTATCCGACGGCCTCCACGCATGAAGTGCGAGCCTGGGTAGGACTCTGGCCTTATGGATATTTTCCCCCGGGAATCAACCTTCTGGCGCTCCTGGACGGTCTGCGCACCGTGCGGCATAAGCCAATCGATTGCGCACTCTGACTAACAGTCGGGGGAGTCTGGAAGCAGTACTGTTTCCTATAGAGCGGGGGTGGTTGCGGACCTTACGGCGACTGCTCTTGAAACGACCATCGGCTACCCGATCCTGGGTGAACAGCCGGGCAAAGGATGCCGTGGTCCGCGATAGATTCGGTATACACCGTTTCACCGCTTCGTAAGGGAGAGGACCGCGCAAGCGACCTCGAACTCGTAACCAATTGAGAGACCGGAGTAATCTGGTCGCAACTGGAAGTAAGAGCGTGAGTGTAAGCCCGCTGGGTAACACTCCAGGCTATCTCGCGGTTAAGGCGTTGGCCTCTTACGGGTTTGTGGCGGAGCTAGACGGTGGACTGTTTTGTCCGAGTCTTCTGCGCTCACTCCAGGGAGATAGAACGACTAATCGTTAAAACTTCCTGAGGTGACGGGCTCGCCCGCTGTAGTCGACAACCCTAGCTGTCAAATCGTAATACTGCGTTGAGCAATCTAATACGCTTTATACTCAATGACTAGACCGGCAATAGAAACATTTTAAGTTTTCAAAAAAATCTAAAACTGTTTGACTTTTTTACGATGAAATGGTATATAATTGATTTACATATAATGAAGTTTATTTCCATATTTTAGCATTTGACCTATCATAATGATTCAAAATAAAATTACAGTTTGAAAAACTAAAAATGCGCACTTTAATAGGAATGTGAACTAAAAAGTTAAAATAATTTTGATATATAAAGATATTGTTCAACAGAGATACTGATAGTACCCTAACGCAATATAGTTAAATGATTTTGAATAGGTTTATAATGATAATATTGACAAAAAAAGCGTGAGGTGCCATCCCTTCGTTATTATTATTTAGCTACCAATGAAATATTTATAACAATTCATATCAAATTGATATTTATTTATACTAAATAAATAAATAAATCAAGCACCCCGCGCTTTTTTAAAATAAAAATGATGAATTGTCAATCACTTCATTCTTATTTTAAACTTATTAAAAATCACCTAATTATATTCTCTTCGGATATTTTCTATCGCTGTTGAACATATCTTTATATAATACTAGCTGACCCGGCGAACTTCGTACCGCCTAACAGTCAATAAATGCCGTGTTACAGATTATCTGAACTTAATTTATGATTTTATGAAAGTAATACAATGAATACAAAATAAATATTAATTTCACTAATTTATTAAAATAATAACACAAAAAGAAATATAAAAGTACAAAAATTAAGTATATCAATAGCGTGTCAGCAAGACATGATTGAATTAAACTATTGACATATTGGGCAGCATGTGATGCACTCGGTTTAATTCTCTTCGTTGAAACATCTTGTGATATACGACATTTTTTTTTTTTTTTTTTTTATCAGGCGCAAGAACAAATAAAGCGGATGATTTGCCGACACGTGAACATGCCACGTACAACTGACCATGAGAAAAACACGGATTTACATTTTGTATGGGAAAATATTTTTCTTTTATTTTAATTTTTCGCCAACTTTCCAATTTTCGTTTTTAATAGTTATTCTGCTATTCGGGACGGAGACAAACACTACAAATCAAAAACCATGAAAATCGGTCTAGCCGTTCTCGAGTTATAAGTGTTCTAACAAATCGGACTTTGTTTTATATATATATATATATATATATATATATATATATATATATATATATATATATATATATATATATATATATATATATATATATATATATATATATATATATATATATATATATATATATATATATATATATATATATATATATATATATATATATATATATATATATATATATATATATAATGATAAGGTTTTGTAAATAATCCGTTCATAGGATGATGATTCGCAGTAAAATAAAATTAGTAAAAGCTACTTGAACAGCAGCGAAGGAAATCCCAGCTTGGATTGGGAAACGCTTATGTTTGAATGAGATATACTTACGGATGTGCACGACTTTCGATTGTGCATGTTAGTTTATGGGTCCCTTTACCGTCGACGAACGATCACTCATCATCCATATATCTCAAAAATCGAGCTTTTCCTTTTGCAACACAAAATGCCTCCAATTGAGGCGAATTAAAGCGAAAAAACTAAAATAAAACACTTTGATCACATCGGCAAGGCCGTTTCATAAATGGAGGATGACGTTTCGAAATAATTCAAAATTTCGGACGTTTCCAACATTTAAAATATGACATTATTAGGCTGCGTTAGTTATCAACGAGCCATTAAATCGAAATAAAAATATATAAAACCATTTATGAAACGGCCTTGCCGATGTGATCAAAGTGTTTTATTTTAGTTTTTTCGCTTTAATTCGCCTCAATTGGAGGCATTTTGTGTTGCAAAAGGAAAAGCTCGATTTTTGAGATATATGGATGATGAGTGATCGTTCGTCGACGGTAAAGGGACCCATAAACTAACATGCACAATCGAAAGTCGTGCACATCCGTAAGTATATCTCATTCAAACATAAGCGTTTCCCAATCCAAGCTGGGATTTCCTTCGCTGCTGTTCAAGTAGCTTTTACTAATTTTATTTTACTGCGAATCATCATCCTATGAACGGATTATTTACAAAACCTTATCAAATATAAAAATATTATACAGTTTTTCTACCATGTTTCTTTATACATTTGCTAATGTTATACAATTTTATACAAGTTTACCTTATTTTGATATTATTATATAGTCTTTAGTATAAACTTCTCTGCCAGAAATTAAGATCGAAGTATCTTCTTTCATTTCATTGTGCATTGGAGGTTTTATATATTTTTATTTCGATTTAATGGCTCGTTGATAACTAACGCAGCCTAATAATGTCATATTTTAAATGTTGGAAACGTCCGAAATTTTGAATTATTTCGAAACGTCATCCTCCATTTATGAAACGGCCTTGCCGATGTGATCAAAGTGTTTTATTTTAGTTTTTTCGCTTTAATTCGCCTCAATTGGAGGCATTTTGTGTTGCAAAAGGAAAAGCTCGATTTTTGAGATATATGGATGATGAGTGATCGTTCGTCGACGGTAAAGGGACCCATAAACTAACATGCACAATCGAAAGTCGTGCACATCCGTAAGTATATCTCATTCAAACATAAGCGTTTCCCAATCCAAGCTGGGATTTCCTTCGCTGCTGTTCAAGTAGCTTTTACTAATTTTATTTTACTGCGAATCATCATCCTATGAACGGATTATTTACAAAACCTTATCAAATATAAAAATATTATACAGTTTTTCTACCATGTTTCTTTATACATTTGCTAATGTTATACAATTTTATACAAGTTTACCTTATTTTGATATTATTATATAGTCTTTAGTATAAACTTCTCTGCCAGAAATTAAGATCGAAGTATCTTCTTTCATTTCATTGTGCATTGGAGGTTTTATATATTTTTATTTCGATTTAATGGCTCGTTGATAACTAACGCAGCCTAATAATGTCATATTTTAAATGTTGGAAACGTCCGAAATTTTGAATTATTTCGAAACGTCATCCTCCATTTATGAAACGGCCTTGCCGATGTGATCAAAGTGTTTTATTTTAGTTTTTTCGCTTTAATTCGCCTCAATTGGAGGCATTTTGTGTTGCAAAAGGAAAAGCTCGATTTTTGAGATATATGGATGATGAGTGATCGTTCGTCGACGGTAAAGGGACCCATAAACTAACATGCACAATCGAAAGTCGTGCACATCCGTAAGTATATCTCATTCAAACATAAGCGTTTCCCAATCCAAGCTGGGATTTCCTTCGCTGCTGTTCAAGTAGCTTTTACTAATTTTATTTTACTGCGAATCATCATCCTATGAACGGATTATTTACAAAACCTTATCAAATATAAAAATATTATACAGTTTTTCTACCATGTTTCTTTATACATTTGCTAATGTTATACAATTTTATACAAGTTTACCTTATTTTGATATTATTATATAGTCTTTAGTATAAACTTCTCTGCCAGAAATTAAGATCGAAGTATCTTCTTTCATTTCATTGTGCATTGGAGGTTTTATATATTTTTATTTCGATTTAATGGCTCGTTGATAACTAACGCAGCCTAATAATGTCATATTTTAAATGTTGGAAACGTCCGAAATTTTGAATTATTTCGAAACGTCATCCTCCATTTATGAAACGGCCTTGCCGATGTGATCAAAGTGTTTTATTTTAGTTTTTTCGCTTTAATTCGCCTCAATTGGAGGCATTTTGTGTTGCAAAAGGAAAAGCTCGATTTTTGAGATATATGGATGATGAGTGATCGTTCGTCGACGGTAAAGGGACCCATAAACTAACATGCACAATCGAAAGTCGTGCACATCCGTAAGTATATCTCATTCAAACATAAGCGTTTCCCAATCCAAGCTGGGATTTCCTTCGCTGCTGTTCAAGTAGCTTTTACTAATTTTATTTTACTGCGAATCATCATCCTATGAACGGATTATTTACAAAACCTTATCAAATATAAAAATATTATACAGTTTTTCTACCATGTTTCTTTATACATTTGCTAATGTTATACAATTTTATACAAGTTTACCTTATTTTGATATTATTATATAGTCTTTAGTATAAACTTCTCTGCCAGAAATTAAGATCGAAGTATCTTCTTTCATTTCATTGTGCATTGGAGGTTTTATATATTTTTATTTCGATTTAATGGCTCGTTGATAACTAACGCAGCCTAATAATGTCATATTTTAAATGTTGGAAACGTCCGAAATTTTGAATTATTTCGAAACGTCATCCTCCATTTATGAAACGGCCTTGCCGATGTGATCAAAGTGTTTTATTTTAGTTTTTTCGCTTTAATTCGCCTCAATTGGAGGCATTTTGTGTTGCAAAAGGAAAAGCTCGATTTTTGAGATATATGGATGATGAGTGATCGTTCGTCGACGGTAAAGGGACCCATAAACTAACATGCACAATCGAAAGTCGTGCACATCCGTAAGTATATCTCATTCAAACATAAGCGTTTCCCAATCCAAGCTGGGATTTCCTTCGCTGCTGTTCAAGTAGCTTTTACTAATTTTATTTTACTGCGAATCATCATCCTATGAACGGATTATTTACAAAACCTTATCAAATATAAAAATATTATACAGTTTTTCTACCATGTTTCTTTATACATTTGCTAATGTTATACAATTTTATACAAGTTTACCTTATTTTGATATTATTATATAGTCTTTAGTATAAACTTCTCTGCCAGAAATTAAGATCGAAGTATCTTCTTTCATTTCATTGTGCATTGGAGGTTTTATATATTTTTATTTCGATTTAATGGCTCGTTGATAACTAACGCAGCCTAATAATGTCATATTTTAAATGTTGGAAACGTCCGAAATTTTGAATTATTTCGAAACGTCATCCTCCATTTATGAAACGGCCTTGCCGATGTGATCAAAGTGTTTTATTTTAGTTTTTTCGCTTTAATTCGCCTCAATTGGAGGCATTTTGTGTTGCAAAAGGAAAAGCTCGATTTTTGAGATATATGGATGATGAGTGATCGTTCGTCGACGGTAAAGGGACCCATAAACTAACATGCACAATCGAAAGTCGTGCACATCCGTAAGTATATCTCATTCAAACATAAGCGTTTCCCAATCCAAGCTGGGATTTCCTTCGCTGCTGTTCAAGTAGCTTTTACTAATTTTATATATATATATATATATATATATATATATATATATATATATATATATATATATATATATATATATATATATATATATATATATATATATATATATATATATATATATATATATATATATATATATATATATATATATATATATATATATATATATATATATATATATATATATATATATATATATATATATATATATATATATATATATATATATATAGATTTAATAATAATTATTTACTTTTTAGTTCACGTTGCTAATGAATTTTGTATTTTGTAATGTTGTAATGTAATGTAATGTATTTAGTTCACGTTGCTAATGAAATTCGTAATTTTGTAATTTTTTGAAGCATAATTTTCTTTTTTTTCTTTTTGTCCATTTAGTTTTTATTAAATTATAGTTGTATTTATAAAGAAGCACAATATTTAGTATCATTATATGGCCGGTTATTTGTCTTGTAAAATCAGTCATTTTTTATCTTGATGCTCCTGGTCAGGATATTAGGTCAAAATTATGAAATCATTGCATTGTAATCGGTCCTTTATATATGTGCAAAATTTTAAATTATTCATACGTCTGGAATTTAGTGAAAATTAACTTAAAAGATTATGTTACATTGATAGATACATAGATACATAGATCATAGATATATAGATACATACAGTTCTAGCTAATACAAGCGTTATACAAATAATAGTAACGAACTCCCCGAAACACGTTTCAACTTCCCTCGCCTGGGAACGGTTGAAACAGATATCGGAGTCCTAAAAAAACATTACGGATATGCTGATAGGCCATCCTTTCTATGATCTCACTGAATTTGAGGGCTATGACTTTAAAAACATTGTACCAATTTGAATATTAGTTTCATGGGTTCATTTTCTGAATATATTGTTTTTATATTACGTAAAGCAATAGTAATTAAAAACCAGCTCTAATAAAAGTCTTCTTCATGATTATATTGTTCTTTAAAAAATATTCTTTTCAGTTTTTGGTAACAAAAAAATTTTTTTCATAGTTTTTTTCTTAGTATTTTAGTTATTGATTTTTTTTAAAATAATGCTTCTGTTTATTTGATCTGATTGTTATTTTATTTTATTTCAAGATTTTTTTTTTAAATTCAGTTATGATACTGTATAAAAAAAATCAAATTCATTGTTTTTCTTCCACACCAATTCTTCCGACATAATCAAGGTTGCTAAATCCCTTAAAATGCAAAATTCAACATACCTATGAAATATATGTACCAAAATCCTAAAGAGTTCTGTAACTGTAATCTCGCACAATCTATCTATTATATTTAATCGATGCATGGAACAAGGATTCTTTCCCACCGAAATGAAGGTGACCAAAGTGGTAGCGATGTTTAAAAAAGGTTGTCCTGAAAACAAATATAATTATAGGCCTATATCTCTTTTACCAGTTTTCAACAAAATTTTTGAAAAATTGCTTCTTTCCTAACTTGTTAATTTCTTTGCTGAAAACTAAATCCTGCCCAAAAATCAATTTGGATTTCAAAAAAATCTCTACGCAAGATGCAATCGCCAGTCTAATTAAAATTGCTACTGGGGATAGACAACATGAAAAAAACCATAGGCATTTTCTGTGAGGCTTTTGATTGCTTTGTGGCTATTGATTTTTCTCTAAGGCTTTTGATTGCGTAGGCCACTCAACTCTTCTTAAAAGATATACTCAACTCTTCTTCTTAAAGGAATACTACGGCATTAGGAATAAGGAACTGCAACTCATAGAATATTATTTGCAAGAACGCACTCAGATTACGCAAGTCGAAAATATCAAGAGCGCGCCACGGAATAACCACAAAGGTGTTCCTCAAAGATCAATACTTGAACCTTTTCTCTTTCGCGTTTCTATTAATGACATACCAGAGTGCCTGAAATCCATGGATGATAAAATCATTTTATTCGCCGATGACACTTCCCTACTTTTTAGCGATAAAATCGGCCAAATTTGGAAACTTTGGTCCAAAGTTAAAAAAACAATAGACAGGCGTAGTATATGGTTCTAAGTAAATAAATTGTCACTTAAAGTAAATAAATCAAAATCACTATGCTTCTCTTTGCGGCCATCTGATCTCAATGAAATGGACGTATACTTTGGGTCTGACAAACTAGAAAATAACCCCTCCACTAAATTATTCTGATTAGAAAATGATCAAAAATTACAATGGCCTGATCCCCTAAATGATCTCAGTAAAAAAATGTGCAGTGCCATATTCGCCATTATAAAGATAAGAAATTTATGCGGTCTTGAAGCCGCTAAATACGTTTATTTGGCATATGTCCACTCCCTTGTAATATATATCCTGCTGTTTTGGGGAATAGCACAAAATTTAAATAGAAATGTTCTCCTCCAGAAAAGAGCGGTACGGAGTTTAAATAGTCTCTACATGAAGTGCTTGTAAAACGCTATTTGTAGAATCAGGAATCATGAATCTATTTTCATCTTACATCTCCAACATATTATGTAGGCTCGTAGACACGTAGCAGCAGTCCTGGTTCCATCCCTGACTTTCATCATCACTATAACAAGGATTAAATCCAATCCCCACATACATCGATAGCAACTTAGCTAATTGCGATACAGTTTTATTCACCAAAATTTGTGTTACTATAATAAGTTTCCAGATCAAATGAAAAGCCTTTTAGAGGACCAACTTAAAAAGACAATTGTAAATAATTTGCTTAAAAACCCAATTTATGGTATAAGGAGTTTGAAAATTCTGAGTTTATTTTCCATGTTGTAGATTAGTAAAATTTCAAAAGTTTTAAACATAATGCTATTATGATAGCTGCCATTCTAATTATCATATAATTCATTATACATCTATTCATCAAAAAATATAACAAAGCTGCTTCTAAAACGAAATTTATGACTGCAACAAATATGCGAATTTTAGCAAAATTTCGATATTTTCAATTTTCTTTTTGCGAAATTTCTGTTTTTTTTTTTCGAAAATTCCGTATACTATCTGTGGGTAATTGACACATGTTTTTAACATTATATATACATACTTAAGTTATTATTTGGGAAATCATTAATTTATTTTACTCAATTATTTAATATTCTATAATATACCTATACGAAAATAAAGTTTTGTGTTTTGCTTTGATTTGTTTGAAAGGGATGCTATGAGGACGCTGCCTCATGTTATGCTTAGATGTTTCTGCTTTTAGCCATGCCACATAAGCGACGTTTATGGCTGATAAATACCGACAACGAAATTTATGACGTCACGGTATTAGTTTCTCGCGCGAATGCGTATACTGGCGTTTTTACTTTCCTGACGACCTATCGGAAAGGAAAGTATTGTGATCGCGCTAAAAAAAAATTTTGAGATGAAGATGGGAATATATATTTTGAGACTCCCTGAGACGATTGAGACTATTTCCAGACCGATCTCTGTCTGTATGTATGTCTGTATGTCTGTATGTATGTATTCTTCCACGATAGCGCCCAGACGCTTAATCGGATTGAGCTGAAATTTGGTATATAAGCTTCTGTTAACCGTCGGAGAAACCCATTAGTTTTTGGAGTCCCTACGCCCTACGGTTGTGGTACCTCCCATACAAATTTGGGGTTCCCGGCGAAAAAATTGTTTCCGCGATAGCGCCCAGACGCTTAATCTGTCTAAGTTAAAATTTGGCATAGAAGCTTCTGTTAACCATCGGAAGAACCTATTAGTTTTTGGGGTACTTACGACCAACGTTTGGGGTACCTGCCATACAAATTTGGGGTACTAGAGTAAAAAAGTCGCTGTTTTTTCGAACCTCCCCGGATACTAGTCAGGAAAGTCTTGGGGTGACACAACCGATTTTTTTACATAATATTGCAGGTGCGTAGATTTTGTTTTCTTCGGTAACCCCGTTATAACTTGATACTTTTAATCGAGAGGGTATATCTGAGATAGTATGCCTGCCCGTGGGTGTGTCTGATCGTTGGATATACACCGTTCGCCACATTTCACCTTTACCAGTCAAAATCAAAATCAAAATCAAAATCAAAATGTTTTTTTATTCACAATAGAATTTGTATAAAATTTCTTTGTGACGTCAAAAATGAGATACAATGTACGGTTTATATTATAGATAATGATATAAAATATTTAACAACAGAAATATTTAAAAGCAATTTAAAGTATAGGTACAGTTAGAATTTAAAATAGTCATAAAATTTAAAATAGTCATATTTAACAACAATAGTCAAAAAAATAAAAAATAAAAAGACAATATACCTACACAGTTAACAATTTTCAATAAAATAAGAAAAGAATATTCGATTTTATAATCATTCCATCATTAATAAAATCTACTGCTTTGTAGTAAGCCTTCTTATATAGAATATTTTTAATTTTACTTCTAAACTGAATGTCTGTCAGTCCAACACTCCTATTTTCTAAGATCGCTGTATTTACGGAAGGAACAAAAGTCATACATGGTATGTCAAACACATATAAACGGTCAAATGTATCATTACGCAAATTCATGTTTTGGCTGTTAATATGATCTGATTCTAACAATTGGTAGCGAATGGTTTCGTGCAGCTTGCGCCATAAGATCCATTTTGTTCTCCGATCGGCCCAACTCACGATTCAGCTCCTGCTCAGAAGCCTCCACGTGCGGAAGGCTATCCCGGGTAACACTCTCGCCTCTTAGGCCTCACGGCTGGTGGGCTGGTTTCTCCTGGTGGGAATGATTCCGGCGCTACTGGCCGGTTTGCGCACAGTTTGGCGACGCCACTCGGTTGTGCACTCTGGCTAATTGCTGAAGGTGTCTGGAGACTATGGAGATATACTGTCTCCTAAGCACCGGGGGTGGATTGACCTGTTGTCATGCCACTTTTGAAACGCCACCTTGGGCCACCTGACCCCGTGTGGTACTAGCACCGTGGACAAGCACCGTGGACAAAGGACGCACAGGTCCACGATAAATCCAAATTAAATTACCGCTGTAATACAACAGGTATATGACGATATAGGTCGTTCAAGGACAGAGAATGATCTTCTGCAATTCATCTTTTAGAAATAATATACCTGCATAAATGTGATATAAGATAATAAACATAATGTAACATATATGTGTATTTGTGTATGTATGTATATGTATATGTATATATGTGTATATGTATATGTGTGTATAAGTGTATGTGTCCAACGTCAGTTATGCTTCTCCACCCAAGTCTGAAAATAAATCGTATGCCCAGATACAGGCTATACTCGGCCTAGTTGGGCATGCGGTGCGCAAGGTATTGTGAATGTGGGTCGTCGTTTACTTCGCACCATTACTTGGTATGAGCATTTTATGAAATTCGCATGTTATGTTTAAAATAAATAATTAAATAAATAAATATAGAGGCAGCGTAAGAGATTTCGGACCCGTAACCAGACGGGAGGACGGAGGTATCCTGAAGGTTAACTCCAGGCGGAGATATTCTACCAAAACTGATAGTTAGGAAGCGAGGCTGACCGCTGGGTATATGTCTCAGTGCGTCGCCGTAAGGCGTGGCCTCTAACGGGTTTGTTGGCGGAGCTAGACAGTAGATTGTCTTGTCTCTAAGTCTTCTACGTTCATCCCACGGCTGAAATAATTATCACATATCCATATACCAGCCTGGGGTGACGGGTTCGTCCGTTGTAGTTGACACCGCCCTACTGATTCTATCAATTGACGATTATATTTAATTATTTTAATCAGTTATGCTACTGAACCTTCTATAGATTTTCTATTTGTCTTAAAATAGGTAAGATACATAAACCAGTATCATGCAGAAAGCTTGTAATAACTACTTGGTAATTATAGTAGTTTGTACCTATACAGGATGAGTTTTAAAAAAACGGCATTCTTGAAGGGTATGAGTAAGCAAATTTGAATATTTTATTTTGGGAAAAAGGTAAAATACCCCTTATAAGCAATACTAGCTGCGGCCAGCGGTTTCACCCGCGTGGTGATGGAAAATTGTAATAATGATGATAGAAAACCATATATCTTTATAAATTATAGCCTATGTGTTATTCTGATGTGTAAGCTATATTATTGTAAAGTTTCATCAAAATCCATTCAGTGGTTTTTGCGTGAAAGAGTATCAAACATCCATACATACATACAAACTTTCGCGTTTATAATAGTAGGATAGTAGGATAGAATTTAAATTTCGAATGTCAATTTCTTAGATTTTTTTCTTACTTACTTGACAGTTATCGTTATATTTTAGATAATTCACACTATATCTTTATACATTATAGCATATGTGTTATTCTGATATGTAAGCTATATTATTGTAAAGTTTTATCAAAATCCATTCAGTAGTTTTTGCGTGAAAGAGTAACAAACATCCATACATACATACAAACTTTCGCGTTTATAATATCCTATTAGTAGGATTAGCGATATTTTACAGCTAGACGGCGCATCGTACTCAACGCTAATTATACTATTGTTCAAGAGAATACAAAAAATGTTTTTTTGAAAAGAACAAAAATTATAAAAAACATTTGTCTTCGTTTTTTTTCCTCATTTTTTTATTAACAGTTGCTCGTTTTCTTACCTGTATATTACTACCTATGTATATTGTGACACGTCTGAGAGCGGGAAATTCGCAAATTGGGTACTAATGCAATATAATAAAAATAAATGAAACCCAAAAAAAAAACAAAGGAAGACAAACCTAGACTATAGCACCATGGCATCAATACGCACATCGAAGAGAAGTTTGATAACCAGTAATACCCGAAGATCTCGAACCATTTTAATAGTATGGCCATTATATAGAAACAGATATGTTTTCAAAGAACTGAGGAATATTCTGGATTCCAAAATACTAAAAACTGTTTATTATGCGTTATGTGAATTGCTTATTACTTACGGCATAATTGGATGTTGTGGATGTGGTAAAACCCTGCTAGAGCCATTGCAAGTTGCGCAGAAATTTATAATAAAAATTATTCTACGTAGACCATATCGCCATCCCACTAATGAACTTTATAAGGAAGCTAAAGTTCTTGATTGTAGGCAACTTTTTCTAAAAACTTCTCTCTTAAGGCTATTTTTGGACAGTAACTCAAATTTAGGAATAATTCAGAACCGGCGACCAACGAGACAAGTTATAGAAAATAGCTTTATAATACCCAGAAGGAAAACATCATTTGGACAAAGACATTACTCTTTCATTGCGCCGAGATTTTACAATCTGATCAATATGGAAACAAAAATGAATTTGACATTTAGGGAATTCAAAAATAAATTAAAGGAATGGTTATCGAATCATGACAGACTAACCATACATCAAATGTTAGAAATAATAGTATAATAAAACTTAGGTGCACAAATTATTAACATATTTTAAAACATATATGTTAAGTATATTTTAACATTGAACCAACTACCAAAAATTATTTGACTTTGACAATGAAGTATACTTTTTAGACTAGGTATTTTTATAATAATAAATATTAATGACTGTTTCTTTCTTTTCTCAAATATAACTTTATTTATTTTATTTAATCGAATTTTATATGATATTTATTGCCGATTATATAATGGAATTGCATTTAATTTTTTATATTATCTTTTAATATTTTTTTTAATTATTATTATTTTTTTATTTTATTCTGAAGACCACATTTTAGGTCAATTTAGTGTCATTAGCTTTTTACTAAAACTTGTATATTTGTAAGCAACCAAGCAATCAAGCAAACTTGATTGTAATATTGGAGTCCTGTCCATCCTAGAACGGGCTAGTCCCAGTTGGGTGACAGAAACAAATAAGCAAAAGATTAAGGTTTTGCCATTCGGTTCCTGTTATTTTTATAAGGTAATCAATGTTTCATAGTAATTAATTCTTAAATAAATAAATAAATAAATAAGTCGTTAATTACGGGAAATAATAATTATAATTTTGTAGTAGTCAGTCACACGAATATAGCTAAGGATTTACTGGACTGATTTTAATCAAACCAGAAAGAAAATAGATAAACATTGAACACAAAACGCATACTTACCTGCTTAGATAGGTTGATCAAAAATACGCGCATTTTTTTTATTTCGCTGGCTGTATAATTGTTGAATTTTGATCAAAAACGCAGAATGAACTTTTCAGTTTATTCAAAGGTTTTTCAAGGAAATTGGTGGTTATGCAGAACTCCTCAAACGGGTCATAACTTGTGATGGACATGAGTGCAACGTACTCAATTCTCCCAAGGAAGATTCCTGAAGACACAAGCCCGATCTAAGTTCGAACTAAATTAAAAAAAAACTGCATATTGAATGACTTTCATTTATTTTTTTAATGATTTTCTTGGCCCACCAACTGACGCGGAGGGAAAGTATTGTGAACGTGTAATTTTTTTTCGAGATGAAGATGGTAATATCCTTTTTGAGCCCCCCTGAGACGATTAAGACTATTGTATTGTCTATGTCTAGATTGAAGTCTGTATGTGTGTCTATGTGTATGTCTGTGTATATGAATTCCTCCACGATAGCGCCTAAACACTTCCGATTGAGCAGAAATTTGCTATGCACGCATCATTTGATCATGGCAAGAGTTCAAGAGGTCTAGTCATTAATCATCCTCGAAATATTCTACTAAAAGACTTGAAGTTTAGTACACAACGAACCGCGCCGCCTGAGGCGGTTGTGTAATGGAACCCGAACGGGTTGTCTGCCGGCAGAGAGAGGGCACTTGTCGATTTTATTCATGAAATTAATATTCAGATGAAATCAGTCCTTGCCTACTTGCCGAGAAGTTCTGGGGTGACACAACCGATTTTTTTCGTAAAGGAAGCTGTAACTAACGATATATCGTGACTTTTTAATAAAACGACACATCTTTTTGAACAGGGGATGCAAAATATAATGTAAATAATATTGTTTGTGTTGAATTAGAATCTATGTCATGGGTTCTTCGTCATTCGTTTATTAGCTAAATAAACATAAGTAATAAAAATGTTCCTTTATTATATTCATTATATTCATCTGTTTTTCTTATTAGGTAGGTACCTACCAACTACTACGGACAGCATTCTCACCCAGCGTGGATCACTCTGAAAATTACTTGTCTTGAGTCTTGATTTGTGTCCCGGTCAGTGCCTAAACTATTATAGCAACGCTACTGTAGATGCATGGGTCGTATGGCAACGCCTCGTCAATGATTTTTTTTAGAAAATGTAAAAAATCCAATGCACTTACTGATTTGACGGCGATTGCTCGTGGCGGGCGGTTGGTTTGAATGTAGCGCGGTGTCGTTTGGTTTGCGGTGTGTTTGTCGCGCGACGGCTCGCCGGAAACTCTTGCCGAGGCGCCGCGGCGCTTCAATATAAGGGCGGCGTCCGCCCGCGCTTTCTCGCGCCGCCCCGTTCAACCGTCCGCACCGCCCACTCCTCGGCGCTAGCCGTCCGACCCGACACGCTTAGGGTACGCACTCGTAAGAAGCCTGTTGCAACATGCAAGCCAACCCATGGCAAGTGTCCGCTAGCTTCCAATGCCTACTCTTAACACACCAAAATAATGGGAAATAGGAAGAACAATTAACAGAAAATAACGAAAAGAAATTTTATTTATTTATTTATTTATACATTAAAGAATTACAATAAAACATTGATTAGCTTACAAAAATAACAGGAACCAAATGGCGAAACCTTAACCTTTTGCTTATTTGTTTCTGTCACCCAACTGGGACTAGCCCGTTCTAGGGTGGACAGGACTCTAATATTACAATCATGTTTGCTTGATTGCTTACAAATGTCCAATTTTTAGTAAAAAGCTAATAACACTAAATTGCCCTAAAATGTGGTCTTCAAAATAAAGAAAATAAAAAATATTAATAACAAAATAATAAAAGATAATATAATAAATAAAATGCAATTCCCTTATGTAATCGGCAATAAATATAATATAAAATTCGATTAAATAATATAAATAAAGTTATATGTGAGAAAAGAAAGAAACAGTCATTAATATTTAATATATGTTAAGTAATATAGGGTTTAAAATAAAAAAGAACTAGTCAAAAAAGTACAATTCATTGTCAAAGTCAAAATAATTTTTGGTAGTTAGTTCAATGTTAAAATATACTCAACATACATGTTTAAAAATATGTTAGTAATTTGTGCCCCTAAGTTTTATTAAATTATTATTTCTAACATTTCGTGTATGGTTAGTCTGGTTAGTCTGTCATGATTCGATAACCATGTCTTTAATTTATTTTTGAATTCCCTAAATGTCAAATTCATTTTTATTTCCATATTGATCAGATTGTAAAATCTCGGCGCAATGAAAGAGTGTCTGTCCAAATGATGTTTTCCTTCTGGGTATTATTAAGCTATTTTCTAAAACGTCTCGTTGGTCGCCGGTTCTGAATTATTCCTAAATTTGAATTATTCTTACATTATTCCTGAATTCACTCCCAAATTTCGTTTTGATGAAGCGATTTTACGACTTTCTACTTTTCGCTGACGATATGAAAATGTACGCACCTACTTATTCACTTGACGATTGTCAATTGGTCCAGAATGATCTGGATAGGCTATCTTTTTATTGCGCCTCGAATTGCTTATTCCTGAATGCTGTAATCGACAACTCTAGTTGATGCAGGTCAATAGAAAATGTAAAAAAATACGTGTGGCACTCGGGGACTGCCGCGGTAAAGCTATTGCATATCATTTTTAACAACTTATGCAATTATAATTATTTATTTATTGTATTTTTTCTGATATCAGATAACTGCGCTCTATCGGAAAACGTTGAAATTATTCCGAATCATTTGCGGCTGCGGTAGCAAATGATTCGGAATAATTTAAACGTTATCCGATAGAGCGCCGCGCACGAATTTTTTATTCGATAAAGCAAAAAAACGGATTATTCGAAAAAAATCGTAGATAAAAAGATAGATAATTTAATTATCTTTAAAATAGTGCAGGTTTCATAATAATACGCCAGATAGTATTTGCGTAGTAGTCGTTTTTGTGTTCGGTTAGACCTAATTTCACAAATTAATTACACTATGTAATATAAACAAAATCTAAAATATTCAAAGCTAAGAATATTAGGAAAATGTTCTTGTTTAACATATATTTTTTTCGAATCGTAAGCAGTACTTGTTTAGACGTAATTACCAGTTTAAAATCATTAATTTTCGTTAAGAAATTTCTTCATTCGGTCGCCGCGCTGGCCTACTAGGCCCGCGATAAAAGCTATGCAATAGCTTAAAAAGATTTGCTGAAACGGTGTTTTTACAAGCTTATATTTACGGTACCTCTATAATCAATGTACCTATTATATTTACCTTGCAATCAGTATCTTAGTTTGATTAGGTCAAATCTTGTAAGAAAAATTAGAATTTTCTCGTTATTATTAGACATTCCTCGTTAAAAATTAGAAGCACTTCCTCTTATCCTATGAAATTGAAATTTTATATGTTAATTCAGCTCCGATGACAATGCATTTTTATGGTAAGCATGACCTGATTCTGCACCCAGGATTGGCTCCCGACGAGGAAATCCTCAAACGGTCAACAGCACAGCCACAAATTTTTGTTTACGTATTATAAGTTTTATCAAGAATTTCAAGTCCTCCAATATTTCGAGATTGAAATACCTATGACTAGCGCGCCCTCTGGTGGACCCATTTGAAGCACATTCTCTTTAACTCTTGCCATGACCGAATGATGCCTGCATGCCAAATTTCAGCTCAATCGATTGAAGCGTTTGGGCGCTATCGTGGAGGAATACACACAAACACACACACACACACACACACACACAGCCAGAGACAGACTTCAGTCTGGAAATAGTCTTAATCGTCTCAATGGGAGGTGGGGTAATCATGCATTTATCCGTTTTCATCTCAAAAAAACAATTTGGCGCGTTCACAGACCCTACCTCCTCGTTGGTTGGCGGGCCGGTAAAGTAAAACTTAAAATTCTTATCTTGAAATGGAAGACTTGAGTTATATAAGTTTTATCATGACATGGCTGCTGAGCCCAGGTTTGACTCCCGACGAGGGGACTCCTCAACTGTCAACAGCACAGACACGAAATTTCGTATACGCATTCAGATATGATAGCCTTATAATACCCAGAATGAAAAAATCATTTGGACAAAGACATTACTCTTTCATTGCGCCTAGATTTTACAATCAACATGGAAATAAAAATGAATATGACATTTAGGGAATTCAAAAATAAATTAAAGAAATGGTTATCGAATCATGACAGACTAACCATACATCAAATGTTAGAAATAATAGTTTAATAAAACTTAGGTGCACAAATTTAAACATATGTATGTTGAATATATTTCAACATTGAACTAACTACCAAAAATTATTTGACTTTCTTGTTATATATTATTTTGACAATGAATTGTACTTTTTTTGACTAGATATTTTCATATTAAATCCTTTATTACTTAACATATATTAAATATTAATGACTGTTTCTTTCTTTTCTCACATATAATTTTATTTATATTATTTAATCGAATTTTATATTATTGCCGATTATATAATGGAATTGCATTTTATTTATTATATTATCTCTTAATATTTTTTATCATATTATTATTTTTTGAAGACCACATTTTAGGGTAATTTATTGTTATTAGCTTTTTACTAAAACTTGTACATCTGTAAGCAATCAAGCAATCAAGCAAACTTGATTGTAATATTAGAGTCCTGCCCACCTTAGAACGGGCTAGTCCCAGTTGGGTGACAGAATCAAATAAGGAAAAGTTAAAGTTTATTCGGTTCCTGTTATTTTTGTAAGCAAATCAATGTTTTATAGTAATTCTTAAATAAATAATAGTCCGTTATAAGTTCCACTATGACGCGGCTGCTGCCCCCAGGGTTGGGTCGGGACAGAGAATTTGAATAAAAGGTTGGTTTTTTAAAGTGTGTCTTTACTATTAGATAAACTTACTCATAGCAATTCCAAGCATCTGTGGCTATAAGATGCAATAATCAAAGCCAACGTTATAATAGGGAGAGGTTTTATGCTTTGGAATAATTGCTACTGCAACGAGATTATTTAATGAGGCAGAATAATTAGGTCGAGTTTTTAATTTACGGGTGTTCAATTAATGGGATGTTTTTTTAATTTGCCGGCCTACTAACTGACGAGAAGGTAAGGCATCGTGAACGCACTTCTGTGTGCCTGTCTGTTAGTATGTGTATGTGCATGGGTTGGTAAATAATTCCATCGATGCGAACGCGATTTTGGAGCGCATTGAATTTTATGTTCCTCCCCGCCCTGTTCGATCGCATCGACTATTTCATCTCCCTGTGGTGAAAACCAACGCATCTCAAAATGCATTTCTATACAGAGCGTGTCATAGATATAATACAGACTTTTTAAGTGTGGACATATTACACTCATCAAAAACGTCTTATAAGAACTCAATAAAAAAAAATCTAGAGTCTATCTAGATGATCACAAAACATTTATACATATTATATTTCATTTAATTTAGTTCAAGGACATAATTTTATCTCAAGTATATTCATTATAATAACTATATATCATACCTAAAATTAAATATAAATATATTTATATACATACATAATATATTTTTATCTATTTTGTCTCTCCCTTTCACCTCACTTCCCATCCTGATTCCCCCCATTCTCAAGCGGAAACAATATAAAATTATATTGAGTTCATTTTGTATACTTTATATTCGGAATCACATTAATGGATTTTTGTCACTTTTAAATAGGTTTTTATTGCATTGTATGTAGTTCTGTTTGGTTCCAGAATAAAATAAAATAAAATAAAATGTGTGTGTGTGTGTGTGTGTGTATTCCTTCACGATAGCGCCCAAACGCTTCATCTGATTGATCTGAAATTTGGGATGCAGACATCATTTGGTCATGGCAAGAGTTAAAAAGGTTGAAATCTGTCCACCTGCTAATCATACTTCGATCTCAAAATATTGGCCTTGATTTGAAATTCGGTACACAGGTGTCTCGATGGTCTGAAATCACATTATAAAATTGTAAACCAAGCAGGATGATTAATAGAAACGGATCATTGTAATCGGGTGGCCAACGGGCCGTTTTTAAGTTAAGGTTACCTCAGCCGATTGACTTAAAATTTGAAACGTACTCAGTGAGCGGTATGATTCATAGAAAGGGATCATATCAATCGGGTGGCTACGGACCGTATTTTAAATATCATTTTAATAGGAGTGTGGGGGGGGGGGGGCTTGGCTGCTTTCCGGAAAAGTCTTAGGCAGACACAACTTTTTTAATAAGATTTCGCATTGTTAACCTACCTACACAAATATATTATTATTATTATTATTATTATTATATACATTAGCAGCTTAAAGCTGATGCGTGTACATCACATGCACTTAATTTAAACTTGTGACTGTTTTGCACTAAGAAAAAAGTCCGATTTGTTTTTAAAGCTATTGACAGAGATACCACTGATAATTCCTCTGGCAATGCATTCCAAGCATCCACTACACGATTTGTCAGAAAGTGTTTTCTAGGGTTTGATGCTGCAGCTGCAATTCTATTCAGCTTCAACGAGTGTCCACGCAGTGATTGTTGGTGTTCATGGTATACATGTTCTCTAGGTTAGGTAGGATATATTAAAATTCCTTTTTTATTTACTTGTACTCTTAAATTCTATGATTTTATTTCTATTTTAATTATTTATGCCTTATTTTATCTTATTGGTTTTCCTGTAATAACTTACTCTTACTGTTATTACTATTATTTACTTTTAGATACTCTAGTTTAATTAAAAATCCCAGAAAATAAACTAGGCACTAGGCGGAGCCTGTCTTGAGGTGAAATTTCGAGCTGTGTTTATCTGTTAGGTCCTTGTGCTGCAATATGGGCAGTTAGTATATATTACCATTGATAATTCATTCCAAAATATTTGAAGAAGAGAAAGGCGAACTTTTCAGGAGAGAGTGATACATTATAACCTCAGTTGAAAAATAAATTAATAGTTACCTAATCGTGGTCAATGTTCATTCCAAGAATTTTCTAACAAGTCTAAACACAGCTATGATACGATATTCCATAATTTAGTTCCAGTTCATATCTTGCGACTCCATCATCAGATCAGTTCGACAGTACCATATTATTGTATTGCCATCAGAACTACATACAGCTGCCAATGTTCATGACGCTACGATCCTTGGAAGATGGTTAAATTAGTTACCTTAGATTCCATTACATAGTTACATACAGGTCGACCTAATAAAAGCGTGTTAATAACAGCATGGCGGCGCACTTTAAATAGCGCTTTATTGTGAATGCGCTAATGGGAGTTTTAGGGAGCTAATGGGCACTGTTAGAGTTAGCCTCGAAGACCCATTCGTTCAGGGTCGGTGATACTCACGGGTCAACACCCATCCGGCAGCCTCCACGCAGAGTGAGTTCCAGGGTAGGACGCTGGAGTGCGGGCCAGTCTCCCTTAGGAGTCAGCCTTTGGGCGCTCCTAGACGTTTTGCGCACCGTGCGGCATCAGCCAATCGATTGTGCACTACGACTAACAACCGGGGGAGTCTGTGAACATTTATGTTTCCTATAGAGCGGGGGTGGTTGTTAACATTATGGCAACTGCTCTTGAAGCGACCATTCGGCCACCCGATCCCGGGTGAAAAAGCCGGGCAAAGGATGCCGTGGTCCGCGATAGATTCGGTTGACACCGAATCACCGCTTCATAAGGGAGAGGACCGCGCAAGCGACCTCGATCCGGTAACCAGTCAGGAGGTAAGAGGTATCCTGAAGGGTAATTCCAGACGGAGATATCCTTCCAAACTGGTAGTGAGGGGGATCCCCTTTCACGCAAAAACTGTTGAATGGATTTTGATGAAACTTTACAATAATATAGCTTACACATCAGAATAACACATAGGCTATAATTTATAAAGCCTCTTGGCATACGTGTACTGCTGCGACCCAACTAAATGCCAGGACTTGTTCTAAAGCTGCGAGCTCTTTAGTTTTTTTAAGAACATAGGTATATACGGCAATAAAAATATATATTAAAAAACGCCATAACCATCACAAATAAGTTATAACTAATAATAACTATCTAATACATAATTATAATAGGAAGTAATTAAAATTGAATTCGGAAAATAGATAAATTAAAATAAAATACGGGAAGTAGGTAATCGCGTGAAATTAAATAAAATGTTAAATAGTCATGTTAATGTTAATAAGATGTAAAAATCAACATTAAATTATAGGAAATTGTCACAAGAATAGCCGAAGATAATGATAAGCTAATGAGAATAGTCAATGATTATATTTAATATTAGAGACTCTCTGGATATATTAATTTGTGGCTATTTTGCCGGGTGTCTTGTTTTAACTATAAATCAATTTTATATTTGAAAGAAGATTAAGGCAAGTATATTTTTTGTTGTCTGGCTGGGAGCTATATACATTAAATATCTCTGTCCAAAAATATTCTGCATTCGGGAGTCCAGATTCGTTGCTGAGTTCTTGATGCGTTCTCTAAATTTGCTTGATATTGAGAGAGCGCTGTTTTCACGTATATTTAGTATAGTATAGTTTCACGCATATGGCACGTGAAAACAGCGCGTATAGGAGCCGTAGAGTTTTAATCGATGCCGTATGCTTGCATGGGTTGATAAATAATTCCATCGATGTGAACGCGATTTTGGAGCGCATTGCATTTTATGTTCCTCCTCGCCCTGTTAGATCGCATAGACTATTACATCTCCCTGTGGTGGAAAAAACCAACGCATCCCAAAATGCATTTCTATACAGAGCGTGCCATAGATATAGCACAGACTTTTTAAGTCTGGACATATTATACTTCTCAAAAACCTCTTATAAGAATTCAATTTAAAAAATCTAGAGTCTAGATAATGATTACAAAACATTTGTACATATTATATTTCATTTTATATCGTTCATGTAAATAATTTATCTTATTTATTATTATTATCATACCTACATATCATACCTAAAATTAAGTATAGATATATGTAATATTAAAAAAAACTTTTTTGTCTCTTCATTTCACCTGTTATTCTTCTCCTGACTCCCCCATTCTCAAGCGGAAATAATATAAAATATCATATTGCGTTCATTTTGCTTGCAGAATCACGGTGTTTTGTTAATCGGAATCACATTAAGGGATTTTTGTTACTTTTAAATGAGTTTTTAATGCATTGTATGTAGTTCTGTTTGGTTCCAGAATAAAATAAAATAAAATAAATAAACTTGTGGTACATCCGGCACATCATATTCATTGTAGAGGACATCTGAGGAGTATCTCCAATGATCTTTATAATTTTTAATATGAGTTTCTCGGCTCTGATCAAGGGCTCCACGTGCATTTTTACTGCTCCTCCAATGTTAATGTGTGAATGTTAGCATGTTTGACAGTAACTTAAGTCACAAAATCTCAAAGGGGTACTCGATGAGGTAGGTAAATCAACGGTCGAATCTCAGTCTATAGGTGTTATCCGTTCTTATTCAAAGCTATGAAATTCCGCTTTACTGGCTGAGTGAGCGCCGTTTCCAGCGAAGTGTATATTTACATCTGAGGGGTTTACATTTTTCAGGAGCTGAATGCACTGAAACATGCGCTATGAAGCATTCGTGCATTATTCAATATGTATCATGATTTCAGTGCGAGGGAGTTCCTCGATGTCTATGTTTTTACTCTCCGGTACTAACGTAGTAATAGGAATCTTATTCTGATCTAATAAAATATGAACTACATATAAACGAATAAATTGCCATTTTATCTCACAAGTGAGTTTTAATAGCGTGGAGCTTGGAACAATTAATAAGAACAGTGAAACACAAAAAGTTCCCAAAGACGAAACTTCAACTACATTAACAGAAGTAGAATGTATGATTAATAATAGACCACATCTTTAAACTTTTCTAGATCACAAGGATAACATACCACAACACCATATACCACACCCCAAACAATTTATTTAAAAAGAGCAATTATCTTCATAAAATAAAGATTATCAAAAGAAATACAATAGTAATAATAATCATATTAGGAAGAATGCACTGAAAAAAAATATGACGATGTAATACAAGGAAATACGCCTGTTTTAACAAGGATTACGTATATAACTCGGACTGTGGTCCATATGTATGAATTAACATGACGCGTAACGGTGTTGGCGTGACGGTTGATTCTCGTGTCGTAATGTTAAAATATAATGTTATTTCAATTCGTTGCGACCTTAGGATCTCGCTTCTAACATGGCAGCATCTAGTAATATACGTACGGTTATTACTCGGGCACATGCATCATGTTAAAACTACAGTATACTGTTATTTCCGTAATAACCGCAAGGAAAATGTCGATACATATAATCGAGTAATGAAGTTTCAATGTAATTCAACAAAATTAAAACATCGTTATTCTGTATACAACCTTAATAACAAATCGGTAATGTAAGCATCAAGGCAATATTTTTCTCGGTATACTGAAGAATTAAGAATCATAATTAAAACAAGTAAAATGATTAAAAACTATCACACTAATTGGAAATACACTTGAAAACCGATCCAAATTAAATATTAAAACATTCGCGATTAAAAAGTTAAATCATCATTTAAAAAATGACAAAATTATCAAAATAGTCAAAAACATATCAACAAAAGAAAATCGGAGTAATTCGTAATCATAAAAAAACTTTAAAAGGTTCACACTAATAATTATTAAAAATAAATTGTTCAATGATGCTTTCATTTTGAGTTTAAAACTTGCCTGTGATTATTACTATTGTTATCTATATTAATATAAAATACACATATAATGCCGAACACGAACGTTTATAAAATGTACGCGAGAGAGTAATCTCACTGTGATCCCTTAAATTGTACTCATTCATATAGCTCTGTAGCTTATATGAATTTTCCATGTCATTATATTAACCCTGGTAAATTTTCCTTTCATTTGCACCAATATTAGGTCACGAAGCTTATATGGAGACATTTATTTTATCAAATGATAAATTCATATTATGAAAAATGAGGCTATTTCAATGTAAGGACAGAGTGAGCCCATGGTCGCTACGTATACGATGCAACGCTCCCACCTTGGTGTCAGGGCCCGATTTAGGGTCCTGCTCGCCCTAGGCTTAGATTTTCGGAACAAATTAATATTATTTCGGAAACAAATGTTTGTAATAAACTAATAAAAAATAAAAGAAACACAAAGTCGAATTGAGAAACTCCTCCTATTTTTGAAGTCAGTTAAAAATAGAGGTAGAGATTAAATGCAAACTCATTGTACTTCAGTTAATTAGTTTTATTTCAAAGACAGTAGACAACATATCATACCTACAAGAAATATTAAGATAAGTACATACAAACATTTTAACAAACATTGTGGGTACCTAATTGAAACCTAATTGATTTTTTTAAATTTAATGTTACAAGACCAATCCAGGTTACAATATGAATATGTGTATACACATGCCGTGAAAGTGAATATCTGTATATATACATCACATAAAATTTCTTTTTCTTGATTTAGGTGCAGCAAATTTTTCTATAATATTATCGAAAGTTAACTTCTGTAAGAAATCACTCTCAATGAATAAAAGTGCTAAAGCGTCAAATTTTTCTTGGCGTAAGGTAGATCGTAAGTAGTTTTTTTATTCATTTTGAAGCCGAAAATGATCTTTCACCACTGCAATTCGTGATGGCCATGGAGAGGAAAATTCGCTGTACGATCTCTACGTTAGGGAACATTGACTTGACATTACAACTTTTTAACAATGCCAATAGTTTTTTCGGTTCAGATTCCTGTGTCCCTACTTTGTTATCATGTTTTATATTATCTTTCAAAAATTGTGCTGAATGCGCACACTCTTCAGGAACACATTTTCCAAATCCGTGTTTTAAATTTGCAGTAGTTGTTGGGATTTACTTGTTATCTGATCTTTTGTCATATTAATTAGGTTCCACATGAATCCAAACTGAGCATGTAATTTTCTGTAAATCGCTAGCCTATTCTAAAAATTAACTTTAAGACAATCTATCGCAATGAAATATTGCTCCACTATGAAGGACTGCCTTCAGTTAAACTGTGTATGACCCTAAATAGTTTCATCGAAAGGAACTTTCGGTTTCTTTTGTATTTTCATGTCTTTTTTATACACATCCGAGCCACACATTTGTTTGACCTCAGTTTCAAATCTTTCAAATTCCTTTTCGTCACGAAGCACATTCAAGAATTATTCTAAGTAACTATACAAGCAAACAACATTAGATAAATCTGTATCTATTCCTTGTAGTTATTTACTTACCTCTTGAAATTTCACCAGTATACTGTTCCAAAAACATATCATTACATTCATTTCAAGGAGTTTAACTTTATCCACTATGCATTTAGCTTCTAACTTAACATCCTTCGCTTGGCGTTCATCACTGCTTATCTCGTTTAATACGGATATGACCTCACGGTAAGACTTGTACAAAGCTTTACTCGCGTCAGCACGGACACTCCGAGTTCTAGATAACGTTTTCAGAACAAGGGAATCTTTTTATAACTTATTTAATAAGATTTCCCATCTATTCGTTGTGTCATAAGTCTCAAATAATTTGTAAATGCAATGTTGGTTGAGTGAGGCGGCGAGAGCGCGCGTGCGGAACTATTACAATTTTGAGTATTTATTTTATTTCCCGCACATAAGTGATCTGACTTATAGGCCCTATATGCGCCCCTAAAATCCTAGCGCCCTAGGCTTTAGCCTAATTAGCCTATTGGTAAATCGGGCCCTGCTTGGTGTGCACACTTGTCCCACATATGCAAAGTGTATATGGCATCAGAATCTGCTGTCACTTCACAGAACTGCTGTGGAATATGTTTCCGATTCTGGGAGTGAGTTTGAGAATGATTTACTCACTTTATTATTTTTAAACGAATATGTCAAAACCACGAAAACAAAAAAAGATACGAAAATTAGATACTGGATTCATGAGATAAAGAACAAGTAAATATATTAAAAATAATAAAAAAACACGACTATCGCTACATAAAACTATTGTATTTAAATTTTATTTTCATTGCGATTTTTTAATGAAATCTTTGTAGTTTATGTATTAATCCATATAAATAGATATTTATTTCCTGAGATGTACTTAATTAGACCTTTCATTTGACACTTAACACGATATATTTATGTTAATTTATTGAAATTTGGACATTTGGACATTTAGACAACTACTTACTTGATATTTGGGCAGTTAAGGATCTTTGATACTCAGGATGACATAACGGTTCTAACAATACTACACACTTTTAAATCGGTCAAAACGTTTAAAAGTTATGTTGGAATAAAGAAACGGAAAACATACATCTATGAGCCCTGAACACATTACACTCCTTTTTTGTTGGGCAGTCTCGTGAAAACAGTGTGGAGAATACCATACATTAATACAGACTTTGGAATATGAGGAAGGACGATTTTTAGGTAGTTCCGCATTTATTTTCTATGCTCATGACCGGCATTCTATGTTCGTCTGACTCGGTGCGAATGTAAGTTCTAGAAACACACTGATCTTCGCGTGGGAAGGCGTACTTTCATCCCCTGCACACCTTCCCTTTGCCGATCTGTAGATCGCAGATCGACGTTGTGTGCGACGCGTGTGACATCGTTGTGTAAAATAAGTATTGGGAGTTAATGGGCCCTTGCTGAGTTGGCCAAGACCCTTTCTGTTCAGGGTTGGTCACACTCACGGGTTAACACCTATCCGACGGCCTCCACGCATGAAGTGCGAGCCTGGGTAGGACTCTGGCCTTATGTTTGTTTCCCCTGGGAATCAACCTTCTGGCGCTCCTGGACGGTCTGCGCACCGTGCGGCGTAAGCCAATCGACTGTGCACTCTGACTAACAGTTTAGTGGTTTCAAGGCGGCAGGTGAGGGTGGAGAACCCACCCACCGCCCGGGCAGTTATAACGACGGTGGTCGTCTTATCTGCCCGGGATGTCATGCAACGACACCCCGCGCGTACCAGAAGGGTATACGCGCGGGGGGTAAAGAAAGGTAGCCACCCCCCGTACCACCCCGAGAACCCATTTATTCAGTTTTAAGAAAAAAAACAAGCATACAAGCGAACAATTGCATACAAGCGAAATTAACAATTGAAAATTTTAACATTGAAATGCATGCAATCACAGAATAAAAATAGAAGTAAAAATAATAATTTTAAAAAAAAACACTATAAAGAAACACAAATAATAATAATTGAAGATAAAAGAAGACAGGCAACCAAACACAGACAGGATGTCGAGGGGACTTAGTGGCTGGTGAGGGGTATGTAGACGTATGGGTCATGGGGCGGTCTCGTGGGGGACGGCCTAACCAAGGTCCTCAGGCGGTTTGGGGGACGGCACATAGACGGGCACTTCGGGCTGGAAGTGGCCCCCGCATCACGCCACTGGTGTCGGGGGGGACCCCAAAACTGGGGTTCCCGGAAGCCTCAACTCCTCCCAAAGGAAAACCCACTTCTCCACGAAGCATCGGAACGCGCCGAAACACCGCCCACACTCGACCAGATCCGCATACCATATCGGTAGGCGCTTGACGCATGCGCCGACCTCACGCACCAATTCATCCCGTGCGGTCGAGAGCTTTGGGCATATCCAAATGACGTGTTCTGCCGTTTGAAGTCCATGCCCACATACGCACCAGGGGTCACGGGAGAGTCCAAAGTCAGACAGCTTGGCTTTGAACTCTCCATGGCCCCCGACCAGCTGGGTGGTATGGTGATCAAACCGCAGAAAACAGGCATTTTTCATTCTCGCCTCTACCGACGGAAAGAAGCAGTGGGTGAGGCGGCCCGTGCCGCCAGCGTCCCACCTCTCCTGCCAAACACGAAGGGATTCCGCACGAATCAGGCGAGCAAACTCCCCAGCTCGATACCCCGCCGGGTCAACCGAGAGGCCATGAAAGACCACTGGTCCTCCCCGACGATACCGCGCCAACGCTGCACGCTCTAAAACCTCCAAATCGATGGGCAGGACGCCCGCAATGACAGGTAGCGCGAGAGTGGACGTCGTCCTGTACGCCCCGGTCATAGCCACGAGAGGGATGCGCTGCCCACGCAGAAGAGCCACTCGGATTGCCTCCGGGATGTGGTGCTCCGTCCACGCACGTGCAGCGTACGTCACACGTGGTACGAAGACACCTTTGTAAATCGTCCTTACCGCCGGGAAACGAATTCCCCAGTCGGCTCGGCTCGCTCTACGGAGAGCAAAGAAGAGGGACCGGGATTTCTCGGCTACAATTTTCGCGTGCGTAAGGAAGGAAAAGGACGCCGTTAGCGCGATCCCCAGGTACCGGACAGACTCCGGAAAGGATACTGGGCGTCCGCACAATCTGATGACCGGGTTACGTTTGAGGCGCCCCTTCAGGAGAAGCGCTTGAGTTTTAGCCGGTGACAAGGTCAGTCTGTTACGCTGGCCCCACCCGAGGATGAGGTCCAACGACGCAGCTTCTCTCGACCTCAGCGCGACTCCTGCCACCTACCAGTAGGAGAGCGTCGTCAGAGTATGCACTGACGGCGCATCCCGCCGGATATGGTAGTCCCAGAAAATCGTCGAAAAGGATGTTCCACAAGGTGGGACCGAGCACCGATCCCTGCGGACACCCCATCGAGGGGGTTTTCCTTACGCTGGTCGGGTCGTACCTCAGGATAACCGACCTATCAGTGAAATAGCTCCTGACAGTTTTCAGGAGGTTGTTTGGGCATTGACGGGTTCGAAGCTTGCACAGGATCATCGGCCACCACGCGTTATCGAAAGCACCGGAGATATCGAGAAAGACTCCAACAACGTAGGGGCCCTCGTAGTCACGGACCCAGTCCTTAGCAAAAAGGATGGCATCCTCCGTGCTCTTCCCCCGGGTAAATCCAAACTGCCGCTCGTTCTGAGGAGACAGCGTCTCCTCCAGCCGATCACGCACAAGCGCTTCAAGCACCTTGCCCAGAATGGGAAGGAGCGTGATGGGCCTGTACGCCCTCGGATCCGATCGGGGCTTGTCGTTACCCTTGGGAATCACCCGCAGGAGACCCGCCTTCCAGCAGGTGGGAAAGTGGCCCTCATTGATGCATTTCTGCATCAGTACAGTCACCTCCCACCTGGCAAATTCCCAGACCCGTCTGACGATCACGGCCGTAAGGTTGTCTATCCCAGGCGCCTTCTTAAGCGACAGCGATCCGATTACCCGGCCAACCTCGTCCGCAGTCACCTCGGATGAGTTCACGACGCGCGAGTCTAAGGCGGCAAGCCGCCGTAGTTGTGCATGGTGGGGGTCGTCATTAATAGTTGGGTCCGATGGGCACAAGGAATTGAGGAGAGTCTCCAAGGTGCCTATAGTATCCAGGGGGGCGGAAACACCTTCAACAATACTGGATAGGTATTCTCCACCCTTCTTGGCGTCCTTGTCTACCGCAGTCCTCATGTCCCATGGGTTTTCGTTCCCAACGTCTGAGACCCACGTTCTCCAGGAGTCCATCTTAGCACGCCTAATAGCGGCATGGTAGACGCTTCGGGCGGAACGGAGATTGCCACGCAATTCCTCTTCATGCTCGGGGGGGAGAGAGCCTCTGCGGCCATCACTCATTCGGCGGTAGGCCTGCCTGAACACCTTCCGGAGGTCTGAGAGATCGGAAGCCCACCACGGGGCCGCGAAGCCACCGCGGGGTTTCTTTCGACCCAGAACCGACTCACAGGCCGAGGAGATGGCTTCGTTGAGGGAGACACTGAGTTCCTCGGCCGAGCTGCTGTGTGGAGGAGGGAAGCTGGCAAGCCCCGTAGACAGAGACTCTCCGAAATAACTCACTCTGACTAACAGTCGGGGGAGTCTGGAAGCAGTACTGTTTCGTATAGAGCGGGGGTGGTTGCGGACCTTACGGCGACTGCTCTTGAAATGACCATCGGCTACCCGATCCTGGGTGAACAGCCGGGCAAAGGACGCTGTGGTCCGCGATAGATTCGGTAAACACCGTTTCACCGCTTCGTAAGGGAGAGGACCGCGCAAGCGACCTCGAACTCGTAACCAATCGAGAGACTGGAGTAATCTGGTCACAACTGGAAGTAAGGTCCTAAGTGTAAGCCCGCTGGGTTACACTCCTGGCTATCTCGCGTTTAAGGCGTTGGCCTCTTACGGGTTTGTGGCGGAGCTTGACGGTGGACTGTTTTGTCCAAGTCTTCTGCGCTCACTCCAGGGAGATAGAACGACTAATCGTTAAAACTTCCTGAGGTGACGGGCTCGCCCGCTGTAGTCGACAACCCTAGTTGTATGATAAGTATATTTCTATAAGTCATATGTTTTCATTCAAATTCAAGGGTCAAGATGTCATACTGCGTTGCATACGTTTCGTACGTGGGCTCAGTCTGTCCTCATCTTAATCCTCCACTGACTCGAGGTGCAATTTAAATGTTTGCCCTGGGTGATATTTTCCATTGGTACGCCGCTGACTCCTTACCATAAAAGGAGTACCGACCGATACCATAAAACATATTTTTATGGTATCGGTCGACCTGAAAAGAGTGGATGCTCTAAGGACAAATCTTTTGTTAGCTTTCGAAATAGCATTTTCAATGTGCTCCGCAAATTTGCGAAATTCTATCTAGAATAAATTCTAAAGAATTTATTATATAGGGTATTAATTTGCTCAATACCGTACTATGTTTCAGCAGAGAGCATTTTACTATGAAAAGCAACATGTAATTCCAAACATTGATTACTCTTCTCTTATATTAAATAGTCTAATAGATGGCGTTCTAAACACGCGGTTACGGTATACTATCTAAAAATAAAATAATAATATAATAACAAACGAATTTTAAAATCATAAACAGCTCTATTTTTTTTCTCTTTATTTGAAAAAAAACAGATTTACATCAGTCTTACGTTCGATAATATTAAATTAAGTTATTTGATGTAAATATAGAAACGTTTTCTACTTATTATTAATTTACCTACATTGTTATACTCTTCTAATACCTTAAATATTTAATTTTAATTTCAGTTTGGTTTTATTTAGTCCGTTATTTATGCAAAGGCGAGTTGCTTGAATTGTGATTTACCTATAAGCATACCATCACAGCAAGTTACAATTTTCACATATCAGTGCATTATACGGGGCACCGGCGAGAATAGTGCGTTATTGATTGAACAATGCGGCGGGCGGAAGACATCACAACGACGAGTTCTGTGGGTCGACGGAACTTTCAGCGGGAAACAATTGAGCAGACCAGGGCAGCCGAGCTTATTGGTAAAGAGTGAATTAATGAGGAGAAGATCTATAAGAGTACGCGTCGTCTTCAGAGATTGACATTCAAAAAAGTGAGTTTGAGCGTTGTAATCGGCGAATTCTATTTCGTGAACGAATTTAAAACGCATCCACTGTAGGACCGTTTTCTGAACTCTTTCAATGTCTGAAACATATTGTTCATAACATGGATTCCATAAGATAATATTGTTTACATAAAGATGTATTTTTAATAGGGTATACAGTTTCCAATATATAATAATTCCTATAATAATTCCAATATATAATAATTCCAATATATAATATGTTCAAATATACTTATAGATGGCATTCTAATTTCTGTGATGTAATCAGCCCATATAGAAATGCGATAAATGGTATTATTAATTGAATGTTATTGTTTGTTATCAGTGATTAAACAATAGTTTTATAATGAATCAGTCCTTTAAAAAAACCCATTCATTATCAATGTTATTATAGGTCATCATTTTTTTTTTTAAATTATTTATATAAGTAATGCAAATATTAAAAAAGTAAACAATTTCAGCTTAGGAATACTTTCAAAATTGAATCAAAAGCAGAAAAAAGAATACAATGCATAGTCTAGTGGCAACGTCACCTAACTAGGCCACGACCTGTTCTAAGGTAAACATTATTTTTTTAATGTGCTTGCACAAATACCGTGTTTATAAGAGTGGCATATATTCCATGTATGCACAAAAATGGAATTGCAAAACAATATAAAAATGACTAAATACTTCATTAAATTAAATAATTAAATTAAAGTTAGAAGTGGAAAATTAAAATGACAGCAAATAAATTGAAATCAGAAAAAAACAAAAAAAACAAAACAATTTAAAATAGTAAAAATTAGAATAAGAATTTAAACAAAATAGTCCTGCATTTTACTTATTAAATAACTAAGATAAAATAGTGTTAAAACTAAAACAAATTATCTCTTAATATACGTTAAAACAAAAGAATAATAATAATAATAAATAAAATAATAATAATAAAATAATAATACAGTCAAATTCAAAATATTCAAATGTCCGGGTTAGATTATAATGTCCAGTATTTTTAAAATTCCTTGTCTTCCCTCTTTTACAAGCCAGTTTCTAAGCAGCCTTTTAAAGTAGGTCTTATTTTGTGCTGATTTTATGTCGCCAGGAAGAGCATTGTAAAACCTTGGGGCAATGAATGTATAGGTTCGCTGACCAAAAGTAGTATACCTTCTGGGTACTATCATATTATTATCTTCGGAAAACCTCGTTGATAGGGTATTTTGAGAAAAAATATTTATCTGATTGAACTTAATATATGATAGTGATGTTTTTAAATATAGTTGCCTAATATCTAACACATTATATTGTCATCTAACACATTATATACATGCCTAATATCTAACACAAATAAATTGGTATTAGTTTCGCCGGACAATGCTATCAATGCCTTCTGCGTATCACCGTCGCAGAAGGGTGAACAAAACCTATTATGGCGTTGAGCAATATAATCTGTAGAATCAATGAAAATATGAACCGATATACATATTATATTTATGGGCACAACGCGGTTTCACGGACGTAAACTATTAAATTTCCCATATCTCATGTACGTACTATACATTGTATTGTATATTCCTCGCAATATGCAACAGTAACCGTCGACTGTATAATCGAGGATAAAACATAAATTACATATCCGACTGTAAATTGTTCAGATTTCGATGGATTGGTCATCTTGCAAATGTGTCGAAACGTATTTGGGTCATTTTGGTTTTGGTAAAATTACTATTGATATTTATGAAATGACTTGGTTTTTATATTAATGAATAATTTGTTTATTATTTTTATTAAATCGAAAACTATCGAGGTTGTTTGACTTTATAAATAAGATACAAACGAATTTACCTCGTAAAGTTTGTAGCACCCGATGTTTCGGCGATGTTGCAACCGCCATTGTCCAGGATAGACTGGAAGAGGCGTCGTAGCAGTGCCGCTCGAGTGGACACATTAACCCGTCGGTCGCCGACAGGGCCTATAGGCACTTTGCGTCCTTTGACAGATCCGCGCGTAACCGTTTCGGCTGGCTCCCATATATGGTGTATTATATAAATATATAATATACATGACTAACAAGATTAATTACTAGGTAACAAGAGCAAAAACACATTTTTTAAAGAAAATTTTATTAAAATGCTCTGTCCCGAGACAATCCTGGGTGCAGTAGCCATGACATAGTGGAACTTAGAATGGGCTTTCATAATTGAATGCTTTACAGTATTTCGTGTATGTGCTGTTGACCTTTGAGGAGTCCCTTCGCTGGAAGCCAATCCTGGCTGCAGCATATCTGTCGCGGTGAAACTTAGAACGGGCTCTCATAATTGAATGCGTAAATAAAATTTCATTTCTGTGCTGTTGACTGTTGGGATGTCCCCTCATCGGGAACCAACCCTGGATGTAGCAGCTATGTAACGGTAAAATTTAGAACGGGATATCATAATTGAATCCGTATATAAAATATGTGACTGTGCTGTTGACTGTGGAATAGTATCCTCGTTGGAAGCTGATCCTGGGTGTATAATCAGGTCATGCTCACCATAAAAATGCATCGTCATCGTAACTGAACCAACATGTAAAATGTCAACTTTATAGGATAAGAGAAAGTGGTTCTAATTCAGCTTGTGAAATTTGACCTAAACAAACTAACATTGCAAGGTAAATAAAAGCTTGTTTTTAAACACCTAGCATCGTCCTAGATGCTAGGTGTTATGGGAACCAAGTTTTTTCGCAAACACATGAATTTGGCGCGTCCTTAAATTTCCACCAGGTCAGGTAACCCCCTAGACTCAGGGCTGATATGGGGGGAGGGGGGAGGGAACATATCAGGCTGTTATCCTTATAAAGTTCATTACTATGATTCAGCAAAATATCGATTGTTTTAATCTAATTGAATAATAAATAATATATGCTGACACTCGTATCTGTATGTCCTTACATATCGTGTGAATAATTATAGATATTGAATTAATACTTACTTATATTACAATGTGAACTCTGTATAATACGTGAACTCAATATAATACGTGAACTCTGAACTACTTTTCCAATCAGTATAATTAGATACATTTATATTTATTTAGTATAATTGGTACACGAACACTACTGTAATACATTGATTATAACTAATATTTTTACATAAATACTAATCAGAGTATAATATCTTATGCGTACTCCACATGCTTAATTAATAATTGCGTATGTGGCATTTATCTCAAGATTCACAAAAGGAGTATTAGTATGAAAATTATAATCAATAAAACTTATCAAAATAAAAAAAATAAGAATAAGTTTACAGTAAATTCTGAAAAACTATTAAAGAGAAAAAAAATAATTTGATACCAAATATTGTCTGAAATAAAATGATAAAAACATACGGTAAATTATCAATTTGTATCATAATATGCTATCCATAATTCGGACTATAATAGACTTAACTTCTAATGATCCCAGGTTAAAAAAACAATATTATCGGTTACAGTGTTGTATAACCGGCATGAACGTGAGATAGGATTGTGGAAAGATTGATATGTCTACGAAGTGGGAAGGTGAAATGTTAGGTGCTGTCGTCTGGATGGTACGTTGAAATTTAACTCTTTTTGAAATCTAACGGAGTTTGTGCAGAAACATTAGGCTTCCGCACTCTCTCCTCTTTCTAAGAGTAAAATAAATCTTTAAAATAAAATAAATCTTTAAATAATTTAAACGCTCAATAACATAATAAAAACGTGAATTTTAAATTATAGCTTTTATTATATTAATATTTTAATTCATAATAATTATGAGTTTTAATGTTGAAATAGTCTAATAGATGGCATCGTAATCTCTCCGTATTATTTATGTGATGTAATGAACCTATATAAAAATGCGATAATTAATGCTATTATTGATTCACTGGTTAAATAATGTTTTTTTATGTAATCAATCAGTCCTTTATAAAATAACACACATGGACGATTTGTCTATCCTCCTGTCCTTTATAAAATGGCATTTTCATTTTTGTAACCGTATCACTTACGCGGTTGGTCTGAATCATGTTTATGAAGTGATCTGTATGCGAATCAGACAATGCGTTACTCCATCCGATGCCACATTTGTACCACTTTGAACGGCTGTTTGATAGCACCATGTATCACACAAGGTCTGGCCTTTATTGCTGGCCATAACCAAATCCAACAGCCAGCAGTATTTTAAAATGATTCAACTGCCGGCAGTTCAAAATAGAATCCCAAACATTGGTAAAAGTATGTATAAAATTAATTTAATTTTTAATTTATTTAATTTAAAGAAATTCACAAATATTGCAATTTACAAATATAACATTAAATAAAATATTATATAACTAAACCACTTAATTCACATCAATAAATTAAAGTAAATTATTAAACGATGCCTCAGAGGGACAGATCCGATGTCGTCCAACTAAGCAGAGCATGTGCTTAGGCTAATCCATAAGCATACAGTTGTTAAATACGTAAATAAATACATGTGAAGACGTTAAACATGTGAATACGTTTAAAAAATTGGTTGGTTCCCCCCCACCCCTCCCGCGCCAACTCACTCCCTCCTCCTCCCCGCTGATAGTGATTGTGTCAAGTGTTTATGATCGCAAATGTAGTGCAATTGTAGTATTTTCGTGGTATTAAAATGGCTATTTTCCAATATGATGTAGTATTTTCTTAAATACGGCGAATTTAAAACTTATTTGTGTCGCTTGTATAGGAGATATTCTAACGGAAATTCACAATGTGGTTTCGGCCCAACCACGCACCGGTGTACCGAATTTCAAGTATGTAAGTCCTATATTTTAATATTTAAGTACCCTTGCAACGACCGAATGATACCTGCATGCCAAATTTCAGCTCAATCGTATGAAGCACTTGGGCGCTATTGTGGAGGAGCACACACCCACACACATACAGATAAACGTACACACACACACACACATACTCACAGACAGACTTCAATTTGGAAATAATCCTAATCGTCTCAGATGGGTCAAAATTAATATTTTCGTGTTCATTTCGATTTTTTTAGCGCTTTCACGATACTTTTCTTTAATATGGGAAAGCAAAAGGCGAAAATCCATTTATAATGGGGATCAATATTACCATACTCACAGACAGCCTTCAGCCTGGAAATAATTCTAATCGTCTCAAGGGGAGGGGGGTTGGAAAAATGGTCATTTCCTAAGAGAAAAATATCCAAAAAAATTGAGACGCAGACATCTTTTTTTTTGCGCGTTCATAATACTTTCGCTTGTCCCGGGAGATTATTTTTTTTAATGAATGTAATTTGTTTTCTTATATCATTGTAAAAAATTATTTATTCACAGTATTTAAATATTTGTATTTATTTTTCGTCTATATGTTAAGGGCATTACAATATTACTATTATCATTATAAATAGGATAGAAAACTAATTTACTACGTGAAATTTGTAGCACCCGACGTTTCGGTGACGTTGCAGCCGCCGTTGTCTAGGGTAGACTGGACAACGGCGGCTGCAACGTCACCGAAACGTCGGGTGCTACAAATTTCACGCGGTAAATTCGTTTTCTATCCTATTTATAATGTCAAACAACCGCGATAGTCTTCGATTTTATACTATTATCATATGTACATTAGTCGCTTTATGTATTAATATATTATATAAAATACATATTAAAATAATAACATCATAATATGTCTGATTAGGTGCGGGAGTAATTTGTGTTGGTTTTCTTTGATAGGAACAACTGTGTCACCATATTTATGTATTAGTTGATGTGGAAATAGATTTATTCGCGGAAAGGATAGCTCGACGTGTAAAGATTAAATAGTAAATTTTGCTGGGATCCAAGGATTCAAGGTGTGTGTACATTCTAGGTTGTGCGTTGTCTACACTGGTTGTATGTACATTTTCTATATTAAGTTGGCCATTCACGGTAGCGCCATTTGGCGTGGCTCCAAATGACTGAAGTCGAATGGATGGACGCCAAACTTGTACCCCACTTACTATCAGTCCAAATGGCTTTCATTTTTGGCGTTTGATGAGGTTATACAAACGTTGTCATGAGTTCTGATTCGGAAGAAGAACTTTTACTATGTGCGGCTGCTGTTTGTCATTACATAGTCACCAGAAAACCGAAAACGAAACAATACAAAGAGTGGTTGAAAAAAAAAGAATACTTACACACACTTCAATTTATTGAATGAATTATCATTAGAGCCAAGCGATTGGAGAAACTATCTGAGGATGGACAAACCTACATACTTCAAAATAATAGAACTGGTAACTTCACTCATAACGAAACAAGACACCAATATGAGACAAGCTGTGAGTCCTTATGAGAGGCTGAGTGCCACTCTTCGTTTCTTTACCATCAGGAATGAAAATAAAGGAAATAAAGTTTCCAACTGTCATATCTTCACAAATTTTGGCTTGTGCTGGTTTGCTCTGTGGCATTCAATCTTTTGTGTTAATTTTTATTATCATTTTCATTCACCTTCCACAGGAATTTTAAGTCCTTGTACTTCTATTCATTTATTTCTTAAGAAAAACCTACACAGCTACAAAAAATAAACAATTACATTAAATACGATATTTCTGGCCGATGACATGTTTTCGACAAGAATTTCTATGAATGAAGTCTCCAATACGCACGTTTATCATTTATGTAATTCAATAAATTACTCGCGAGCGGGTTACATTTTTGACCTACGAAATACACAGCCCGCGACGATGAGTCTAGCTCGACGTCACCGCGCGGAATGAACCCAAATGGATGTGGGTTCGCGCATTCACGGAAAGCGTGGCGCGATGGACTGGCGCCGATGCATTGGCACTCACGATCTGACGGCGCGATGATTTGGCGGCAAGCCACGGCTTGGCGCGATGAATTATGGAGCAACTGAAAATCCAGATTTTTACATCGCGCCAAATGATTTGGCATTCACGGTCAAATTTTGGCTGTACATCGCGCCATTTGGCGCGATGGCGTGACCGTGAATGGCCACCTTTAATGTCAAAAGGAAATTTATTTAAGGATTTTTATTCTCCGGTCACAAAAAAAATATAATTCAGTATATTTGTTTAGTGAGTTTCTTAAAATCACTAATCTCAAGTACTAATCTCAAGCCCATGTTAATTGCAATTGCAATATTAATATGCAAAAGATATTGAAATATAAAATATAATTGCAATATAAAATGCAACCCCGACTCAAAAAAATCGTAGATCCGGGCTTTTTTTTCGTAATCAGACGTGTCTCAGAGTGTATGTATGTGATATTATTTATATATGTATTATGTGACTGATATTTAACCTTATCTGACTATCTGACTATGTATTAATTAAACAATTTTAATGTCTATTAAGTAATATTCCCATTTATTTTCTAAATTTATTATATTCAAACGTAATATCATTTCATTTCTTTATTCTGCTATTATAAAATGTACTATAAATGTTATCTAAATTTTAGTTTAATTAAGTAATTGTAAGACTTTATTATTTAAAAAGTGTTAACGTATGATTATCTTGTTAAAAAATCGCTCGTTGCGAATCCCTAATAATCGCTAATCGCCAGACGATTTCAGTTCGTTCAATACGAAAGTATCTGTCTACCTGCAATATGAATAGCTAATTTACAGTGAAACGGGTGGAGTTCGTATGAATGCGATGCGATGGCCCCCTCTATACGGCAAAAGAGGGGATTCGAGTTTGTAGATTTTAGTTTGCGGTTTATTTATTTATTTATTTTATTTTATTCGGTTAACAAACAGCGTTTATATATAACAAATACAACATATAACAATAAAACTATGACTAATTATATGTTAACACTATTAACCCTTACTATGTGTACATTACATATCTCCGCTATTATACCTTATTTATACTTACATTTCTTTAACAGTGATTTACGGATAGACAAAGAGAAAGAACAAAAAACAAATGAGAATGAAATTTTAGAAATGAAATTTTAAGATTATAACCATTATTAATTATTTTGTACCAAAAAAATATTTTTTTAAATATTACAAAAAACTATTCATGTAAACCGTTTAAGGGATTAATAGTCATTAGATGAAATAGGGAGGTCAAAGGACTGATAAGACTTTTTAATCGCTTCTTTAAAGTGACTTTAACCTGATGAAAAAATATCAATGTACGCGAATCTATCATTATACGTTGTCATAGCCCTATTTATTAGGGAATGCTTCGTATAATTAGAGTTATATCTTTTTACATAAAACAGGTGCGGTTTCCGGGTAATACGAGGAGGGGCCAAAATAGATACCTTTTCGACCAGATACGCACTGTCAAAAATATTGTTAATTACATTGAACAGAAACATCATATCGTAGGTTGTACGCCTATCTTCAAGACTATCGAGTTTAAAGAGAGCGAATCTATCCTTGTACGATTCGGCAGATTTATTTTCCTTAAAGCACAAGTTTTTTAGGATTTTTTTTTGAATACGCTCGATTTGTTGCTTGTACAAGTTGTATTGGGGGGACCAAATACAGGATGCAAATTCTAGTATACTACGAACATAGGCTCCATATATTACTATCAAGGTGGATGTCTCGGAAAATGGCTTGCATGCCCGTAATAGAAAACCTAGCGAACCTTTAGATAATTGTTATTTGATTTTTTTCTTTTGACACTACCGTGGCACTTTAGTGGGACTCTAAAAGTGAGCTCGCCTTAACACAGGAGTGCCTAGCAAGGCGGGCTCGGTTGCGCTTTGATTAGCATAATAGAAATATACACATGTGTGTTTAATGTATGCGCTAAGTAACCTGGGCTCAGACAGATGTGTATGTATCTTAATTTTCTTAATTTTAAAATCATTTTCTGTTGTACTCATTGATTTGAACGTATATGTAAAATTAAAAATTATATTATGAAAATAAAATTATGTGTAAATTGAAAAATATAATAAATTAATTATTGTCATATCACAGTAACAGCTATATTCAAAAGATTATAACGTTGTTCGTAAGAATACAGTCTGAGGAATATTTTAATTGTTTTATTTTTGCGCGTCGCCACCGCGATCTTACCTTATCTAACTTGAAACCTCTGCGACCATTGTTCTACGCCTTGCTACGGATCGTAGGCCGTAGGCGGCGTAGGCGTGGGGACCTCTACGCCAGCTACACTGGCGCCTGTTTGAGCAAGTTTACGGGCGTCCGAAAGCATCAAAGTCGTCAAAAGGCAGGCAAATTTGATCGGATAGTCATAAAATCCGAGAGCCGAACCCGCGAACGCAACACCATTAATCCATACGGTATGATTAGTGAGGGGCGTACTTTGTAAAACAATCGTATCAATTATCACAACATCACTTTCATTTGGACAGTCAAATTGAAATTAAAGGAACTGAGGTAGATTTATCATTGCCAAATACAGGGTCAGTTTTAAGTTACCAGCATCCTTGAAGGGGGTGAATCAGTACAATCAAATAAACGACTTGTTTTTTTTTTTGCCAAATTTTATCTATTGGAGAGTTTAACCCTTAACCAGGAACATCGGTCTTACAGACCGCTATGGTTTCTTAGAAATGCTTCCAGTCCGTCCCCCCGCCCCTCAGCGACCCTCCGCTCGCAGTAGTCTCCTATTAGTTCCCGATGTGTTGGCGCACCCGACGATCGTGTCTATAGGAGCGTCTGTTTTATTGTTTTAGCGCTGGTTTAAAAATTCGTCATTATTAGTACCGGTCTGTGAGACCTTCTGCGGAGGTACCGATGACCATGACAGACAAACATGAAGACTTGCAAACTCTGTCTATACACCAATAAGAGCAATACAGGCTATAAATGCATCAAATGCTCGGATCCTATAAGTTTAGAGTGTTCTATGAAGGTCGGCAAAAAAATGTGCTCCGAATACGACATAAGTTTTATTTATAATAAGATAGACAATACATACATATAACTGTTATACCCAAATCTTTCCACTTCATAAGATACCAGGCTTTTGATATTGGTACCTACTTAAATAAATTGTTGTTAGGTAGAAGTGTGTTTTATAATCAATAATTCAAAATAGCGGTCCCACAGACCGAAGTTTCCTATTACGTCGTTTAAAATCATGTTCCTAGTAAAGGGTTAATAAGCGTTGAGCGCGCTGCACCATCTAGCGGTCGGCAAAATATCGCTGATAAACAATATTAGCAATATTATACCTAGGTACCGCAAGAAGCCGCATCGTTCTCAACGTTTTTTATCCTTTTTTTCAATAAACAACATTTTCAAATTTTCAAAAAATAATTTCTTTTTTTTGTTTTTCCCACAATTTTTTGTCAAAATATTGCTTATTTACTCATACCAATTCACCCTCTTCAGGGACGCCAGTGACTAAAAACTTATTCTGTATAAACCATGCCCTGCCCAGTCGATTGCGACAAGTAATCGAAGCATTTATCGATAAATCAGCCCGGTTTGAGATTAAACTATGACTAGCGCACTCCTTGGTTGATCGATTTCAACCACAATATTTTCAACTTTACCATGACCAAATGATGCGGCATACCAAATTTCAGCTCAATCGGATAAGGCTGTTGGGCGATATCGTGGAGGAATATACACAGCAGATACACAAACAGACCTAAATCTGGAATGGTCCAAATGAATATTTCCGTCTTTACCCCGATTTTTTTTAGGGCGTTCACAATACTTTCCCTCGTGGTCGGTTTATGGGTCGGGAAAGTCAAATTGGTGCTTATACAGGTGAGTTTTTTATAAGTGACATCCTTGCAGTGGGTAAATTACTACGAGCAAATAAGCAACTTTTAATGAAAATAATTAAAAAAAAACATTTTTCAATTATTTTCTTCTTTAAACCGAAATATGTTTTTTTAAACAATAAAGTATAAGAAAAACGTATAGCGCGCTGTGATATAAAACGGTAAGCAATCGTGAATAATCAATATTAGCGATATTTTACCTAACGCTGGATGGCGCAGAGCTCTCAACTATTGTCAAACTTTTATTTATCAGTCAAGTTCTTTTTTTTTCCAAAATTTCTTCGTCAAACGTTGTTTACTTGCTTGTACTGATTAACCCAATACAATGATGTCGTTAATAAAAAAATACGTGTGGCAGTCGTGGACTGCCGCAGTAAAGCTATTTCATAGCATTTTTAACAACTTATGCAATTATAATTATTTATTTATTTTATTTTTTCTGACGTCAGATAACTGCGCTCTATCGGAAAACGTTGAAATTATTCCGAATCATTTGCGGCTGCGGAAGCAAATGATTCGGAATAATTTAAACGTCTTCCGATAGAGCGCCGCGCACGAATTTTTTATTCGATAAAGCATAAAACAGGATTATTCGAAAAAAATCGTAGATTAAAATATAGATAATTAAATTATCTTTAAAATGGTGCAGGTTTCATAATAATACGCCAGATAGTATTTGCGTAGTAGTCGTTTTTGTGTTCGGTTAGACCTAATTTCACAAATTAATTACACTATGTAATATAAACAAAATCTAAAATATTCAAAGCTAAGAATATTAGGAAAATGTTCTTGTTTAACATATATTTTTTTCGAATCGTAAGCAGTACTCTTTTAGACGTAATTATCAGTTTAAAATCATTAATATTCGTTAAGAAATTTCTTCATTCTTTCGCCGCGCTGGCCTACGCCCGCGATAAAAGCTATGCAATAGCTTAAAAACTCACGGTGTATTGGTGCGTGTTCTTGAAAATTGGTGCGTGTGTAGCCTTCGTGGATATTGGTGCGTGTGAATATGCCCGTAATAATCCAAACAACAAAATATTTTATACACACTTTTACATTAACGACATTTAAACGCCCAATAAAGCGACACGTAATGCATAGTTTATATCTCTTTGGGGAGTAATAAAATTATCATAATTTCAAAAACTCATTCGTCTATTTTTAATCAGTTATGAATTACGCCCGAATATTTAGGAAATATCGACCATATGAAAAAGGCAAGTAACTTGCATTTTTATGGCTTAATTTATGGTTATATTTTCTATGGGCCAACAATGAAAATTACTCATAATATTGGATCGCCACATATGTGCAGACTTTCGGCCTAAACAAGGTCAAGTTTGAAGTAGATTGTTCGTAAAAGAGAAGCAAACAAGGAATACTATTTCGTGTAAACAAGTTTTAATTCTAAAATACCCGTGTAGTAGTTATCTGTCTGAGTGGCTGAAATGCCTAAGGAGCACAGTAACGAAAAAATATATTTGTGCCGATAAAATAGAGTAGGGTGCCAATTTGGAAAACTAACTTATAACGTCAGGAACCTCTTTTATTTGTGAGGGACCACCCCTCACTAGACTCCAAGTTGTTCGGTGTGAGGTGGTGGTATCAACTTACGAATTATCTCCGTATTGAAAGGCGGTTTCGAATGAATCATAAGGTATTTATTGAATCGATTGAAAAAGTTTGATATTGCCAGTTATAACGCTTCCCGAATAGTTTATGTTGTCGCGTGTATATTGATGCGCGACTGCAGTTACGAGGGTATATGGATGACGATTGTATTTTGTGCTCCTAGTATCTTGTACTGGGCACGGCTCGAGTCTGTGGGATTGCAGACTGATGCGTCGTGACTGGGAAAGATAAGGTAAGGAAACCAAGGAGCAGGACTCGTTGAACGACCTCGTGAGACCCCTCTCACGAGGTCGTTCAACGACCGTTCAATGCCGAGTATGCCGTCGCAACCTTGGGGGAAGGTGATCACTCGAGGAATGATCTGTGACCCAGAAGCCGGGACACCGAAGTGTGCCGTCGCTATCTGGATACTTATCCACTCGAGGAATGATACTTTGGTTGATTTTTCGCCGGTTTATATAGGCCGGGAAATGATGAAATTCGAAATATTCCGAGCAAAAGTATTGTTTCGTCGTGCTGATTCATAGCTTCACGAGTTAAAATAATAGCTGAATTGTGTCAGTGTATTTATTTCACTGGAAATCGATGCATTTGTTGATCGCATGTGACGGTACTTAAGGGCCGTTACACATTTAATCATGAAATAAGTTTCGAGAAAATCAGTCCCGACTGAGCTGAAATTTGGCGTGCAGGCATCATTTGGTCGTGGCAAGAGTTGAAAAGATTGTGGTTGAAATCGGTCAACCAGAGGGCGCGCTAGTCATACTTCGCTTACGAAATATTGCAGCTAGAGACGTGAAAGTCGGTACACAGCTGATGCAATCGGTACAGAGATGTTTGGAATATCTCTAATACAAGCGACGTAAATAATATTCAAAGTCTGCCATGTCTGAGAAAATATTTTTGAGAAAAAATACCATTTTAATACCACGAAAAATACTACGAACTGGCGAGCGGGGTAGGTTGGGTTATCGCGGAGGGGGGGGGGGCTGCTCCACTTGCCGGGAAAGCCTTAGGGTAACACAACCGATTTTTTTGTTACGCCACTGAACCAAAGCAAAATTTATGGCGCGTATGCAAAATAACTGTGTAACTTATGTAAATCGTTATATTCGTATATAAACAGTGGCGGCGGCGCGGCGCGGCGACGCATATTGTTCCTGTGGATATTAAATAAAGAATGAGGAGATTTGGGTCAGGCATTGCTAATGATCTTAACATGTCAGTGAGCAAAGCCAGGTCGGGGAGTCACGTTAGTGGTATCAAGCGCTTGGTAGTCCTTCCGACGCAGCGGGACAGGGGGATAGCAATTTTAATGCTATTCTGCATATTGCGTGGTGAATATTATGCAAAACTAGCTGCGTCCCACGTATATATTATTATTAACGTCTATCTAACAATATATCTATCAATATGGTACACGTGGTACAGTAAGGCTCTCGTACACATAATAAAGGAGAAAGCAAAATTTCATCGAAAATGGAAAAAAACCACAAGCCTTTACATTACGAATCATTCGCGGTAGGCAAATAGGTAACGAACGAAAGTATTAACCTGTGAGGACTTCGCCCACATATCAGTCAACAAAAGAAGTAAATTCTCTAGAATCGAAACTGCAAACACACTTAATATAACACGCGTCAACTAGCAACGCACACTCAGCCGATGACTAATTTCATTTCTTCTGATCGATCCAATTTGACACACTTAGTTTCCACGCATAGTACACCATACATTCGATCGATCATTCATCATCCTCTGGCGATCCTCGGCCACGCATAGTTCACGCGATCATCATCATCAAGACTGGATAAACTTGAGCGCCTACAGAACGTTTGCATAAGGTACATATTCAATCTGAGGAAGTATGACCATGTTTCCGAGTACCGATCAAAATTGCAATGGCTTCGTATACGGGACCGGAGAAATTTGCATATCCTTTCACTTCTATATAATGTACTACACAACCCTACATCTCCCTCCTACCTCAACGAGGCTTTTACCGGATTAGGAAGTCATGGTCTCCCACTTCGTTCAAGTCAGAATAATATCCTACGTATCCCAAAACACAATACCACTTTTTTTCCTACTCCTTCTCCGTACATGCAGCTCGACTGTGGAATCAGCTTCCTTCAACTATTCGAGGCGCTAGCTCGCTGTTCACCTTTAAGCAATCATTGAAAAAGCACTTCCTTTCACAAAAAATATTAATCATAAATTCTAACCTTTCCGTTATCCCCTCCCTTTCCTTACCTTATTTTGGCAGTTTATTTATTTACTTATTTATTTATTTATTTATTTGTTAATATATCAAAATATGTATGTATATACATATACATACATATAATATGTCAAACTCAAACATTTATTTATATATTTACATTTTACTTTAGATACACACACAATGTATATTATATGCTATAATTTCAAATTTAATTTTAGGCTATAATTTGTTGCCTACTCTTCTTTTCACACCAGCATGTTGGTTGACTGGAAGATATTGCTGTAGTGTAGCAATAAGTCCGCCATTGTACCTTATTTTATTGTGCAATAAAGAGATTTTCATTCATTCATTTTCATTCATTCATTCATTCATTCATTCATCATCCTCTGGCGACAGTCAGCCACGCATAGTACACGCGATCATCATCATCTTCAAATCTATCGCCGCGCTTCATACTTCGGATACACAACTGCGACATCTACTTCGAGCACACAATACACACTCGGCGACTTATCAATCAAGGCGTTACAAACTGGCAACCGATCACATAACTTCTGAATAAATAATTTCATCTTCAGCATCAACGACTTTCAATACGGAGAAAACCCCTTGATGAGAACCACCCTTCACTCACGAGCAATTGGAGTCTAGTGCAGGGTGGCCACCTCACAAACCTATATATTAATGACACAAGAAAATATCAAGGGCGGCGATTCAAAAGCGTTCTGGCGGTTCGTTAAAAACAATCAATCGAGTCCTGCCTATCCACAGACGATGCACTAAAATGACACTACTGCCAGTATTAGTATAACTTTATCCTTATCTCTCTTATCCTTAACTTTATCCTGATCTATCCTTATCCCTCCGTATACTGCTGACGAACTCGAGGATTCTTAGGGGCTCTCAAGACGATCAAGCATGCTTGGGAAGAGATCGTAAACCGCAGGAAATATGCGAATATTTTTTTAAAGATTTACCAAAAATGCCTAATTTTGTAGTTTTATACCAGGGAGCTACGTCATTCATTAATCAACTACTTCTAATTAACGTGACTCCCTGTTATAAACTACTAAATAAGGCATATTTAGTAAATATTTAAAAAATATATATTTGCATATTTCCTGCGGTTTACGATCCCTTACCAGCCCGCGACGCGATGCTTGACAAGCATGCTTGATCTTCTAGAGAGTCCCTAAGAATCCTCGAGTTCGTCAGCAGTATACGGAAGGGAAATACTGGGATATGCTGCTTGAACTCTGTAATGTGTCTCATGATTTCATTGCCGCTATGTTTACTGACGTATGTAATATGCTAAAGTCAGCTGTCCAACATGGTGTGACCAGTGACCGTACATCATAATATACTATCTTTTATGGATCTTCATTGCAAATAATATATTTTAAATATATGCATATATAAATTAGCTTTGGGGTTTTAGTGTAATTAGCCATATTTAAGAAGGTTCCTAACTTCAAAACTCCGAAATGGCTCATAAGTGAGGTGAAGTTGTAGCAGTCATAAGTATTCTAGATAAATAGATCTTTTCAGTGGTAAAAATGTTATTGTTATTGAAAAGGTTAACCCATACATGTTTACCCATTGCCCTTTTTGTTAGTTAGGTAATTTTCCTTCCACGTAGTGTCTTATCTTATCTTTCTAGAAGCGTCCGACGCCCCAATAATTCTCTAAGGACAATACATTGCTTATCAACCGTATCAACCGTACCTAGGTATACGATAATATCCTTGGAAAGGAGGTAACGGGTTGCGAGCGGAACTGTGCGCCGATGTGCGAAAGCAGGCTGTAATTTGATTTGTGGCCGTGTGAAACTTCACGACACGAACGCGCGGCAAACTGAAGCGTCGATGACGTCAAACCACAAAGTCGAGGAACAGCGAACTTCCCCGTGCGTTATAAATCTTAGTAAAATCACAAGAAAAATAAGATTTTGGGTAGTCGTTTATTTATTAAATTATCGTATTTTCCGCAAAAGTCAATAGTATTTTATTAATCAAAAATTGCAAATACAGTTATCCAACTATGACATATCCATGTCATACTAATACATTTTTAAAACACCAATACTCAAAAGATGAATGAATGAAAGAATTACAAAAAAAACAAAGAAATCAATAGCCTTAAACTAATGCAACAAATAATTAACCCTTGGTACTCGAGCGGCTCCTGTACAGACCCCGGGCAGGTTATAGCATCCACTCGAGCGGCGCCGCTACGGCGCACCATGGAAAATGGAGCTATTTTAGGTAGCTAATGGGCCCTTGCTGAGTTGGCCACGAAGATCCATTCTGCTCAGTGTTATTTTTATTTTATTTTATTTTCTTAAGGATAACTTACAGCCAATAATTTTATAGTGAACAATAATAGGAAGCTTAGAGCCATTTACAAGTTACCACTGATAATGACAATAATAATAACGTCAATTTAGAACTAATATTAAGTATAAAGAAGATATTAAACAAGAAGATACTAAATTGTACATTAGAAAACATGTTGACATAAACAATACTGTAATAAAAGAAGGAAATGCTAAGCCTGGTCATCACAAAATCGCCCTACAACCTGCTTTCTTATAGTATCTATATTCGTGAAAAAGGGGTCAATATCCATGTCAGCATTCAGGGTGTTGAAAGTTTCGCATAAAATAGGAATTACGCCTGTATTTGGTTTTAAAGCCAGGTACATGAAGCGGTGCCCTATTTCTAAGTGTCCGGCTAGGAGTGCGGAGAGATATTTTAGATAATAGTTCAGGACAATCAATCGAGCCATTTAAAATTCGTAGTAAAAGTGAGATGTCAGCTATGTTTCTTCGCAAAGCCAATGGCAGCAAATGATGGCGGATACAACGAGAATAGTAGTCTGGATCGCGTATACGACATTTATATTCTATGTAGTGCAGAAATTTTCTTTGGATGGCCTCTATTCTCGATGCATACACCTCGTAACAAGGGTTCCATAACTGGGATGCATATTCAAGATGACTGCGGACATAGGCACAGTAGAGAATTTTTATGGTTTTTATGTTATTGAAGTGTTCGCTGGATCGTATAATAAATCCTAGGGCTTTAAACGCTTTCGCAACAATACTGTCGATGTGGGCATCAAATAGCAGTTTGGAGTCGAGTGTAACACCCAGATCCTTAATCTTAGTTACCCTACTCAAAGCAGAGTTATTGAGAAAATAAGAAGAGGAAGAAGGGTTATTTTTACGACTAAAAGTAATGGTAGAGCATTTGGCAACATTGAGGTCTAACTTGTTGGCAGTGCAATAGCTGTTCAAGCGTAACAAGTCCTCCTGCAGGAGGACTGGCCACACTCACGGGTCATCACCCATCCGGCGGCCTCCACGCATGAAGTGCGAGCACGGGCAGGACTCTGGCCTTAGGGCTAGTCTTCCCCTAGGAATCAGCCTTCTGCGCTCCTGGGCGGTCTGCGCACCGTGCGACATAAGCCAATCGATTGTGCACTCTGACTAACAGTCGGGGGAGTCTGGAAGCAGTACTGTTTCTTATAGAGCGGGGGTGGTTGCGGACGTTACGGCGACTGCTCTTGAAACGACCATCGGCTACCCGATCCTGGGTGAACAGCCGGACAAAGGATTCCGTGGTCCGCGGTAGATTCGGTATACACCGTTTCACCGCTTCGTAAGGGAGAGGACCGCGCAGGCGACCTTGAACTCGTGACCAATCGAGAGACCGGAGTAATCTGGTCGCAATTGGAAGTAAGGGCGTGATTGTAAGCCCGCTGGGTAACACACCTGGTTATCTCGCGGATAAGGCGTTCGCGTTGGCCTCTTACGGGCATATGGCGGAGCTAAACGGTGGACTGTTTTGTCCAAGTCTTCTGCGCTCACTTCACGGAAGATAGAACGACTAATCGTTAAATTTTCCTGAGGTGACGGGTTCGCCAGTTGTAGTTGACAACTCTATTTATATAAAAAGGGTAGAACAAGGGCTGGCCAAAACCGGTTTTTACCAAACTTACCTTTAATGTGGGCATTTTATGTAAGATATACATATAAAAATATATTGTTTTCAATGCCTCAAAATTTATATTTTCTTTTGGATGTCTATGTCTGTCATGTCATTTTCACTTCATCAATTTAAAGTTTATTTCTCGGTAAACTTGTGGGAATAGATATATAGTATTTTATATTTATGAAAACTCATCTTCTGCAGATTTCAGTACAGCTAAACGTTTTTAATGTTATTGTTCAGGTTACGTGTAAATAACTGAAAAATAAAGTAAGGAAAAAAACATTGAGCGGCCTTGCTCGAGTTTAAAAGGCTAAGTTTGTTCGAGTATAAAATGATTTTAAAGTACCTGTGAAACGCTTTCCTAATATAACCGAAATCGTCTCGAGTTGCTGGTTCGCCCGTGCGAAAAAGGTCTCGAGTGCAAAGAGATATTAAAAATAATATTACATAATAATAATAACCAAAGGGAGAAAAAAATAAAAGATAAATGCTCAATGTTAAACGCACTTATGTAAAACGACAGTAAGTATAATGAATAATCAAACATTATCAAATTATTCCTATAATATTTACCTCGTATGTTTTAATATACGAATAATAATATGTTGTAACAAAAATTACTTTTTGTGCACATGGGCACGTAAGTGGTAAAGGTTTTTGTAGTGTTCTTGATTATTCCTCTGGTTTTTCTTCCTCATAATTGATACTTTTTATTTAAACTAAATCTGTACCCCATAAAAAAAAACATCGGACAGTTCTCTGTTTACATATTTGATATGTCAGTGTTGTAATGTAAAAAAAACAAAATATATCAAGTCAAATTACCAAGTCAAATTATATAATATATATTTTACTTCAAAAACAAAACTTCTTCTTACTTCTTGCTTGCTGTCTTCAGTAATATTTTTTTCTGTCCGCGTTTTCAGTTTTCAGCGACATTGATTGCTAATGCAGAATGTGGAGAGTGTGTACCCAAAGAAGTTCTCACTACAGTTCTCGCAGAGAATCTCCGGAGATTCTCTCGTGAATGTCTCGCGTGAATGTGGAGCGCCCATAAGGTCAGTCACTGAGAGAAAAACTGTCAAATTAGAGAGAAGAGGGGCCTGCTCCCTCTTATTTTACAGATTAAATTAAAATTTAAAACATTTCATCATGAAATAGTGCAATGACATAAAAGGATTGGGCACTTTATATTAGCCTTATTTGGGTACCGCTTGGTTTACTCGCGAGCAAAGCAGGCCGGAGGAACACGACCTAATCAGCAATGTAACCTTCGTATCATCCATATTACACATATTATGTTATACTTCATCATGTTTTGATGCAATATCGGATTTCGGCGCTGTGGGCGACTTTCTGCTGTTTGATGACCGAAGATTATATGGATTTACGAAAATAATTTCGTGTTTTATTTGTAGCAAACAACCGCCTTGGCAAAACGACTAGAAATATATTTTTTGATAACCTACTTCTGATCAATATTTTTTTAATATAGTTTTTTTGTTTATCTTCTTCTATCTAAATTTATTTATATTTTATGCGTTTGTCTACAAAACGTAGTGGCGCTCTTTTAAGTTTAAAATCAATTAACGGCATTATTTTTCATCCTTCTATTTTTATTCCGTTATAAGGTATCTTAGACAGACGATATTATTTTTCTTAATAAGTAAAATTAATTAAAGATATTTTTTGGTCTAACTTATCGTCTATCCTAGCATGTGTGATGAGCTACTGTTTAACTCTATATTCGAACACTTTTGGATCTAAATGTAGTGTTGACTTTGGAAGGTTATCTTTCAATTAACTTCCTATTTGCATTAAACATTGTTTCTGCATTGACAACCCTGGTTCTTGATTAGTTTGCTGTTTTTTGACAAATTGTTGTAAGTTACCTATTTCAGAATCCCATTTTTTTCATTTTAACTATGGGATAAATCTGATACAAGCCGTACAATCAATTTCTGGCGTTTTTGGTACAGGGAACGGTCGTGCTTCGCAGAAATCTCGAGTCAAATGTACTGAAAAAATATTAAATAACTAAATAGACACGGAGGGGTGTCAATTACAACGGGCAAACCCGTCACCCCAGGGAGTTATAACGACATCGTGTCATTCTATCTTCCATGGAGTGAACGTGAAAGACTCAGTGGACACCACACTCTACGGTCAAACTAGGGTTTATAGCAAATAGGAAGGTTATTAAAGAATAACTAGGTTGGTTCCTAATAGTGCATTAAACTAATACATTAATGATTACAGTCAAACGGACTTTGGGAAGGGCTATGTTGGATTTGCTTCGAGTGTCGAGATCATGTACGTACATGCTAAGCGTACGTGTTTGTTTGTTGTCATGTACGTACATGTTTTTTTGTTTTTAGCATACAGCAAACAACAGAATACAACAACAATCAGCCGATCGTTTTCTCAATCATTTATCGTATCAATTATCAAACCGTCATCCTTAAAAAATAAAGCTGTCAAAAATGTTCACCCGTTCCAGCGTTTTAAAAAAATCACCGGTTCAGCTCCAAACGAAAATAACCCCCTATATTATTTACCCGTAGGCGTATTTTACCTTACGCCTAAACTAGAAAGTGGTAAGAATGAAATCGCTATCGCAGATGAGAAGTCTATTTTCAGCGTCGTCTGCAGCCATCTGCTTGATGTTTTTTCATGTTTTATGCATGCAAGTCATTGTTGGCGACCTCCATTGTGAAATGCGGCGAACGCCGTTGCTTGTGACACGAACGAAGCTTTTCAATTTTTCAAAAAGCCTCCTATGAGAGAAAAAATCAGTTGGGTCAATCAAAGACTTTAGCGGCAAGTAGACAAGACCCTCCCGCCCCTCCGCTATTTTCGTACTATATTTGTATTATTTCCCATGGTATTAAAATCGTACTTTAACACGACTGCTAAACAAAAAGGAGTGTAATTTGTTCAGGGTCATCTATATATGTTTTCCATTTCTTTGTTTCACCATAACTTCTAAACGCTTGAACTGATTTAGAAGTGCGTGGTGTTATTTGAATCGCCATATCATCTTGAGTGTCATAGGCTACCTTAAACGTCTAACTATCTAGTAAGTAGGTGTCTAAATGTTCAAATCTCAATATATATTTTTTAAGCCACAAGGCATGTGCCTTTTCGTGGAACCCGCATTGTTGCCTATTAGCATCATCTTCTAGGTGGGTGCATCTTTATTGTTGCCTATTGGCATCAACTTTAACTGTCCAAATATCAAGTAAGTAGTTGTCTAAATATCTAAATGTCATCAAATTAATATTAATATATCAGAAAGGTCTGATTGAGTGCATTTTGGAAATAAACATATATATCATTTTCCCATATATACATAGGTATATCACGTATATTTCCATATATACATACCTATATATGGATAAATACATAAACCACAAATATTTCGTAAAAAACACTATTCAAAATAATTATAAATACCATAATTGACTTTCTGTAACGGCAGTCGTGTTTTTTTTAAATTATTTACTTGTTCCAATGCGGAATATAAATATTACTTGTGTCACTTGTATACGAGATATCCCAACCAAAATTTCACAACGTGATTTCGGTCCAACACGGCCTTTGTTACGCTCCCTTTGTTGGATCGATTTGAGCTACAATCTTTCCAACTCTTGCCATGACCGAATGATGCCTCCATGCCAAATTTTATCTCTGAAGCATTTGGGCGATATTGTGGAGGAATACACACAAATATACACATACGCACACTCATACAGCCAGAGACAGACTTCAGACTGGAAATAGTCTTGAATCGTCTCAATGGGGGGGGGGGGGGGACATAATGCGTCTATATATCCGTATATATCCCGGAAAAACAAATTTCCATGTTCGCAGCATTGAACCAATTGGTTCAACCAGTTGGTTCGCAGGCTGGTATAATGTATTTTAAGTGGCCATCTATCGGTTTATATTTCAACTAGTTCGGAAGATATGCTTGCAGTTCATATGCAAATCGGTAGATGGCGCAGTTTTGCAGGCGCAAAATAGTATTAGGAAGATATTTATTGCATTTTTTTTAAAGGTTTTACAAAATTATTTTGCGAATGTTTAATTAAATTTTTTATTTTAAAAGACCACGACGTAAACACGTTCACAGTTATCTCCATCGGTTAGTTGGCAGGCCGGTTACCGGCCGGTAAAATGTATTATGATTGGCCATCTATCGGTTTATATATAAACTAGTTCGGGAGATATGCTTGCAGTTCATATGCAAATCGGTAGATGGCGCAGTTTCGCAGCCCCCATTTTTTTTGCATTTATAGGCTTACAAAATTATTTTGCGAATGTTTAATTAAATTTATTATTTCAAAAGACCACGACGTATACACTGATTTAATGTCTATCGGTTTTGACGCGACTTTTTTTGAAAGCTGCTTAACCAATAAATGGCGGTAATAGTCACTTTTTGCGTATAGATGGTGCTGTTTCATTTTTCTCAGCTGGCAATCGGCTGTCAAATTTTGACATCTGCAGCTAGCTTCACGCTTTCATCAGTCAGTCGTTTGGAAATGTCAAGTGGTGGATGTCTGTGTTTTCGCCAATTTTGAATATTGTGTGCGGATTTGCTCAACGTTTTTCAAATAAGGTAAGTGGCATTTTTAATAAATAATATTCCGGCAGATTATTTTCATTTGATTGTTGTGTTGTTTTTCGAGGATTTCGGGTGGGTTTAGCTGTGTGTGATTGGGAAATCAATAACTTGGAGCGAGGACGACTGCCGTAATTGCTGTACGAAATATGAGTATATTACTTTGCAGTTTTCCTTAGTTTTAGATGATAATAGGTTTATTCTTTGATTTTCGTTAGAAATATGAAGAATTCTTACAAGAATCGTTTACTAATAAGATATTTTCGAAACAGCAAACAAAGAGAACAAAGCTCTGCCAATTTGCGAATTTATCACTATTGCATGAAAATAATAAAAATATTAATGGCTACGGGACCAGACAATAGAACTTGTATTTTGTACTGTTGATAAAGGATTTTTTTACTTTCAGTATCGAAAGTCACATTATGTATATAATAGCAGATTGCAATAATTTGTCTAGGGAAAGATTTCAGGTGTTTAAGCTTAATATTGCAATACTATATATATATATATATATATATATATATATATATATATATATATATATATATATATATATATATATATATATATATATATATATATATATATATATATATATATATATATATATATATATAATCAAGGATTTGTGATGCACCTATTTTTTTATGTTTATATTAGAAACCAATGTAAATAGGACGGCGTTCATATCAGTGCCTAATGTATGCCAGACATCACCTAACAGAAACTGCAACTAATGCTGACTTTCATCTCACCATATCCACGGTAGCCCCCTTTTATGGTTACCTTGAATAAGTGGCAAATATACAGAAAAGCTACTTATGCCTCAGCATTCTATTCTACAATCTACTCCCTACGACAGCTGGAGGACGTCACATAAAAAAATAATAAAGAGATGCTGATAGGCGACCTTTTCTATGATCTGGATCGAATTCGAGAGACATGACTTTTAAAACATTGTACCCATTTAAATGATAGTTTTATACAAAAGTATTCACAAATCCATTGACGACTATATTGTTTTCATATTACATAAATCAACAGTAATGTTAAAATGCAGCATCTAAAAAAGTAGCTATCTATTGATAATATTGATATTTTTAGATACATAAATTATGTTTTTTTTTAGTATTCTAGTTGATTTTTAAATACACAGTGGAGTTTAAATTGCGTACAAAATTTTAAGGAATGATTCTACCCATTAAATAGATCACAAAAAAACATATTTTTTTATTTGATAAAAAAGTCCAAAAACAAAAATAAATAATATTAAGTTTTGGATTGTTTTGAGACTTTATTTTATCGAATAAAAAAAAATGTTTTTATGATCTATTTAATGGGTAGAATCACCCCTTAACATTTTGTGCGCATTTAAAATTCCACGGTGTATATTTTGACTACTTATATAATCTAATTGTATCAGTTCAAGAATATTTTAAATTATTTTAATCAGTTTAAATGATAATGAACTCATTATATTTTCCATTCGTCTTTACATGTAAGAGACTCAAACTAGTATCAAGCAAAATCTTTTAATAACTACCTGTTAATTACAGTATCTTGTATATGACTACCTTTAGTATATTGTAACACATTCGAGAGTGGTAAATTCGCTAATTGGATACGAATGTAATGTAATGTATGTTATATTATAGGAAAAATAAGTTAAAAAAAATAATCCCAAAATCTTCACAGCGCAAGTAATCTTCTGTCCCTCTCACTCATTTTTTATACATTTTTTTAAATATTGTTTCGCGTGCTACCTTTTTTTTAAAAGAAACTTTAGCCAAAATAGCTTGAAGTGCCTATCTCTGCATGTTGGCTACCGAACTTTGTCTATCCTTATTTGGCTGGCTATTGTTATCAGAACTATATTGGGTCACCGCTCCAAACAAACATGTGCATCCCGGACCTCTTCTTTGTACTATTTTGCCTTGAATTATTAAATTATTATTATTATTATTAGGGTTTACAGATAGGCAGCATAATTGATGTTATGTCTGAATTTAACACTGAGTTTAATTACATTTTTTTTTTTAATGTACGTCATCTAGTCTATTTTTGAATATATCTAGTGCCAACACTACACGCAATCTTCAGCAGGTAAACTGTACCACTGGTCCACAGTTCGGTTGAATAGGAAACGTTTTCTGGGATTGGTGTAGAATCATGCTTTCTCCAGTTCGAAGTCAAGTCCTCGCAGATGGGGCATGTGGTTCCGCTTGAAGATTAAAGACAACTCGGGACAATTATAGCATCCACTGAGAAGCTTATACGTCTCAATGAGGTCACCCCTGATTCAACGATCCTTGAGTGTGGTCAGTTGCAATCTGCGGAGTCTTTCTGAGTATTCTAGATTTTTAAAACCCATTGACATCTTAGTCACTCTACGCTGAACTCTCTCGAGGAGATCCTAATCTTTCACAAAGTAAGGATTCCATATCTGGAAGGGAAAGCCAAACTTTAACATTGGCCTTATGTAGTTTGCATGCGTAATGTTGTATAATTCGGGCTGAGGCATGATATGAGCGAAGTTTTTGAGTTTGCGGTTCTTCCTTGTTGTCGATATTTCTATATTCTCGCTCAAAAGCTTTAGAACATCTTCATTTCTGACCGTCAACCCAGCTTATACGTAGTACCCTCCAATAGATCCACATTTCAGGGCGTCAAGCTTTCTTAGTAGTATGTCTGTAAGTGTCTAGCCTGCAAGTGTGTGAAACATCTTTATTAGGACACTTTTACAGTTTTAATAATTTTGGAAACTGACAAATATTTTTATAAGAGATGAATAAGAATGTATAAAGCATAAATAATAAAATGCTAAATATTAAATAAAAAAATATAATAGAAATAAATTATATAAGTAGGACCATTTATTTGTGTAATTACAGTGTATAATAATAATATAGTTATATTATGTAATAATATATTATGTATTCATATATAAGTAATACATGGCTGCTGACATTGAAATAGTGAACCCAGCCATGCCATGCGAGTTGGCTCATTCTTTGGGTATTTTTACCCTTTTTTTTTAAACTCGTTCTACAGATCTTCTTCATTTGTTGGAGCTCTATCTTTTTTTTTATTCTCTAAATATTACCAAAATTGCTCAATTAAATTATGATCGGGACTCGGCCAATCAAACAAATCAAGGACCCTAGCAAATTTCTTTGCTCGTTTTTTAAAATCATTTTTTATGTGTCCTTGGGGTTGTTGTCTTATTGCAGGATAAAATTATTCTTAATCAAGCGGCGTCGAGATGGAATTGCATAATGCCCTAATATTTTCATGTAACGATCTACATTCAGTCTCTCATGAATTATGGCCAAGGGTAATACCCAATTCGCTGAAAAATACCCCCTTACCCTTGTAGAGCCTTGCTAGAGCCATGCTTAACTAATGCAGCCAAACACGGATCTTTATATTTTTTATTTATTTTGTTTATTCACAAGTAAAAGTAATAAAGATATTACCGTAACTATACAAATAGAATGACACATAATATTAGCTATAATATAAGAATGAATAATTAATAGCTTGCAATTTAAACCAGTGAGCGTTAACGGTAAAAATATCGAAATCTGGTGCCATCGAGTGAATATCATTTAAGCGCCGCAAAGCACGCGCCAACAAGTTCCACCACGTAAGGTTAGTGCACGAGAACGGCTCCGCGAAAAGATGGTGCGATAGAGCACGAAGATAATTATTTGGTATGAAAAGATCCACTTTGGCTCTTAAGCCAAGAAGGGTTATCAGTTTTACCACTAATTTGATTGAAAACATAAGACATGGTCAGCATTTCTCTTCTGAGACAGAGAGAATTATAGCCAACCATGCCTGTGATAAATGCAGTCGGATACAGTGCAGTCGGATACAAATGCTGTCGGATACAAATGCAGTCGGATAAATGCAGTCCGAAATGCAGTCGGATATATTGTGCTCCGTGGGGCGTCTGCAAACGAAATGGCGGCTATTAGTTCCGAAAATTTCGAATTTTGGCGCATCGGCCAAAGGACTATTTTCCACTGCTTCTTGGTCTGAGCTTTAGGCGCTTAGGCAAAATTTCATCATCTTTGATGATTATTCTTTCGAACTAATGGTTTCCCCTTGGCCACACACACTTGAAGATTATTTAGGGTCTAGGTGTGACACAACCGATTTTTTTACTCAATATAGTTAAAAACAAATTTAAAGATTTCAATCATTTCACAGCCATCTGTTGTATAGTTGCTAAAGTAAGCTGAATTGGCTCGAAACTTTTTGTTTACTTTCTGTCACATGTCATGTCACGTCCGGGTCGCTTTTTAATTGTTTCTGTCCGTTTTCTCCAAGACCTTGGTGTCATTCCTGATTGTAGATCAATTGAGCAAGGCACCGCAATGTAATCGAATCAATCCAAAGAAATATTATTTGTACATAAATAAGAAGTATATTTCAGTTTATCTTTGAAACATTACTGTCAATAAAGGGACAGCTAGTATACTGTATTGTGAAACTTCACAATAGGCGGGTTTATTGTCGTACGACAATCTCTTACAACCAACCCTAATTTATTCAAAGAAGAATAAAGTGTTCGAGGCCTTATTCACAGTAGTGTATATGCATATTAGTATATTTTAAATTTAACTTTATTATTTCTTTATTACTACTTATTTAACTGTACGTTGACCGTTAAAAAATAAGGTATCAAAAGGTGGACTGTAAGATATCGCTATAGTGACAATTCCGCCATCTGTGCATCCATATCCTTTTAAGACTAGTTTAATCTTCAGTGTGTAATGCTGTATACTTAACACAATAAAGTTATAAGCATTCTATTCTATTATTTATTCTATAAGGCAACCCTCTCCAAAGACACTCATCGAACCAATCTTACCTTTTAGGGCTTTAGAAACATAGGTTCTCACAAAAACGTTCTGAAAATCCATTAGATTTCTTCAAATGCAAAATATTCCTCAGGATCTTCGATGCAATGGCATAACCATATAATAATGCTGCGCAACATTCTGTCCAAAACAACCATAAGAATGGTATACATGGCCTTGTGTCAGAGTATTTTGTCCTACGGAGTCGCGGCATGGGGCGCTACTACTAATGATAATCTGGATAGATTGACAAAAGCGCAGAAATTATTATTGAGAGTAATTCACAGGAAAAACCGGCGTCATCCATCTGCCTTGTTATTTTCCCAATCCCATGTGCTATCAGCTAAACAGTTATTCATTAAGCAAGCGCTTCTTGCATTCTACAAATCTAGAGATGACCACGCCCGAACTCAAAACAATCTGAACACAAGAATGTCCGCGAGTATCAATTATATAATTCCGTCAGTCAGGACAACATTTGCCCAGAGACATATATTCTACATAGCCCCAAAATTATATAATTCCCTTAGTGAAGACATGAAAAATTATCCTAACATAAAAATATTTAAAGCAAACCTTAATAGATGGCTACTTAACAAGGGATATGTAAAATCTGATCAACTTCTTTGCAACGCACGACAATTTATTTAGTATCACTTATCTATTTTTCTTAATTAAATTTTATTAAATTACAACTATAAATGTATATATTTATTACATAGCTATATTTTTTATAAAATTGGTATATTTATGTGTATATACAGGTGGTGGGTCCAAATAATTTATTTAAAAAAAACACTTCATTTCTTAAAATTGCATAAAAATATGCACATCTAGAGACGGGCCAAATTATCGCCTAGTTAGATGTGCTATTGGCAGTAAAGGTCATGTAAGATGTGTTAAACCTCCCTATATTAATTATTAAATAATTTATATAATTATTATAAGATTACATGACCTATGAATGAACTGTATACCTAATCCTATGTACCTAAATAAATAAATAAATAAATGATGTGCTCGTTGTGAGATTCCTGAAACTCAAAAGGCTCAGGTGGTTAAAACGAAGATAGGATGGAAAATGAACAGCCCCTGGAACGCATTGCTTGTGAAGAACCTGACAAGCATTGTAAGGTCGGACGACTGTGACTGCGATGAATTGATTCTGTGGTTAAAGACCTAAATGCACTCGGAGTAAACAACTGCAAAACCAGAGCCCAGGATATGGTGGAATGGAAGAAGATTCCCAACGAAACCAAGACTCACAATGAATTGTAGCGGTTATGATGATGATAATGGGTTGTTATAGGTTGTAATTATCGTTATGTATGGAAATAGGAGTTCCATACATAATGAGGCAGCTTGTAAAAAATGTCTGTCAATAATTATATGGCATTTTAATTTCCAGCAGTGTTTTGGTGTGACATAATGATAGTCATAGGTAAATTAATTGAGTACCTCAGTAACAAAGGCGGACATCTGCCATTTACTTGAAATAAAGATAAATTAGTTTATGTACGCAATTGCGCACTTTGGTATATATGTTAATGAGTGTTTGTGCGAGTTTTACAAACACAAAAACAGTTATGTAACGCACGCTGACATGCATTACCATGATACGAGGAATAAATCCCTATACGTCCAGGCATTGCACCCATCAACTACTGAATTCCAGCGTACTTCTCATTACATAAGCCTCAATTTTTATAATAAATTACCAGAAAACATGAAAAATATTGAAAATTATGACAAATTCAGGAAAGAGACGAAAAAATATTTAATTGAGAAATCCTTATATGACCTTAAGGAATTTTAATATATATATATATATATATATATATATATATATATATATATATATATATATATATATATATATATATATATATATATATATATATATATATATATATATATATATATATATATATATATATTTTTTATCAGGACCCCAGATAAGTAACTTTTCATGAATCTAATTTTATATATTATTGAAAATAATTTATATATATATATATATATATATATATATATATATATATATATATATATATATATATATATATATATATATATATATATATATATATATATATATATATATATATATATGTATATATATATATATATATACATATATATATATATATATATATATATATATATATATATATATATATATATATATATATATATATATATATATATATATATATATATATATATCTCATAAATAGGGCTTATCCTTATGCAACTTATCTTTACAAACCTTATCAAATATAACAATATTATACTGTTTTCTACAATATTTCTTTACAATTTTTTAATATTATACAATTTTATATAGGTTTACCCTATTTTGATAACATTATACAATCTTTATTATAAACTCCTCTGCCAGAAATTAAGATTGAAGTTTCTTCTTTCATTTCATTGAGCATATGGAGGTTTTTTATTTTTATTTCGATTTAATGGCTCGTTGATAACAAACTCAGCCAATTGTATCATATTTTAAATGTTGGTGGCATTCGAAATTTGAATTATTTCGTAATGTCACTTTCATTTGGAAAACGGCTTAGCCGAAGTGATCAATAGTTTAATTTTTTATTTTTTCGCTTAATTCGTCTCAATTGAAGGCATTTTGTGTTGCATAAGGATAAGCCCTATTTATGAGATATATGGATGAATAGTGATCGTTAGTCGACTGCAAAAGGACCTTTAAACTTACATTGCACCGTCGAAAGTCGTGCACATCCGTAAGTATATCTCATTCAAACATAAGCATTTCCCAATACAAGCTGGGATTTCCTTCGCTACTTTTTAAGTAGCTTTTACTAATTTTATTTTAAATAAAAACATCATCCTATAAACGGATTTCTTTACAAACCTTATCAAATATAACAATATTATACTGTTTTCTACAATATTTCTTTACAATTTTTTAATATTATACAATTTTATATAGGTTTACCCTATTTTGATAACATTATACAATCTTTATTATAAACTCCTCTGCCAGAAATTAAGATTGAAGTTTCTTCTTTCATTTCATTGAGCATATGGAGGTTTTTTATTTTTATTTCGATTTAATGGCTCGTTGATAACAAACTCAGCCAATTGTATCATATTTTAAATGTTGGTGGCATTCGAAATTTGAATTATTTCGTAATGTCACTTTCATTTGGAAAACGGCTTAGCCGAAGTGATCAATAGTTTAATTTTTTATTTTTTCGCTTAATTCGTCTCAATTGAAGGCATTTTGTGTTGCATAAGGATAAGCCCTATTTATGAGATATATGGATGAATAGTGATCGTTAGTCGACTGCAAAAGGACCTTTAAACTTACATTGCACCGTCGAAAGTCGTGCACATCCGTAAGTATATCTCATTCAAACATAAGCATTTCCCAATACAAGCTGGGATTTCCTTCGCTACTTTTTAAGTAGCTTTTACTAATTTTATTTTAAATAAAAACATCATCCTATAAACGGATTTCTTTACAAACCTTATCAAATATAACAATATTATACTGTTTTCTACAATATTTCTTTACAATTTTTTAATATTATACAATTTTATATAGGTTTACCCTATTTTGATAACATTATACAATCTTTATTATAAACTCCTCTGCCAGAAATTAAGATTGAAGTTTCTTCTTTCATTTCATTGAGCATATGGAGGTTTTTTATTTTTATTTCGATTTAATGGCTCGTTGATAACAAACTCAGCCAATTGTATCATATTTTAAATGTTGGTGGCATTCGAAATTTGAATTATTTCGTAATGTCACTTTCATTTGGAAAACGGCTTAGCCGAAGTGATCAATAGTTTAATTTTTTATTTTTTCGCTTAATTCGTCTCAATTGAAGGCATTTTGTGTTGCATAAGGATAAGCCCTATTTATGAGATATATGGATGAATAGTGATCGTTAGTCGACTGCAAAAGGACCTTTAAACTTACATTGCACCGTCGAAAGTCGTGCACATCCGTAAGTATATCTCATTCAAACATAAGCATTTCCCAATACAAGCTGGGATTTCCTTCGCTACTTTTTAAGTAGCTTTTACTAATTTTATTTTAAATAAAAACATCATCCTATAAACGGATTTCTTTACAAACCTTATCAAATATAACAATATTATACTGTTTTCTACAATATTTCTTTACAATTTTTTAATATTATACAATTTTATATAGGTTTACCCTATTTTGATAACATTATACAATCTTTATTATAAACTCCTCTGCCAGAAATTAAGATTGAAGTTTCTTCTTTCATTTCATTGAGCATATGGAGGTTTTTTTTTTTTTTTTTTTTTTTTTTTTTTTTTTTTTTTTTTTTTTATTTTTATTTCGATTTAATGGCTCGTTGATAACAAACTCAGCCAATTGTATCATATTTTAAATGTTGGTGGCATTCGAAATTTGAATTATTTCGTAATGTCACTTTCATTTGGAAAACGGCTTAGCCGAAGTGATCAATAGTTTAATTTTTTATTTTTTCGCTTAATTCGTCTCAATTGAAGGCATTTTGTGTTGCATAAGGATAAGCCCTATTTATGAGATATATGGATGAATAGTGATCGTTAGTCGACTGCAAAAGGACCTTTAAACTTACATTGCACCGTCGAAAGTCGTGCACATCCGTAAGTATATCTCATTCAAACATAAGCATTTCCCAATACAAGCTGGGATTTCCTTCGCTACTTTTTAAGTAGCTTTTACTAATTTTATTTTAAATAAAAACATCATCCTATAAACGGATTTCTTTACAAACCTTATCAAATATAACAATATTATACTGTTTTCTACAATATTTCTTTACAATTTTTTAATATTATACAATTTTATATAGGTTTACCCTATTTTGATAACATTATACAATCTTTATTATAAACTCCTCTGCCAGAAATTAAGATTGAAGTTTCTTCTTTCATTTCATTGAGCATATGGAGGTTTTTTATTTTTATTTCGATTTAATGGCTCGTTGATAACAAACTCAGCCAATTGTATCATATTTTAAATGTTGGTGGCATTCGAAATTTGAATTATTTCGTAATGTCACTTTCATTTGGAAAACGGCTTAGCCGAAGTGATCAATAGTTTAATTTTTTATTTTTTCGCTTAATTCGTCTCAATTGAAGGCATTTTGTGTTGCATAAGGATAAGCCCTATTTATGAGATATATGGATGAATAGTGATCGTTAGTCGACTGCAAAAGGACCTTTAAACTTACATTGCACCGTCGAAAGTCGTGCACATCCGTAAGTATATCTCATTCAAACATAAGCATTTCCCAATACAAGCTGGGATTTCCTTCGCTACTTTTTAAGTAGCTTTTACTAATTTTATTTTAAATAAAAACATCATCCTATAAACGGATTTCTTTACAAACCTTATCAAATATAACAATATTATACTGTTTTCTACAATATTTCTTTACAATTTTTTAATATTATACAATTTTATATAGGTTTACCCTATTTTGATAACATTATACAATCTTTATTATAAACTCCTCTGCCAGAAATTAAGATTGAAGTTTCTTCTTTCATTTCATTGAGCATATGGAGGTTTTTTATTTTTATTTCGATTTAATGGCTCGTTGATAACAAACTCAGCCAATTGTATCATATTTTAAATGTTGGTGGCATTCGAAATTTGAATTATTTCGTAATGTCACTTTCATTTGGAAAACGGCTTAGCCGAAGTGATCAATAGTTTAATTTTTTATTTTTTCGCTTAATTCGTCTCAATTGAAGGCATTTTGTGTTGCATAAGGATAAGCCCTATTTATGAGATATATGGATGAATAGTGATCGTTAGTCGACTGCAAAAGGACCTTTAAACTTACATTGCACCGTCGAAAGTCGTGCACATCCGTAAGTATATCTCATTCAAACATAAGCATTTCCCAATACAAGCTGGGATTTCCTTCGCTACTTTTTAAGTAGCTTTTACTAATTTTATTTTAAATAAAAACATCATCCTATAAACGGATTTCTTTACAAACCTTATCAAATATAACAATATTATACTGTTTTCTACAATATTTCTTTACAATTTTTTAATATTATACAATTTTATATAGGTTTACCCTATTTTGATAACATTATACAATCTTTATTATAAACTCCTCTGCCAGAAATTAAGATTGAAGTTTCTTCTTTCATTTCATTGAGCATATGGAGGTTTTTTATTTTTATTTCGATTTAATGGCTCGTTGATAACAAACTCAGCCAATTGTATCATATTTTAAATGTTGGTGGCATTCGAAATTTGAATTATTTCGTAATGTCACTTTCATTTGGAAAACGGCTTAGCCGAAGTGATCAATAGTTTAATTTTTTATTTTTTCGCTTAATTCGTCTCAATTGAAGGCATTTTGTGTTGCATAAGGATAAGCCCTATTTATGAGATATATGGATGAATAGTGATCGTTAGTCGACTGCAAAAGGACCTTTAAACTTACATTGCACCGTCGAAAGTCGTGCACATCCGTAAGTATATCTCATTCAAACATAAGCATTTCCCAATACAAGCTGGGATTTCCTTCGCTACTTTTTAAGTAGCTTTTACTAATTTTATTTTAAATAAAAACATCATCCTATAAACGGATTTCTTTACAAACCTTATCAAATATAACAATATTATACTGTTTTCTACAATATTTCTTTACAATTTTTTAATATTATACAATTTTATATAGGTTTACCCTATTTTGATAACATTATACAATCTTTATTATAAACTCCTCTGCCAGAAATTAAGATTGAAGTTTCTTCTTTCATTTCATTGAGCATATGGAGGTTTTTTATTTTTATTTCGATTTAATGGCTCGTTGATAACAAACTCAGCCAATTGTATCATATTTTAAATGTTGGTGGCATTCGAAATTTGAATTATTTCGTAATGTCACTTTCATTTGGAAAACGGCTTAGCCGAAGTGATCAATAGTTTAATTTTTTATTTTTTCGCTTAATTCGTCTCAATTGAAGGCATTTTGTGTTGCATAAGGATAAGCCCTATTTATGAGATATATGGATGAATAGTGATCGTTAGTCGACTGCAAAAGGACCTTTAAACTTACATTGCACCGTCGAAAGTCGTGCACATCCGTAAGTATATCTCATTCAAACATAAGCATTTCCCAATACAAGCTGGGATTTCCTTCGCTACTTTTTAAGTAGCTTTTACTAATTTTATTTTAAATAAAAACATCATCCTATAAACGGATTTCTTTACAAACCTTATCAAATATAACAATATTATACTGTTTTCTACAATATTTCTTTACAATTTTTTAATATTATACAATTTTATATAGGTTTACCCTATTTTGATAACATTATACAATCTTTATTATAAACTCCTCTGCCAGAAATTAAGATTGAAGTTTCTTCTTTCATTTCATTGAGCATATGGAGGTTTTTTATTTTTATTTCGATTTAATGGCTCGTTGATAACAAACTCAGCCAATTGTATCATATTTTAAATGTTGGTGGCATTCGAAATTTGAATTATTTCGTAATGTCACTTTCATTTGGAAAACGGCTTAGCCGAAGTGATCAATAGTTTAATTTTTTATTTTTTCGCTTAATTCGTCTCAATTGAAGGCATTTTGTGTTGCATAAGGATAAGCCCTATTTATGAGATATATGGATGAATAGTGATCGTTAGTCGACTGCAAAAGGACCTTTAAACTTACATTGCACCGTCGAAAGTCGTGCACATCCGTAAGTATATCTCATTCAAACATAAGCATTTCCCAATACAAGCTGGGATTTCCTTCGCTACTTTTTAAGTAGCTTTTACTAATTTTATTTTAAATAAAAACATCATCCTATAAACGGATTTCTTTACAAACCTTATCAAATATAACAATATTATACTGTTTTCTACAATATTTCTTTACAATTTTTTAATATTATACAATTTTATATAGGTTTACCCTATTTTGATAACATTATACAATCTTTATTATAAACTCCTCTGCCAGAAATTAAGATTGAAGTTTCTTCTTTCATTTCATTGAGCATATGGAGGTTTTTTATTTTTATTTCGATTTAATGGCTCGTTGATAACAAACTCAGCCAATTGTATCATATTTTAAATGTTGGTGGCATTCGAAATTTGAATTATTTCGTAATGTCACTTTCATTTGGAAAACGGCTTAGCCGAAGTGATCAATAGTTTAATTTTTTATTTTTTCGCTTAATTCGTCTCAATTGAAGGCATTTTGTGTTGCATAAGGATAAGCCCTATTTATGAGATATATGGATGAATAGTGATCGTTAGTCGACTGCAAAAGGACCTTTAAACTTACATTGCACCGTCGAAAGTCGTGCACATCCGTAAGTATATCTCATTCAAACATAAGCATTTCCCAATACAAGCTGGGATTTCCTTCGCTACTTTTTAAGTAGCTTTTACTAATTTTATTTTAAATAAAAACATCATCCTATAAACGGATTTCTTTACAAACCTTATCAAATATAACAATATTATACTGTTTTCTACAATATTTCTTTACAATTTTTTAATATTATACAATTTTATATAGGTTTACCCTATTTTGATAACATTATACAATCTTTATTATAAACTCCTCTGCCAGAAATTAAGATTGAAGTTTCTTCTTTCATTTCATTGAGCATATGGAGGTTTTTTATTTTTATTTCGATTTAATGGCTCGTTGATAACAAACTCAGCCAATTGTATCATATTTTAAATGTTGGTGGCATTCGAAATTTGAATTATTTCGTAATGTCACTTTCATTTGGAAAACGGCTTAGCCGAAGTGATCAATAGTTTAATTTTTTATTTTTTCGCTTAATTCGTCTCAATTGAAGGCATTTTGTGTTGCATAAGGATAAGCCCTATTTATGAGATATATGGATGAATAGTGATCGTTAGTCGACTGCAAAAGGACCTTTAAACTTACATTGCACCGTCGAAAGTCGTGCACATCCGTAAGTATATCTCATTCAAACATAAGCATTTCCCAATACAAGCTGGGATTTCCTTCGCTACTTTTTAAGTAGCTTTTACTAATTTTATTTTAAATAAAAACATCATCCTATAAACGGATTTCTTTACAAACCTTATCAAATATAACAATATTATACTGTTTTCTACAATATTTCTTTACAATTTTTTAATATTATACAATTTTATATAGGTTTACCCTATTTTGATAACATTATACAATCTTTATTATAAACTCCTCTGCCAGAAATTAAGATTGAAGTTTCTTCTTTCATTTCATTGAGCATATGGAGGTTTTTTATTTTTATTTCGATTTAATGGCTCGTTGATAACAAACTCAGCCAATTGTATCATATTTTAAATGTTGGTGGCATTCGAAATTTGAATTATTTCGTAATGTCACTTTCATTTGGAAAACGGCTTAGCCGAAGTGATCAATAGTTTAATTTTTTATTTTTTCGCTTAATTCGTCTCAATTGAAGGCATTTTGTGTTGCATAAGGATAAGCCCTATTTATGAGATATATGGATGAATAGTGATCGTTAGTCGACTGCAAAAGGACCTTTAAACTTACATTGCACCGTCGAAAGTCGTGCACATCCGTAAGTATATCTCATTCAAACATAAGCATTTCCCAATACAAGCTGGGATTTCCTTCGCTACTTTTTAAGTAGCTTTTACTAATTTTATTTTAAATAAAAACATCATCCTATAAACGGATTTCTTTACAAACCTTATCAAATATAACAATATTATACTGTTTTCTACAATATTTCTTTACAATTTTTTAATATTATACAATTTTATATAGGTTTACCCTATTTTGATAACATTATACAATCTTTATTATAAACTCCTCTGCCAGAAATTAAGATTGAAGTTTCTTCTTTCATTTCATTGAGCATATGGAGGTTTTTTATTTTTATTTCGATTTAATGGCTCGTTGATAACAAACTCAGCCAATTGTATCATATTTTAAATGTTGGTGGCATTCGAAATTTGAATTATTTCGTAATGTCACTTTCATTTGGAAAACGGCTTAGCCGAAGTGATCAATAGTTTAATTTTTTATTTTTTCGCTTAATTCGTCTCAATTGAAGGCATTTTGTGTTGCATAAGGATAAGCCCTATTTATGAGATATATGGATGAATAGTGATCGTTAGTCGACTGCAAAAGGACCTTTAAACTTACATTGCACCGTCGAAAGTCGTGCACATCCGTAAGTATATCTCATTCAAACATAAGCATTTCCCAATACAAGCTGGGATTTCCTTCGCTACTTTTTAAGTAGCTTTTACTAATTTTATTTTAAATAAAAACATCATCCTATAAACGGATTTCTTTACAAACCTTATCAAATATAACTATATATATATATATATATATATATATATATATATATATATATATATATATATATATATATATATATATATATATATATATATATATATATATATATATATATATATATATATATATATATATATATATAATAATTTAATATAGAGTAATTTAACTGTTTTTCTTTTTTATTTGAGAAGTTTATCAACACTGCTTTGCTTGAATTGGCGACATCGGGTTCACTCATTGACTTCAAAAAGTGTTTCGCTTGTTGGATCCTCCATTTTTGTTCTACAGTCACTTTAAAGAATGCGCGTGGTGTCATCTGCAAGTTGGACAGTCTTGGCACAAGTTATGTTAGTTGCTAAATCGTTACAATAGAGTTTGAAGAGGAGAAGTCCTAATGTTGAGCCCTGAGGCACACCGATGTTTACTATTTCACAACTCGATTGCTCAGCCTTTTCCTCAATTCCATCAATTATTTTAATCTCCACCACTTGCTGCCTGTTTTGTGGGTACGATTTGATCACTGAATTGGCCACTCCTCTAATTCCATAATGGTTTAGCTTTTCTACCAGGGTATTGATGTTTATACAGTCGAATGCTTTGCTTAGATCGCAGAACTTTTATACACTTTTTTTTATACACTGTTAGCTTAGATCGCAGAACTTTTTATACACTTTTTTTTTAAAATTTGAAATGTAATTTCATTTGTAGAAATACTATTTTTTGTAATTTCGTAATGCTATTATATATATAATATTTTTTCGTAATGTAATTTCTATACCCAGATCGGGTTTATGAAAATAAAATTTTCTTATTTCTTATTTCTTAATATTTTAGGTTTTATTTTGTTTAATACTCCAGAAATTATATTGTGAGGTAACTGATATCAATGTCTTTCGATAAATGAGTAAAATTATATTTTAAAAACCCAAATGTCCATCCAGACATATCTTAAAATATACAGTTTGAAACCAAACTCATGGGTAGGAATTCGTTTTTGAAACCAATACAGACATTTTAGTTTAGAAAAAGTCGTATTGCTGTCTGGTTTTGAAATGAATGAACCTCCCAATTGAAAAGAAGCTTTATTAGAATTCACTTCTAAGTCAATTTTGATTTGTGTGTCAGATGTCCGCCTTTGATACTAAAATATTCAATTATAACCACTAGCTTATCACTAGGAATACCTGCCAAGGCGAAGTGCTATTCTAAATTAGCTAGAGCGTCTGCAGAGTATTTTCATTCATTATATTCATATTTTAGTGTGTACTTTTTCCACGTGTTTATTCTAGGTTCTAGGTAGCTTATAAACTAATTAAACTTAATGGTGCACAGAGCGTACCATGTTATAAAAAAATCGGTTGTGTCACCCCAAGACTTTCCCGGTAAGCAGTCAAGAAATCAAAAATCAAAATCAAAATGTTCTTAATTCATATAGAAAACAATTAAATATTTTAAATTTATGTTCTTATGATGCGTCCAAGCCTTACTCCCAAGCCGTTTTGTCATTTACATAATCAGATATTGTATAGTATGCTTTTGTAGACAATTTGGCTTTGATGGTGGCTTTAAACTTAATTACAGATAGTTCTCTAATAGTATAAGGAAGTTTGTTATAGAATCGTATACATTGTCCCAAAAAAGAATTGTTGTGGAGACGAGTAGCACGTACAACAAGGTTATGCTTATGTTTAGTATTAACATTATGAGTGTCGCTTTTTTTTTGTCAACTTGTCAATATTCTTGTGGACTTACAACAGATTTTCGTATGTATATTGTGATCTCTGAATTTTGTTCTAAGGGAAACCCGAGGACCGAGTTTATATATAGCTCTTGCAGCACGTTTCTGTAGTATAAATATGTTATTGATGTCCGCACAGCTTCCCCAGAGAAGAATCCCATTGGACATAATTTTATGAAAGTAACTAAAATATACTATTCTTGCTGTATCTACATCAGTCAGCCGCCTGCTTGTACGGTTTGTACCTGCTTAACATTAGGTGTAGAAAATTTAATTACCTACTTTGTTTTTTTTTCATTTAATAGTAGGTTATTTCCATTAAACCAATGGACAACTTTTGAGAGTGCATTGTTTTTGAGAGTGCACACCCCCCTCCCCATGCGTAAACTCCCTTATTCCGCAACCCCCTCCCCTCCCCCCCACCCCCGGCCATTTCCCACCTGCCGGGAAATGCCTTAACGTTATCCCCGAAATGCCTTAGTTATTGCCTTAACGTTATCCCAACGGAAAATGGTGACCCTGCCGGGAATCGAACCCGGAACTTTTCAATTTAAGATCAGGCGACCTTACCACTATGGCACCGTCTATATGTTTATTTATTTATATGTACATATATGTGACATGTTTTTATGTACGAGTGTATGTGAGTGTAACATGTTTGTGTGTTTTTTGTTATTGCATTTGATCGACAGAATCGAAAATGCAATTACGTTAATTATATCGCAACGGAAGAATAAAAGAAACAATAGACAGGCTTAGTATATGGTTCCAAGTTAATAAATTGTCACTTAACGTAAATAAATCAAAATCAATATGCTTCTCTTTGCGGCCGTCTGATTATAACGAAATAGACGTATACTTTGGGTCTGACCAACTAGAAAATGTCTCCTCCACGAAATTTCTCGGATTAGAAATCGATCAAAAATTACAATGGTCTGATCACTTAAATGATCTCAGTAAAAAATTGTGCAGTGCCATATTCGCCATTAGAAAGATAAGAAGTTTATGCGGTTTTGAAGCAGCTAAATCCGTTTATTTTGCATATTTCCACTCCCTAATAACGTATGGCCTACTGTTTTGGGGAATGGCACCAGACTCAAAAAGAATTTTTCTCCTCTAGAAAAGAGCGGTACGCAGTTTATATAGAGTCTCACCAAGAAGTTCTTGTAAGCCGCTATTTGTAAAATCAGGAATAATGACTCTATTTTCTTCTTACATCTACCAAAATATTATGTACGCTCGTAGACACCTAACAGAAGCTCCGGTGAATAGTGATTTTCATCATCACGATACGAGGAATAAATCCAATCTCCACATAAACCGACAGCGACTTAGCAAAGTGCGAAACAGTTTTATTCACCAAAATTTGTCCTTCTATAATAAGATTCCAGAGCAAATGAAAAGCCTTGGAGAGGACCAATTTAAAAAGATAATTATACATAATTTGGTAAGAAACCCAATTTATGGTATAAGGGAGTTTGAAAATTCTGAGTTTATTTTCCATGTTGATGATTAATGAAATGCGTAAAGTTTTAAACATAATGGTATTATGATAGCTGACATTCTAATTTTCATATAATTAAATTCATTTAAAAAAAAAAATACGAAGGCATATTGCTGGATTGGCAATAAAATATATATTTTTTGATTATTCAACATAGAATTTGCATTTCTATTTTAATATATTATTCTCCCTGACTCATCACATTAGCATATTTTGATTATTTGTATGTAGGTAATATTGAATATAATATTACAGCCATGACAACTATCACGATAGTTATGTTTATAATAATGAAATTTTTAGCATTTAATTTTGTGACGCATCCAAGTGTAGGAATGCCTATCTACTGGAGTAGTTGATTGTATTGTATTGTATTGTATTGAAAATGGTGACCCAGCCGGGAATCTTACAATCTAAAATCAAGCGACCTAATAGTCTAGTCAAATTAGGGTTTCAACTCGGAATGAGAGATAATACGCTGGAAAATTGTATACACCTTCATTTAGGCGTTCTATAAGTTGTCTCAAAAGTCTCATAAAATCTCGTGTCTGCGTCGTGAGTTATTCAAGGTCAAAGGTCACAAAATCGGTTTTTCGCGATTATCTAGGTTTCTATAGCTCCAATGATGTTAAAATCTATGATAAAAACGTAGAGCTCAACCGTTTTTAGCCATAAATACGGTAGTTCAAGGTCAACTGTGAATCTCGGTGAATAACGCCCTAAATAAAGCTATTAAATCATTAAATTATGATTAACAATGAATAATTTGTATTATTTATTCACCGAGATTCACAGTTGACCTTGAACTACAGTATTTATGGCTGAGCGCTGCGCGCTCTCCGCCCTCTATCTCAAAAATGGTTAAGCGCATAAAAAGATGTTTGATACAAAATTTGTCGCAAATCGTATGCTCTACATTTTTTGTCATAGATGTTAACATCATTGGAGCTATAGAAACCTAGATAATCGCGGAAAACCAATTTTGGAGACCTTTGACCTTGAATAACTTTCGACGCAGACACGATATTTTATGAGACTTTTGAGACAACGTATACCAATTTCCAGCTTATTATCTCTCATTCCGAGATTTGCCCCCTTTTTTTGTTGCTAAAGTGACTGCACTATAACCACTATACCACTGACCCGCGTGATCCTTATCGATGTGTAATAAAGAGTATTTTCTTTTACTTAATTTAATTACAAAATCCAGCATTCTGAATAAGAGAGGTAAGACAGGTTTTCCGTGTTACTAATACCCGCTGCCCCAAAGCACTACTCCATCAATCTCTCTGCGGCCAATTTCCGTATTCATTGGCAATTAGTTGGAATATAAATAAAACGCCGCTTCTACCAACTGAATTTATGTGTTTAATTTCACCTGGTTCCCGATGTGTCCGCATGGATTGGGATTCATTCATTCATTCATTTATTCATTCATTCATTCATTCATGATTCATAATGGTTTTCTATGAATTGGTAACGATTACATTACATTGTAGTCGTGTCCAATTGGCGGATTAAAAGCGATCTTGGACGTGTCAAGGGGGCCTGTTTCACGTTGTACACTAAGACCCATGTGTTTAGGGTCGGCCAAACGCACGGGTCGACACCCATCCGGCGGCCTCCACGTAGAAGTGCGAGCCCGGATAGGACTCTGGCCTGCGGGCCAGTTTCTCCTAGGGCGCCTCTGGGCGCTCCTGGACGGTTTGCGCACCGTGCGGCGTCAGTCAATCGATTGTGCATTCCTATTGATAGCCGGGGGAGTCGGGAAACGGTTTTGTTGTTCGCCTCCATATTCCAAGCGGAGGTTTACGCCATTATTGAATGTGCGGATATCAACCTCCATAAGAACTACGCCAACCACCGTATCTATATCCACTCGGATAGCAAAGCAGCTCTTATGGCACTAGCCTCGAATACCATTAATTCAAACTAGTGCAAAACTGTATATCACTACAGAATTCCATGAGAGAAAAGAACAGGGTAATTCTAAGATGGGTTCCCGGCCATGCAGGAATCGAGGGAAATGAAAAAGCCGACGAACTTGCTAGGACGGGAGCAAAGGAACGTTATACGGCCCTGAACCTTGGTGTGGCGTACCAAAAAGCCTTGCAAACCTAATGCTCAAACAAATGTGTTTAGAACAATCCGTCAACCACTGGAACAACACGCCAGGGTTGAATCATTCCAAAGACGACCGTAAGACGGCCCGTGAGGCTCTATCGCTAAATAGGAACAATCTACGCATACTGGTGAGGGCGCTCACGGGGCATTGTGGCCTGAGCAAACACATGTTCAACCTCAAGCTCAGAGACACAAAAATGTGCAGGTTCTGCCAAGGGACAGAGGAAACTCCCCGGCACCTCATGTGCGAGTGTGGCCCGCTGATGCGTAAAAGATTGTCACCCACTTGGGTGGTCACTACCTCCAACCTGAGGAGGTAAAACAATCTGGCGCCAAAAGCCTGCTGCGGTTCTTAAATGACACGAGGCTTAGCGTAGAACTATAGTAGGTGGCGAACACAATAGATCAGCAATGGTCGCAGTGTTACAAGGCTCATAAAGACCTTAGAAAAGCCCCACTCAACAAATAAAAAAAAAATAAATAACTAAAAATAATAACTAAAAGTCCAAATAGAATCGAAAAGGCAAAATAGAAATCAAAGAGCGAAACCTAGTTCCAAAGACCTAGTTTCTTTCCGGGACAAAGAATTGGCAACAGGAGCATTCATGAGTGTCAATGACTACGGGCGAATCCGCCACCGAGGGAGTTATAACGACATCGAGCCATTCTGTCTTCCATGGAGTGAACGTAAATACTTTGCGGACAATACAATCTAAAGTAAAGCTACGCTAACAGCTTGTAAGAGTCCAACGTCTTACCATGAGAAACTGGAATGTACAACCAGCGGGCCGACCTCGCGCCCTTACTACCAGGCTTGGACGAATTTCTCCATCCTCCAGTCTAATCACGGATTCGAGGTTGCTTGTGCGGCGTGTACCTGACGTACAAGCCGTGCGGCTTGTGCGACCTCGAATACATGACCAGACTGTAGGATGGAGAAATTCTACCAATTGTTTCGTGCAGCTTGGGCCACAAGATCTATTTTGTTCTCGGATCGGCTCAACTCACGATTCAGCTCCTATTCAGAAGCCTCCTCGAGTGGAGCCTACCCCGGGTAAGACTCTCGCGTCACAGGCCTCACGGCAAGTGGACTTGTTTCACCGGGTGGGATTGCATCCCGGCGCTACTGGGCGACGCCTATCGGTTGTGCACTCTGACTAATTGCTGAAGGAGTTTGGAGACTATGGAAATATACTGTCTCCTAAGCAGCGGGGGTGGATGTTGACCTGTCGTCGACCACTCTTGAAATTAACATTAGGCTAGCTTATGCTGAATTCAGAACCGGGCAAAAGATGCCTTTGGTCCGCGATAGATACAAACTGAATCACCGCTGAATGACGGCAGATAGAAGTCGCGCCAGCGACTTCGTATTCGTAACCAGTCGGGAGGTTGGAGGTATCCTGATGGGGGTTGGTAAAAACCCGGGTTTTATCAAAAAATATCTGCCCACTGGCTTATTTCGGTTTTTATCGGTTATTTTCGGGCTTTTTTGGGGAATTTCGGTTTTTTTCGGAGTTAATGAGAATTTTAAATTAATATATTTTAATTTTACATTTAATTTTCTTTTATTACCATTTCATTGCATTTCTTCTCCCAATCCAAATCTATTTACTACTGAATAAAGTTGTAACAGTACCATGAAGGGAATTTATTCGAAAATCGTTATTGTCAGTTGTCTGGGAGGTCTCCTTTATTTTCACAACAGGATAAGAGTTAACACTAACAACCGCTAGTGGCGCTGTTTTGGCGCGAAAGCATTGAGAAGTAGTGCTGGCAGCGTTTCGGCGCGAAAGTATTGAGTAGTAGTGCAAACGATTTTAGAACTAAATAGTGTATATTGAAGTGTGTATAAGGGTCTTTATCGCTTGAAGAGTATTGTAATCGTTTTGTAATAAATCAAGTTGAGTGTTCTACCGTGTTTTTGCATCTGCTGCCTATCCATGTAACAATATTATCCATAAGTTATCTTATAAATCATGCCAAAAGTAGTCGGCATTACACTTGTCCGGCCAGTTCTGCATCAATTGAAAGACTTCTCAACATTTGGAATGGTTTGGAGTAAATTACGGAACAGACTGGGTGTGTCAAAATACATCCTTTTTTTCTTTTTGATAAAATATAATATAAATGCTATATCCGTTCATTGATTTAATTATTATAAACAAGTATTTTTTCAAAAACCCACGGGTTTTTTCAGGTGGGTTTTACCCAATTTAACCCAGTGGGTTTTTTCGGGTTGGGGAAAATCAAGCCAACCCTGCTAATTCCAGACGGGAGATATCCTTCCAAAACGGATACTTTTCCGAGGGACACGCCGTAAGGCGTCGGCCTTTGTAGGGCATCGCCGTAAGGCGTCGGGCATGTTGGCTTAGCTAGACACAGGAGTTACGCTCACTTCACAGGAGTTACGTTCAAACTCTATACGTTTTTCAATTGGCATTTTCGTCGTTCTTTGAACAGCCCTTTTTTTGGGTAATTATTCAAAAAGTAGTTGAAAAATCGTTGGTTTCTTTGCAATAGATTTCTTAATAAAAATGCTTGTTTACATTTTACAATAGTCGTAGGAACAATTTGACGTATCACGCACGCTTTTTGGGTTTCAGTTTTTTTTTTACTTGAACGTACGGGATACGTTTTGTTGCGTACGGGCGGTAATATAGCGCACGTATCACGTAGGGGAGATATGTACAAAATGACATACATGGACAAAACGACATAGTGCCCTTTGCGCGGGAACTGCCAGGTATTCCTTTCTCAAATCGATCGCTAGAGGCGCGGGACGAGGCGTCCGCAATCATGCGAGCGCGTCAGTTCCCCCCGCGCACGCGGCTGCGTTTGACGTGGCATAACAGAATTTGTGTATTGGCGAGTTTTTTTTGTATGCAGTTCGTATTTACGCAGGTAAGTGTTTTCATCGTATTTCTTGTACATACTTGATGGAGTGCTGTTATTTGAAGTCCATTGCGTCAGCTTATAGTGCGTTTTCGTGTTTATTTCTGTTATAAAATATATATTTTATTGTTGAAAAATGTTATGCTGCTATGGACAAAATGACATAGACTGACTAGGGACAAAATGGCATAGTATGTCATTTTGTACATACATATGGACAAAATGACATACTACAAGATGGTGATTATAAAACTTTAGGTCCACCGGGTTGTTTGGAAGAAATTGCCTAAGGCAATAAGTCTGCCCTTGCGACTATGAAGTCGCACAAAGATTATTATTATTATTATTATTTAATTTTGATATTTTGTTCTAGTTTGCGGGAAAATGCCGCGCAACTATCAACGAACATCCACGCGGCAAAATTGGAACGATGAATCAATGGCGAAAGCAATGGATGCTGTCAAGAATAAGAAGATGGGATGGCTTTTGGCTTCAAAAACCTTTGGTGTTCCCCAAGCAACATTGAGACGCCATGCTTTAGGTCATAATAAGATGCTAAAGCCAAATGCCAAGGGACTGGGGAGATTCAAAACAACTTTTCCCAAGGAAGTTGAACGAAAACTAATCCAGCATTTGAAAACTCTGGAAACAAGGCTGTTCGGCTTAACATGCAAAGACGTGCAAGAGCTAGCTTACCAGATGGCAGAAAATTATGGATTCGAAAATTCATTCAACAAAGAGAAGAGAATAGCCGGTCAAGAATGGTTATCTGGGTTCCGGAAAAGAAACCCCGATATAAAACTACGAAAACCAGAGCCGACATCTGCAGCAAGAGCGCAAGCTTTTAATAAGCCTCAAATTCAGCGGTTCTTCAATAAACTGCAGGAGATTCAAGAGAAGGAAAATATTCCTCCATCAAGAATATATAACGTTGATGAATCGGCACTATCAACTGTGCAAAAACCACAAAAAATATTTGCCACAGCTGGAAGGAAGCAAGTAGGTGCTATAACCAGCGCGGAACGAGGATCCAACGTTACAGTTGTTTGCTGCATGAACGCTACAGGCAACTACGTCCCACCCTGTCTCATATTTCCACGTAAAAATATGAAGAAAGAACTAACAGATGGTGCACCTACTGGAACATTAGGTATAGCACAAGAAACAGGGTGGATGACAACAAACGTGTTCTGCACTTGGTTAACCCATTTTCAGTCATATGTCAAGGCATCCATCGAAGACAAAGTGCTCCTGTTCGTCGACGGTCATGCCAACCATAAAGGAATAGACTGCCTAACGTATTGCAAAGAGAATGGAATCATCTTAGTCTGTTTTCCTCCACATTGCACGCATAGGATTCAGCCGTTGGATGTGACCTTTTACGGACCTCTTAAAACTTATTTCAATCAAGAAATCACAAAATGGTTGAAATCTCATCCTGGTAGAGTCGTCACACATCTTCAAATCGGTGCCCTCTTTAACGGCGCGTATGGAAAAACTGCAACTGTTGAAGTTGCTTGCAAAGGATTCGAAAAAACTGGCATTTGGCCACTCAACCCGGACATATTCCCAGATTATCTCTTCGCACCTGCTGAAACTACCAACATACCTGCTGAAATTGAAGAGATGAACATAGAAGACGATAATGTTCCAGTAGGGCGTCAACAACGAACATCATCTGAAGAACCGCGCACATCAGTACAAAGTTCTCCAGCTAAAGAATCTAGCTCAGCCATTCCTGGGCCGTCCACTATACCGGATGTCTCAAATATTAATATTGAGGTATTATCACCACTACCAAGAGGAAAATTCGTTAGTGGTCAAGGAAAAAGGAAGACGAGGAAACGCGTAACGGAAGTTGTCTTAACATCTACACCAAATATGGAAGAAGTCAAAAGAAAGTCAAATCCTACACCTGTGAGAGAAAACAGAAAGGTACAGAAGGTAACGAAGTTCTTAAACCTCAGTTCAGATAGTGAGGAACTGTTTCCTTCGCTAGAAGAGGCGCATGACGATGACGCCGCCTGCATATACTGCAACGATTTATTCTCTCGATCCAAACCAGGAGAAGGGTGGTTGAAATGCATGGCCTGTGCACGTTGGGCTCACAGCTCATGTGCTGATGTGCCGAAAAAAACTAAAATATTTGTGTGTGAACTGTGTACCTAGGGGAAGTATTGTGATTTAATTGAAATACTAAATTTTTTCTTGCCTATGTCATTTTGTCCCTATTTGGTATGTCGTTTTACCCATACCACTATGAAAATATTGTTCCGACAAATTTTGTTATTTTCTGTCTTAACTTTTTAAACTGTAGTTTTAAGTGGGAAATGTTTACACTTTTGAGTTCCTAACTAAGCAATGATTGTACACTTACATGAATATGTGTAATTTGTATCTTAATTTCCGAATTATAGTTCTAAAACTAAACAGTATGTCATTTTGTACATATCTCCCCTACGTTCGTATAGGTAGGTCGGTTAAGGCGACGATGTAGGTAAATTTCAAAAATTACATTTTTTGGCAATTTTTGAACAGTCATACTGAAATAACTGATGATGTTAGCCAACAAAAAAAAATTATCGTAACTCACGGTACCTTTTTTAAGTAGATAGCTATTTCAGATTTTTTTTAAAGTATTGGAAAATTGAGGAAAGTAATTAAATATGGGAGCTATACAGGAAATTTTCATTTTAGAGCATTTTTTGAAACGTGCCTCACACTAAACTGCACTATCAAGAAACTCAAAAAAAATACTACGGCATTTTAACAATAGTTGTAAAGAGGAATGCTTTCGCATAAATTTAAAAAAATAAGTTTTTCTTTTTAAAAAAAAATATATAAAAAGTGTAACTTTCATCCATATTCACTGTTAAATATTACTTATTACTGTGTGTTTTTTTTCAAGTTTGTTTTTTTTTACATAAACTATGTACAATAAACTTGTAGTACTGACGATTATTTTTTTCAAATAAAATATCAGTATATTTTAAAAATAATATTTTGCGGAGCCCGTTTATATTATTTTTGTCATACAATGAGATGAGCGCGCTCTTCTCGCGACGACGCGCTGGCATTCAAAATGCCGCAAGCGACATTGGGTCAATATGGTTCTTATGTGAGGATCAATTACTGATTCAAATGGCATAACAGCCAACCTTTTATAATGAAATGTTATTGGCTCTTAGAAACGTGCTTCATTTCGGCTTCGAAGGCCGACATATGCGGTTGCGTTCGCGACGCTTTGTTTCATGACTTATTATTACCAAATTGACATTTCGATGGATCGGAGATGTGAAAGTAAAAAAATATCGGTTTTAGATGGCTATTTCACCGTGTAAATGAAAGAGGTTTAAAAACATGATAAATCATATGTTGAAAAATAGAAACAATAATAAGTAAAATAATATTTAATATTTATTTATTTATTATTTATTTATTTTTTAATTTACAATATTACTTTTTTTTAATAAAAAGTGTTCATTTATTTGATAACAATGTTTCTTTATGTATAAAAACAAAAAAAAATATACATATCGGTAGGTTTTGAACCTACGACCGGTGTGATCTTATCCGAGTTTAAAACAAGTGCGCCACTTCAGCTTGCTTCCCGCGAGTCAAAATGTGTCATATATAAGGGGACAGTAAATAATGCCAATATATTTGCGTTAGAGCCATATGACAGAGCTATACACCATGTATAAATATAATATACAATTAGGCTACGATTCTGACCGTTCTAATATAGAAAACCGTCAGATAGGCAGAATTGTAATTTAAAAAACAAAACGTAGGTATCTACTTTTTAAAAGCTTTTATTCAACTTGTAATGTCTGTGAAAAAAAACTAAAAATGCGAAGAAATATTACATCAGCAGTAGCTTACAATAAATGTCAAAACTTTTCAATTGATGAGAAAATTGATTGCCTGTATAATGACATTTTGAACGCCCCGATAGATGCATTTGGAAACTATGATAAATGTAGAAGTTTTTAAAATTGTTTGTCGGAAAATGAAACACTGGATGCATTGAGTTGTTTGATGGGTGACATTATTTGGGAAAGAATACGTTACATAACTTAAAACGTAGGTAGCAATACATGCAAGAAGCCTAATTCATGATGTAGATAGTAATGTTCTCGAAAGGTTTAACGGCATCATTGCAAAATTTATTGGTGGTAAGAGGACAAATTACATCTAAAAGCAGTCTTACCAAACGCGATGAAATGCGGCAGTTATATCATTTAATACAAAACAGCCACTGTCAAGATTACATAAAAAATATATAGGCAAAAGTCCCTCTGGCAGGATATCAAAAGTGGAATAAAGAAGACAGAGGCATTTAAGTAAATCCATTCTTTATAAAAGAAATAAAAGCAGAAAGTTTTTTTGAAAAAAAACAATAATTCGCATTATGGAGAACATTGCAACCAACCCGATGTTCCATCAGAAATATTCGAAAAAAGCAAAGCTCTGTTATTTCAAGAATTGGAAAATAGAAAAATGATCGATTGCGAATTGAAAAACTTACGGTTATTCAAGGTGAAAGCAGCGAGTGGTTGGAATTACGAAGAAAAATGGTAACTGCGTCTAACTTTGGCAAAATTGTCAATAGTTAACAACACACAAAATGCGCCAATTTAGTTAAATCCATGACTGAAAATGGGATTTGAGCAACGTAGCATCAATTTGCCATGGAAAAGAAAATGAAACAACTGCACTAGAATGAAAAATATGTCTAGAAAAAGTGGAAATTCAGCAATGTGGATTATTCATTGACCCTAAATTTCCATTTTTGGGAGCTTCTCCAGATGGAATATCTGATGATTATATTTTTGAAGTCAAATTTCCCATTACAGCGCATAGAATCTGGTTAACGGAAGCGACAAGAAAAAGAAAAGTGACATTTTGGAAACAGAAAGATGGAAAACTTGAAATCAGCATCAAACATCACTGGTACGTTCAAGTTCAAGGACAGGTCCATATATAATTTCTTTTTATTTATTTTTTTTTAATTTTATTTCTGGAAAAATACAGCGCATACAATATACATACGTGTGCATAAATGTACAAAAAAAAGAAAAACATTACGCCTATAATCGTTTATTACACATTTGGATTTCAGCATATTACACTTAAAATTATAAAATAAACAAAGTTCATATTAAATATAAAAAATATATAGAAAACCGATGGGAGAGGTAGGGAATTGGAAGTGATTAGGAAGAAGGAGTTAGACGATGGTATGTGTATATTTATAGATATAAATAAAGATATAGATAGGTCGTATAGTGGTTATATAGATACAGATATTTATTGATGTTTATAGGTATTTATAGATATATAATAAATATTTATAGATATTTATAAATATTTGTGGTAGCTACTGATATGTTGTATAGAAAGTATATAACTTATTACTATAGGTATTAACAAGCTCGTTAGGTGCAATTGATTTGAATAATTCTTTAACGAACGTCGGTTGGTTGAGGTTTAAATGTCGATGGTGGAGAAACAAGAGTCGTACGTGCATATCAGCCCATAAGCGATGGAATGTTTCCCGTAGTTGGTATTGGCACGAGAGACCTCAAACGTGCGTGAATTGCGAATTAATCGCTGAGGAACGAAAAAACGTAAGTTTTCAACAAGGTATAAACTATCCGTGGTATTGTGGATAACTTTAAAGAAAGTGTGCTGGATAGAAACTGTAACTGGAACGATAGATATTTTATTTTATTAACTAAATGTATACAGCATATTCTTTATATAAAAAAAAAACATTTTATAAATTAACATCAATATAGCCATTAATACATTTTAAATTAGCAAAAAATATAAAGTACCCATTTAAAAGATAATAATTTTATAACCTTCTTTTTAAGAAAAAAGGAAAAAGAAGCATTTCTAAATATAAATGTGTAATTACAATAGGGGAATGGAAATGGAAGGGAGGGATTGTTATAACACATACATACGTATACAATTGACATATATATATATATATATATATATATATATATATATATATATATATATATATATATATATATATATATATATATATATATATATATATATATATATATATATATATATATATATATATATATATATATATATATATATGTATATATATATATATATATATATATATATATATATATACATATAGACATACATACACACATAAATATATTGTATATAATAAAGTAATAAGTAAATTTAAATTAATTATCGTTCCTGAGCTTTTCTTCGACTGCGTGAAGAAAAGGCTTCCTGTCCAGAGAAAAAATGTCAAGGTCATTAAACCTGTTATTAAAAGAGGTGAGTAACCGTATCATAGTAGAGTTGCTGAAGTGGCTTGAATTGCACCTGGGCACATGAAACAAACGAGAAACTCGGATACTTCTGGGGGGCACTCTCAAGGAAATTCGCTCAGTTAAAGCTGGACAGTCTATTAAACCATGAAGGATGTCATATAGGAAAGACATGTCGGTTATGGTCCGTCTATTATAGAGCAGTGCAACCTTAAAGTAATCCGCTCTTTCCTCATATGTCTCGAAGTTCGAGTGCTCGCGCCAATTTAGGTATCGCAAGAAACGCTTTTGGACGCACTCAACCTTGTTGACAGATGCAGCATACATCGGTGACCATATAGTGGATCCGAAGTCTAAGACACTTCTGACATATGCGTAATACAGTGTTTTTAAGGCGAGGGTGTCACTGAACGGTCTGCATACTCTAAACAAAAATCCTAACATTTTCTTGGCCTTAAGAACTATGTAATCTATGTGGTCGTTGTATGTAAGCTTCGTATCTAAATAAAGTCCGAGGTCGCGTATTAAAGATGTTTTTGGAATGTTTTCGCCATCGATAAGATAGTTATATACAATTGGCCGAGTATTTCTGGTAAAACTGATGGTATTGCACTTTAAGGGATTGAGGCAGAGCTTGTTTTTGTGGCAGTATACCAAGAGTCGGTCTAGATCGCGTTGCATGTTTATGCAATCTTTCGCACCTTTAATGGTGGAATAAATTTTTAGATCATCGGCATAAACGATAAATTTAGATGTGTGAAAGCAAGAGGCGATGTCATTAATATAAATATTAAACAATAATGGCCCGAGATGCGAACCTTGCGGTACTCCAGAAGGTACTCTAACATACTCGGACCTATAACCACCAACAGTGACAGCTTGATGTCGATTGGCCACATAAGACGCAAACCATCTCAACAGATCCCCGTGAATTCCGAACTGTAGTAATTTGGTAATTAGTATGGGGTGATTAACCCTGTCAAAGGCCTTCGAAAAGTCAGTGTACACGGCGTCCGTCTGTAGGCGTTTATCCATGTGTGGATAAACGCCTATAACTGGAAAGGAAGTGTGCCTATTTACATTTTGGTCTGGTAAAAACGATCTCCTCAAAACCGAATATATACAGACGGATGATTTGATTTGGACAAATGTCATGGAAAAAACTTGTTTGTTTTTATATGGACTGTGTATTACCTGAAATTATCGATCCAGGAGTATGAAGGAATATGGATTTAAGGGAGCCTGAATACACTTTGAAAGAAGCAAATAAAAGAAACGACACGATAAAACGAAAGAAATCGGTTCCTCTCCCTTGTCCAACGCTTAAGCGGTAGTTAGTTTTCAGTGATTCCATCACAAAGTGAGCAAAGAACTCACAGAGAATGTACTTGCCAATAACACTCCAAAGCAAAGCACAAGCAATATAGAGCCACCGAAAAGTACACGATATTCCAAATCTGTGCTGAGTACAGATCTAATTAATAATGATGAACAGGCTTTTGAAAATGTATTATCATTTGATGAATTTTAATTACAAAAGTCGGCGCACCACTACAAAGCGACACTGTCAAGGCTACAAAAAGGAAGTCTCAAATGTACTGCGCAATTTTAAATGTATTTATTCGTCTCTTTACATTTAATATGTATGTATCTACTCAGAAATAACAGACTACTTTGCCAACCAGAAATGTCTTCATAATTTTTTGTCTTAATGATTTTATATTTTAATTAATAATTATTTATTTTTAATGATGTGTATTTCTTTAAAGTTTACAATGATGTGCTTACAGTATCTAAAAATAAATTATATTACCTTTTAATTAAATAATTATTTAATGAAAATGTACAAGGCGATGGGTGTCGTTATGTCCTCCTCAAAGAACTATTATACCGCGAATAAATAGTTCGATACACAATGTTGTTTTTTAATTCGATGCTAAATGTTTTTTCTGCCAAAAAATACTATCAAAAACTGTCACTACAACTATCAAAAAAATACTAAAGCTGTATCTCACGGAACATGAATTGCGATTTATGTCATTTAAAAGCCCTTGGAAAACTGTATCCAAAACAGTTAACGGCATTTCTCCAATTGTCATCTATCACCATTTAAAATAATTTTAAAATGTCGAAAATTAATTAGTGACAGGTGACTGTTCTTAATACAGTTTTTCAGGGACTTTCAAATGACATATCGCAAATGAAATTCTGTAAGATATGGCTTCTGTCAATTTTTGACAGTGATAGTTTGGTTTAACAGTTGACAGCCAAAATCTAATGGGCGCATTCCAGGGTGATACTATCCCTATGTTCCAAATTTCAACTCAATCGGTTCAACGGCTCGGCAGTTATCGTGAGAGATTACATACAGGCAAACAGACATACATTTCTCTGAAAATGGTCTTAATCATCTTGGTGGACCTCAAAATGGACATCTCTATCGTTATCTAAACATTTTTTTCCGCACGATCACAATACCTTCCCTACCAGTGGCAGCCGGGAAAGTAATATAATGTTTAAGTTTAGATGATGATAAAGCGTAGCCTTCTTCACCAGCGTAGGTACATGACACTTGCATAATCCTAAAATATAAATCCCATTGCAATAGTGTATACCTAGTGTGTTTAGTCCAGACATCGATAGCGAGTGAATATCGCTGCGAGATGAGTCAACATAATAAACACCTGCCCCGTCGCGAGGGGAGGGGGTAAGTAGGCGGGGCTTAAAAACTCAGATACGGTTTATTTTTTAAGTAGTACGTCGCCTTAAATAAGGAGAGTGCATTCCGAAGCGGTAGTCACACAAATTGGGCTCGACGGCTCGATAACTCGGGATGGCGCCCATGTCGGGCGGCTTGCCGCATTTTAGCATAATAATTTGCTCGCATATGCGGAGTAATTGTGTCGGACCACGCGACCTTACCGTAGGTCCTGGTAGCCTTGGATCCACCATTTTTCCGTGAAAAAACTTGACATTGGCGCTCCTGGTCTCCAGCATTTGAGATTAATGATTTAAAAAAAAAACTCACGAAAGGAATATACTGGATGGATTTTTTGTGAACGTGGAATAAAAAACCCATCAAAGAAAAAAATCGGTTGTGTCCCCCAAAACTTTCCCGGCAAGCAGACGACCCCTCCCCGCACCAAACCCCTCACCCCCCCCCCCCACGCGTACCCTTTTAGTGAAACTAATCCGGTGCTAGGGTTGGAATTTTAGGCTTGTCGAAACAATTTTTGTTGTGATGTTTATCATCATCATTTCCGCCCGCAACATCATCTTTTCATCCCGCAACAGTAGCTTTAATTTGGTAACATTTTACTAACAACTTGAATATTACGATGAATAACTTTACTACGTAACTATACGAATTATTGACTATTTCAATTATGAGCCTCCTATTTTGATTATTTATATTTATATTTTGCCAATCTAGTAGGTGCTTAACGGTCTAAAAAGCCGCATGCGTGACTTCGCAGATGTGGCAGTCAAAATTGCGCTCTTTCACGGGGGGCGACTATGTTCATATTTCTTTGGGTATCACAGAGACGAATATATAATATTGCTTCCCTTACGACGTCTATTCCAACGGCGCAATTAAAAACCTATTTTGTGGCCGTATGAGGCCGAGTAGGTCTGATACGCACTGTAAAGAAGTTCAACCTTGCGGTGAAAAGACCTCATACGCATTGGATGAAAGTCCATCAAAATGGCCTCGCAACCAGCGTGGTAAATGTTTGACTACCTACGTATGTTAAGTAATGAGCAGTAACGAGACTTACTACTTTACACAAATATTTTGGACACGACGAAAATGTAATGTTTGGGGGGGGGGGGGGGGGGGACAGTGGGGGTGGGTTTCTGTCTATAGATAGTTAAAATAAATTATAGTGGGAATTTAGGGCATCCAATATGCTGAATAGAGTTAGATAATTAAGTAACTAAGGATTATAAAAAAGGAAAAGAAATAATGAATACACTCGTACGTTTTGATTTTACTTCTAAATGAACAATGAACAAATGATACATAATAGTGCATAACACAAAATTAAATTAAAATTGCACTTTCCGGTGTTTTTCTTTGCAAATCTTTCAATTATCTTCTCTTTGTCTACTGGAATATCAAAATGAATATGCAGCAATGCCAACCCTGTTAACCTATCCTCTACCATCGTGGATCGTAGCCAGGTTTTTAGTCGCCTCAGAGTTGAAAAACTTCTTTCGTCAGTCGCCACACTTACAGGCAAGGAGGCCATGATAAGGATGAGGCGATGTATGCCAGGGTAGATGAATTCGTTGGCCAGATCTAGAACATCTAGAATATTTTTTGGTTCCGAATAAGCGGAATTATTTCTCTTGTCCCTTCTAAAACTTTCTTTCCAGATCTTGCATTCTCCCAGAACTCCTGCCGCACGAACTCCTAGGAGACTCTTATGTCAGTGTAAAAGTGTAGTGGTTTAGTCGTCAGTGTAGACGTATATCGTCGGTGTAGGTAGACGATAAAATCTGTAGATTGTAGGTAATTGTCATTCAGGAATCTTGCCCGCTTTTTGTCAATATTTTTTTTTTCAATCCTCGTTGGGGGGGGGGGGAGCAGTCGCCCCCTCTGCCCTCCCCCCCCCCCATAGATCCGCGCCTGGGGACGTACCTTTCAAGTTGTTAAATTTCTGACGAGACATATTGCTAGTTCGTTATCGTTGGTTCATTTTTAAATTTTGCAAATTGCTGCAGTACTCTTATATGGATTGGTCTGTATTAGTTTTGTATGCATATTTTTCGTGTCTGCCTCCTCGACTCCTCCCACTCACCACGCTACCCGTAGGTCACGCGAAGTTCTACGACCCACCCGAACTTACACGGCTACCGACCACACAACTCTCGTAAGCATTAACCGCCGCCGTGGCTCGCCGATCGATCCAACTTTGCCCAGCGTTATATTATTTAGTTGTTGCGGCACTCGCTACTGTTTAATTTTTCCGAAACTCCACACCCTGTTGGGTCTGTTGTGACCAACATAGCTCTCTCCGTTGGTTCCTAATGGTTCCGTGCAGCTGGGAGTTAATGGGCCCTTGCTGAGTTGGCCACGAAAACCCATTCTGTTTAGGGTTGGCCACACTCACGGGTCAACACCTATCTGACGGCCTCCACGCATGAAGTGCGAGCCTGGGTAGGACTCTGGCCTTATGGTTAGTTTCCCCTGGGAATCAACCTACTGGCACTCCTGGACGGTCTGCGCACCGTGCGGCATAAGCCAATCGATTGCGCACTCTGACTAACAGTTGGGGGAGTCTGGAAGCAGTACTTTTTCCTATAGAGCGGGGGTATTTGCGGACCTTACGGCGATTGCTCTTAAAACGACCATCGGCTACCCGAACCGGACAAAGGATGCCGTGGTCCGCGATAGATTCGGTATACACCGTTTCACCGCTTCGTAAGGGAGAGGACCGCGCAAGCGACCTCGAACTCGTAACCAATCGAGAGACTGGAGTAATCTGGTCGCAATTGGAAGTAAGGGCGTGAGTGTAAGCCCGCTGGGTAACACTCCTGGCTATCTCGCGGTAAGGCGTTGGCCTCTAACGGGTTTGTGGCGGAGCTAGACGGTGGACTGTTTTTGTCCTAAGTCTTCTGCGCTCACTCCAGGGAGATAGAACGACTAATCGTTAAAACTTCCTGAGGTGACGGGCTCGCCCGCTGTAGTCGACAACTCTAGTTGTGCATTCCGACTGGAAGAAGGGGGAAGTCTGGAAACGGTAATGTTTCCTTTAGAGCGGGGGTAGTTGTTAACCTTACGGCAACTGCCCTTGAAACGACCATTCGGCCACCCGATTCCGGGTGAATAGCCGGGCAAAGGATGCCGTGGTCCTTGATAGATTCGGTAGATATGTTATCACCGGCACATAAGGTAGAGGTCCGCGCGAGTGACCTCAATACTGTAACCAGTCAGGAGGTAGGAGGTATCCTGAAGATTAATTTTAGACGGAAATATTCTTCCAAACTGGGAGTCAGGGCGCGGGACTGCCCTGATATCTCCGTCTAGAATTACAGGCGGAGATATCCTTCCAAATCTTTATGTCGTCTCGAGTGTCATAGGGTACTTTAACTATTCAAATATCAAGCAAATAGTTGTATATAAGTACAATGTCCAAATGTCAATAAATGTACATTCCGAAAATATATGTGTATCTATATGGATAAATATATAAACCATTAATATTTCCTAATAAAACCGTTAAAAAATAAAAGTACAATAGTTTACTTTCTGTAACGGCAGTCATGTTTTTTATTAACTATACTAATATTATAAAGAGGTAAAGTTTGTGACGTTGTAGGAAGTAATCTCTGGATCTACTGAACCGATTTTGAAAATTCTTTTACCAATAGAAAGCCACGTTATTTGTGAGTGTCATAGGCTTGTATTAATCCGAACTTTTTCGTGGTAGTCGGATTTCCAAAGTAAGTCGGAAAAAACGGTCGAACGAAAACGTTTCTAACTAACGCTGCCTTAACGATGAGAGATATATGATTAACCCTTGGAGTAAATGGGTATTTTCATGGATGCATCTGTCTCTTTTGCAGGATTTTCGGCGACATCGACTTAAAGTACTATAACTACGAAACTACTACACCAATCATAAAAAGAACAACTGCACAATGATTGCATTGAAATTTCGAATATAGAATATTGAAATATCATTTTGTAAGATAATTATGAATAAATATGAGAACGTCAAAGAAGTGAAAAAAACGCGCGACCAGATTTGGTCGACTCGTACTCAACGGATAATTGTTTCGCGACCAGATTTGGTTGACTCATACTCAACGGGTTAAGTTCTAGAGAAAAGTTGTAGAGATTGATAATGCCTACAAAAAAGGCAGCGACAGCATATGTCTAAATTTTATATTTAAGTCAGTACTGCGTAAATGGTTAAAGAGATAAGACACTCACAAGAAGACACTCACAAATAACGGTAATATAGTCAAATTGGCATGCAAATACATACATACATATGCAGTAAAAATATAACCCTTCTTTTGGCAGTCAGGAAATAAATCATAGCACTGAGTACTAACCGAACCACACTCATAATTTCATCACAAGTAAAAAGTTTTACCGCCCAACGAAGTGGGCATGGGTCAGCCAGTATTTTATATTAGTATGTATATATTTATTTTAAATATGCATTCATTGTATTTATGTATTACTATATATGGGTGTTGGGGTTAATAATAATTTCTTATTACTATTTTTTTCGTATGTTGGTATAACTCTTTGTGTTTGTGTATTGTGCAAGAATGAATGTTTTGAACTTTATTCCAATAATAATTATATAACCGACCGTCATACCTGTCAGCTCGCATTATGCTAAGTTAAATATCAGCGACCATACGGGCGTTTTTGCTCAGTTAGGTATGCGATGAGCCAACGGCTATGGGTTCAACTTGTTTTTCCTACACGTTTTATTGTACTGTATACCGAATATCATAGCCATTCTTC
>OX155963.1:31640984-31654793 GCA_944548615.1 Micropterix aruncella
GTATTTAATAATGTTATATCGTCGCTCTGTATGTGAGACCTCGTACATGCCAACAAGCAAACTTTTCATGGCATGGGAAAAACCGAATAACTTCGTTCACGAGAAGTTTTGTTAATTGTGTAAATGGGAAAAAATACAAAAATTAGTTGACTGTACCATTAATTTTATAGTGTAATTACACTATAAAATCAATGACTGTACTAATGATTAAACTGTGAAAGTGTTGTTTGCGAGGAATTACTACTGAGCATTTAAGAGGTATTACCGGATAAATGAGAATCCGGAGCGTGTTTTTACACCAATAACAATAAAAAGCGCAAATTAGAATTAGGAATCTCACATATATAGGGTTTTCAAATAAGGCCGGGTCGTTATTGAAAGTCTGTGGGGGCCATGTTGTTTTGGCGGCATCTGTGATATCTGTTGTTTATTATTTAGTAGCTGATGCCAAATCACCATGGCAAGTTATACGATTAAGTAGCACGTTAAAACTTTATTATTGAAATGAGTGTTCGTTAGCGCATGGTTATCTCTCGTGGAGGTGAAACGAATTGGCCACCAAGATGGTGCGATTTAACCCCGCTAGACGCCTTCTTAAGTCGCAGGTCTATGCCAATAAGCTGCAATCGACCGGTGCCCTCAAAGTCAACAAAATCGACCGGTGCCCTGAAATCATATTCTTAATTGTTAAATTTATTTTCTGACTCTTATTGCTTTACTTTGATTATTTACACTTAATTTATTTATTTAAAATTATATTTCTTTTTATTTTAATCTTTTGATTGATTTTTTTATTTCTCATCTTTAATTCTGATTTTTAAATTTTGATAATTTTATTCACGTTGTCTTTTAATGCTAGTTTCATCCTTAGTTTATGTAGTTTCTCACTCTAGAACTCTTTAGATGCTTTCTCTTTTTATTGTGATATAAAAACATAACTGAATATTATACACAATATTATACACTGGAATTATAAAAAAGTCAATTTAGGCACAAATGGCGGACTTCAGTCAACCATTTATTACGTTAAATTCGTCGTTAAATTTAACGTTAAATTCTTATTTCGGCTGTTTTGACAGGTTTAATGCTGAACCTATATATTTCAACGCAATATTTCAACTATATATTGTCGCATTCACGGGGATGACTGACAGTGGGTTTTTGTATGATGAAGTCATACTAACGGTCAGCAGCGCATGCCCAAAATTCCACGCCGTAGGGAAAGATGGAACTTTATTTGTATATCCGCCCACGACCCTCCGCCAAGCGTTAATCGCGTCATTCACTGAATCGCTGATTAGTGATTCGTATTCTAAACGTGCCGCCCAAATACGTCAGCCGACTAGAGCGTGACCGAATACTTTTACGGTGTCAATTTTTATGCAATTTTCATAAAATTAATTTAAACAATATTTTTATTTACATAACGAGCAGGCCACTATTAAATATATTGGCATAAATATTGATAGCTACTGGTGGTTGTTATAATTTTATATAAGTAAAATAATTGCCATCTTACTTCACTAAACATTTAATTTGTCCGTTTTTTTTATATACTCGTATAATATAGACATAACGAAAGCCGAAACATTGATGCTTTGATAATGTATAGGTTTTTCTTGCGTCTCTTATTTCAATGACTTTTTCTAACATTAGAAGTACTTCACAACATATCGTCGCTCTATACAGGGTAAGTTTTAATTAACCGACATCCTTCAGGGGGGGGGGGGGGTGAATCAGTACGAGCAGCTAAGCAACTTTTGATAAAAAAAATGTGGATAAAAAGATATCCATCGTTCGAATCATTAGCAGAAAATAGCTTTTGCAGTTTTTACCGTTTTTTTATTTTTTCCAATTTTTCTTTCCATTATGCCTTAATTGAACTATTACGAACATTTAAAAAAATGCCAAATCGGTCGAGTCTTTTAACTTAATATGCGATTACCGACGAACAACATTTCATATTTATTTTATATAGATAAAAGTTTTACCGCTGTTTTGACTGTTGGACATAGAGTTTAAACAAATAAAAATAAATAACTAACTGAAAATAATCTAAAAAAAAACTGAAAAAGAAATAAAATTGTTAAATAATCAAAAAACGTAAAATCAAGTTTTTATTTTATATCTTTGATATTCGATTAAGACCGCTTTATCCACTTTAGCCCACGAATGTACCATTTATTCGCTACAAAAGAAAATCAGTCGCTAGTATTTTTACTAATTTTATTTTATTTCCTATCATAGTTTGATTACATAATAAATCTTAATAATCGTTCTCGTAGTAGAACTGTTTCTAAAATTCGTTAATTTTCTTAACTTCTTAACATTCGTTAAGTTCCGCCTAAAAATAAAACTATGTTAACTATGTAATAGTTATATCGTCGTAGCTTGTTTCAATTTTATTTTGTCCTGAAGATACCGAACTCGTTGTTTTGTTTACATGTGCCAATCTCGTGCTAATTGTAGAAAAAACTTTTTATTTATTTTCAAACGTCAAGAGCACCTACACATTAAACATTGATAAACAATAGGATACATAAAGAAGTTCAAACCGACCCAAAATATAGCTCGATTTTTGAGGCCTGTAAAGGATGTAATACCACTGCAAACCCCGGGTGTGTATAAAGTCGAATGCAGCTGCGGTCTAGCCTACGTTGGACAAACGAAACGGCCCATAGCCACGCGACTGACTGAACACATCAAAGCTGTTAAAAACGTTCAGCGAGAAAAATCGGCGATCTGCGAACATTTATTGGATAGCGGAAGTAATCACTGGATGCAGTTGCAAAATCCCATTGTTCTATCCAAGGAACAATTCTACTTTCCTCGCATGATCCGGGAAGCCATTGAAATAAGAAGAACTCCGAACTTCAATAGAGACGACGGCTACAAACTCTCTTCTACGTGGAACCCTCTTCTTAAAATGTTCCCGCCGCCGAACGCCGAACGCAAAGACGTAAAACAGGATACAGTGAGTGTTGTGTGCCAGACGGATTTTCAAAATTCCCGCGCTCCGAGCCCGGCCCCCCACCACCGTTATAACCTACGCAGTGGCGGCAGCGGTTTGCGGCCTACCCGCAAAACAACGGACTGACAGCTCTTCAGTCTACCCTAGACAACGGCGGCTGCAACGTCACCGAAACGACGGGTCCTACAAATTTTACGCGGTAAATTCGCTTTCTATCCTATTTATAATGTCAAACAACCGCGATAGTCTTCGATTTTATAATATAATACTAATTAAAAAAAGTTTCTAAGCGAATCCCTCGATAAGGAACCAATTTATAATTTAGACTCGATTACTTCTACAATGTAAGCGTTCGTTGTGTTTTATTTTAATTTAATTATATTGACTGGTTAATTCTCTAGCGTCTAGCCACTTTTTTATTTAGGCCCTAAATTGATTATAATTAATTGAAACGTGAGAGCGCTCTGAGAGTTACGCTAAATATGCTTTACCATTACCACCCTTATACCACCACTGCGCAAAGATAGTTTTACTGTGACAGCGCTGCGATCGATTGTTGTGTCTGCCCGCTTGCCGGCGTATACGCACGTGAAATCGTGCCTCACGCGTCATCAACGCTGGGTTTTTAATGGTCAAACCGTACAACAGTGACCCCGCGTATTACTTCGCGTGTCCGCCTATTTCAAATATTTTCTCAAGTAGTATGTCGCCTTAACATACTTCAGAAGAACGAGAAGTTAACTTCAGAAGAAGGTAACTTAATAAATGTGCTTTAACACCCTTATACCACCACTGCGCAAATATAGTTTTGCTGTGACAGCACTGCGATCGAACGTTTAGTGTCCGCCCGCTCGCCGGCGCATACGTACGTCTGTGCCTGACGTTTTATCAACACTGGTTTTTTATTGGTCAAACCAAACAGCAGCGATTCCGCTTTTTTTTTCGTGGGTCCGCCCATTTCAGATATTTTTCTCAGGTATGTCGCCTTACAGAAGAACGAGAAGTTAACTTAGAAGGTAATTAAAGAAGAAGAATAAAGTGGGACAAACCAGTTCGGTCGGCCTCTACGACTGACGGGCGGCAAGGGCGGCCGCCCGCCGTAGCGTTGCGCGCGCACCCCTGTGGGCGGGCCAATCGATACGCGAGCGGCTGTGACGTCACGAGCGCCGCGGGCCAATCGCGAGCCGCCGCTCCGATCGATATGTAGAATTGGGAAGCGGGCGTCGCGACGGCGCCATACGGCGCCGACACGCGACAGACAGAGACGGAGACAGACGTCCTGCCGCTGCGATGACTCACCGGCTTTTTTATTCATGCACAGAGACTGTTCGAAGAGACTGTTTCCACACATTCTGGGAATGAGTGCACTTCTGACGAATTTGCAGAAACGGGTGAGCGGCAACTGTGCCTTGCCGCTCGCCTATTTCTGCAAATAAGATATGAATTATTCTGATCATAGAGAATGCATTGTTTTATTTTCGAGTAACGTAAGAAATATTTTTTTTTTGCTATTTTTATCTGAGAAATTGAAACAAATTTGATATGAGTAATTGTGATCCTAGAGAATGTATTGTTTTTATTTTCGTGTAACGAAAGACTTATTTTTATCTTGTTTTTAAATTTTTCAAATTATGAAATTAGAAAAATCTTCATCCCTAAAACAAAATACGGAGATGACTATTTAATAGCAGTTTTATAGTGACTTTTAACGTGTTGACATCACGTAATAATATTTTTGTGAATTATGGCAAAAGTTAAGCAATTAAGCGTATTACAAAAAAATATATTTTTAACTTTGGCGGCGCAAACAGTGAGTTCCAGAGCTATAGCAGTTCAGATTGGATGCAGTCACACTGCAGTGTTAGATTGTATATAAAAAATTGAGCATTTTTTATTTCTGTGCGAAAAAATCGAAAATCTACAAATTAACTATAAAATTATGAAAAAAAAAATTTGCTCACAAGATAGGCACTTTTTTCTGTATAGGTATTAGACGATTAAACAGTGTTGCTACATAATTTGAAATGAAAAGCTATCAATAAATTACAATAAAAAAAATATATATTTGAAAAAAAACTGATATTTTCAGTCTGGAAAGATTTATGTGCTTGCTACTGTAGATACGTCTATGAGGGACCACCCCTCACAAGACTCCAGGTTTATTCGGTGTGAGGTGGCGGTGTCAACTTACGAGTTATCTCCGTAATGAAAGGCGGTCTTGAACGAAGTAGAAGGAATTTATTGATCTAAGGATTGAATATTGCCAGTTATAACGCTTTCCGAACAGTTTACGTGGACGCGAGTATATAGATGCGCGACTGCGGTTACGAGGATATACGGATGAGGATTTTATGTGTGCTCCTAGTATCTTGTACTGGGCACGGCTCGAGTCTGTGGGACTACGGACTGATGTTTCAAGACTCAGGGAGAATGAGGAAAGGAAACCAAGGAGCCGGATCCGTTGAGCGACCTCGTAAGAGGGGTACCGGATATGCCGTCGCAACCTTGGGGGAAGGTGATCACTCGGGGAATGATAATTTGGTTGCTTTTTCGCCGGTTTAAATAGGCCGTGAAATGATGCAATCCGAAAATATTCCGAGTAAAAGTATTGTTTCATTGTGCTGATTCATAGCTACACGAGTCAAAATAATAGCTGAATTGTGTCAGTGGATTTCACTGGAAGTCGATGCATTTGTTGATCGCATGTAATGGACTTAAGGTCCGTTACATGTCCTACAAATAAGAAATACAATTGATTATCGGAGATAGTAAAAAAAAATTCTATTGAAATATATAGCTCTGGATATATTGGCACTGGGCCCGCATTATTCGGCAATCAATCAGCTGCTAAACCTTTTTACGTATAGCTCCAGCTTGAGCCCACTAAAGGCCACCCATCTCTTTTCGTAGCGCTCGCGGACCTTCATATTCCATACGCTTTCAATACATCCGTATTATTATAGAAGATATCTTCCACGATTAATATGTCGTTAGTCGTTGGTTTCAATCCAGCATTTTTCAAAGTGTGTTTTATCCAGAAAACTTATGGCTTGCCACCGACTGTCTTTTTAGGCATAGCACTTGTATATAGTACGCATCGCTATATAGTTCACCTTACAAGGGCAAATTTAGAAGTATTTGAGACAAGTATACTATATATAGGAGTAGATATATATAGGAGCAACAAACTTGAACGTTTGCAAAATGTATGCATACGATTCATCTTCGGTCTACGTAAGTATGATCACGTGTCCGACTATAGGGCACAGTTAAAGTGGTTGCCAATACGCCAAAGAAGAAATGTTCATATACTGGCCCTCCTATATCGTGTACTCACCCAATTAACACCATCCTACCTCCAGGAGCTTTTTGAACCACTAAGTTCCCACGGTCTCGTACTTCGGTCAGCCTCTGACAGTTTATTAAAAATTCCGAGTCATAATAGTGATTTCTATTCCTATTCTTTCTGTGTCCATGGTGCAAGACTCTGGAACGATCTCCCAGCAAATATACGAAACTCGCCTTCTTTTCCATCGTTTAAGACCCCTCCCCCCTAAAGGATTACTACCTTTCTAAGAAGTAACCAGTTCTTCTCTTTCTCTCCTGTTCCTCTCCTAATTTTCTCTCCTCGGGCATTATTAGTCTTAAATTCTTCCACTTGTCTGTATGTTATGTAATAATCTTTATTTTCACAATGCGCGCATGTACCACTATGTTTAGGTTAGCTGTAAGACATTGCCATGTGGCAATAAGCTCGTCTTTTTTGTATACTTATTAAGTGCAAATAAAGAGTTTATTATTATTATTATTATTATTAATATTATAAATGGTTGCAATGAACTTATGAACTTTAAGAGCATTTTACTGTATCCCATCATACCTAAAACGAAGTTAGATCGATAACGTGATTTCTATAGAAACCAAAAATAACAGACAACTTCCCTCCTCCGCACGCCAAACCCTTAACCCCCCTCGGTTGTGTCACCCCAAGACTTTCCCAGCAAGAGCCAAGGACTGACTTCATCTGAATATTAATATCATGCATAAAAATCGATGAGAACCCTCTCTCGGCCAGCTTATAACCCGTTTGGGCTCCGTTGCACAACCGCCTCGAGCGGCGCGGTTTATTTCTCGGCTAGACTTGGCCGGCTTGGGGGTAATATTTGATTAAAATGTATGGCGGAATTTAAATATTATTAGTGCAGCTTGTATATGAGATATTCCAACCAAAATTCGTCAAAATTCTGTGTACCAAATTTAAAGTACCTATCTAAGTCCAATATTTCGACGATAATGGGCTCGATTGCGTTTCTTCGTGAACTAAAATCGGAAATTAGTCCATGTGAACGAGACAGGGCAATACGCTAGAGCGGAGTGTAAGATGACCGGTTGTCGCTTTTTCGCATTAAAACTGCGCGCCAAGGTCAAATCTTACACTGCACGAAATATGCTCGAATTTATTCGGACGAGTATAAGTTCAACAGGTAGTATTTATCGACGATCGTTCGTTTCATATTCCGCTCTAACGTATCGCTCTGTCTCGTTCGCTTGGACTAATTTTAGTTTTAGTTCACAAAGAAACGCAATCGGGCCCAATATGTGCGCTCTCTGGTGGACCAATTTCAACCACAATCTTTTCAACTCTTGCCATGACCAAATGATGCCTGCATACCATATTCCAGCTCAACCGGATTAAGCGTTTGAGCACTATCGTGGACGATTATACAATTAACATTTGAAATATACAATGTATGCATAACCCGGACATTGTAAAAATGTATTACGAATAACGAAACCTAGCAACTTAAACAAGTAAATACATGTGAACTATTGTATTTATAAATATCTTTATTACGCTTTTTTGTTAAATAATTGTGGTTTATGTATTTATCTATATAGATACCTGTATATTTCCAGAACGTACTCAATCAGAGCTTTCATTTGAAACTAAACACGATTTATTTTGTGTTAATTATTGTCATGTGGTCATTTGGACATTTCAACAACTATATACTTACTTGATATTTGGACAGTTATGCTACCCTATAACACTCGGGATGACATAACGATTCTAACAATAGCACACAAGTCTAAATCGGTTCAAGCGTTTAGAAGTTATGGTGGAATAAAGAAACTAAAACATACATAGATGAACCCTGAACACATTACACTCCTTTTTTGTTGGGCAGTTGCATAAAAAGGACATAGACAAATCAGTGATATGCTGGTTGATCGTAAGCTGAGAATCAAAGAGAACTCCTCGATCCTTTATCTTCGCAACTTTAGCATGTACATCACCAATGTTGATGTAATTATAAGTATTTGTCTGGCTGTTGAGACTTTTGGTGACTGATGCGATGTATGTACGACGACCAGAGTACTTATCCGAGTTGTCTTGATACCTCGACCTGATCAGAGAGTAGATAAAACACAGTATTAATATTAAAACCATTTAATTACTATTAGAAGCTAATTGAGAGAGATGACTTACCAATAGTGACGATATGACGGAAGCGATCGAAGTAATTAAAGCAATTGAAGTGAATTAAGTAATTAAATTGAGCTCTATTTATACTCGTAAACCGTGTAAAATATCCAGAATCTAAGGTTAAAATGGGTCAATAAAATATTGCTAAATATAAAAGACGCGTTTGAAAGACACGAAATGAATATTCTTTGAATTATATTAGTCATTACTCTGTGGACATAAAATCGTATGTTATACTGAGACTTATACATTGGGCTCGATTGCGTTTCTTCGTGAACTAAAATCGGAAATTAGTCCGTGTGAACGAGACGAGGCAATACGCTAGAGCGGAGTGTGCGATGACCGGTAGTCACTTTTTGCATTAAAACTGCGCGCCAAGGTCAAATCTTACACCGCACGAAATATGCTCGAATTTATTCGGACGAGTATAAGTTCAACAGGTAGTATTTATCGACGATCGTTCGTTTCATATTCCGCTCTAACGTATTGCTCTGTCTCCTTCGCTTGGACTAATTTTAGTTTTAGTTCACAAAGAAACGCAATCGGGCCCAATGTCATTTATTATTCTTCGCATTGTTGCTAAGCACCTACATAATGATGACTCGTATATTATTACTTGACATCTTTCTCTATGGCTTGCGTGAAAGAAAACTAACGGTAAAGAAAACCCTAGGTTTAAAAAAAATGGAGTGAAATGCCACGATTCACCAAATCGAATGCTCTGGCAAGGACATGGCATCTAAGAAGAAGAAAATGCCATGTAAGTTTGTTAACCGCTGGTCTATTGTTGTCTTACAAGGGCCGCTGTCTCATCTATCATTTCGCTGCGTGGGCAGAGAATCTCGTGTTTCCATAGTTTTGTGGGAAAAGCTCGGGAGAACTGTTGACCTTTAAACTTATATTAGGGTGGCAGAAGTAATTTATCTAATTTGCTGTTACCCGTACTCTGAAGCAATTTGTTATGGCCCAGTTTTTGTATACCTTGGAAATTAGATTGGTACTATTTTATGATAGCTCAGGGATACAGTAGCCCACTCTGGAAAGGTCGTTCTGTTATGAAAATAGGCGCTAATGGGCCCTGTTGTAGTTTAGCCACGAGGACCCATTTGTTCAGGGTCGGTCATACTAACGGGTCAACATCCATCCGGCGGCCTCCACGCAGAAGGGAGAGCCAGGGTAGGACGCTGCCCTGATGGCCAATCTCCCCTAGGAGTCAACCTTTGGGCGCTCCTGGACGGTTTGCGCAACGTGCGGCGTCAGCCAATCGATTGTGCACTCCGACTAACAACCGGGGGAGTCTGGGAAGAGTAATGTTTCCTATACAGCGGGGGTGGTTGTTAACCGTATGGCAGCTGCTCTTGAAACGACCATTCGGCCACCCGATCTCGGGTGAATAAACCGGACAAAGGATGCCGTGGTCCGCGATAGATTCGGTTCATAAGGGAGAGGATCGCGCAAGCGATCTCGATGCTGTAACCAGTCGGGAGGCAGAAGGTATCCTGACGGTTAATTCCAGACGGAGATATCTAGATGTAAAACATATGTATATGTATAGATTATATGTATAAATGTATATATAAATATACATTTATAAATGCATATACATTTATAATGTATAAATGTATATATGTCTATGTATATGTGTAGATGTATATGTGTATGTGTATATATGATTATGTAATATTATTATGTATATTATGTTACTAAAATAGACTAAGTATATGTAATATCTGTGTAAATATAGAACTACCACATAAAACAATGCTATATTAAGCTACACTTAGCAACTAAAAAAAAAAGGAAAAAAGAATACATAAAAGTTTACCTTAGTATGGGCATCACTCCAGCAAGGTAGATTTTAATCTTATAAACCTAGTGTTTTAAATGTGTGTGAAATATTAATAAATAAATAAATAAATAAAATGAATATCCTTCAAAACTGGTAGTCAGGGAGGAGGGGCTGCCCGCTGGGTACCTTTCCCGGTTCCTCGGCGTAAGGCTTTGGCCTCTGATGGGCAGGTGGCGTGACTAGACTGGATTGTTTTTCGTCAAAAATCTTCTGTTTTTTTTTAATTTTGTTTTTCACAAAAAAATATATTCAAAAGTTGCTTATTTTCTCGTATTGAAAGATTATCCCACTTCAAGGATGTCACTAAATGAAATCTCACCCTGTATTTTCATGAATAAATAAATAAATCATTATTCCCCGTGATCCTTCTAATGTGTTGGATCATTTGGGACGAAAGGTGACGATTCAATCACATTTTCTTCAAAGAATCGCCATTTTCCTCATCTGATTATTTAAGCCCCTCGCGCGTCCATTCTCTCTCTGTTTCGTCTGTCACGTATTTGTGTGGGTGGGCTTGTTTCGTTTTATGTACTTTTCGCCAGGCGGAGCGTGTCTGACCTTCAGTAATAAATTACAGAAGGTTCTGCCGCGGAGAATCTTGCTGATACTTTGTATCAACAATAACTGTGTTGCTAGTTTCTGAAGGAGCCTGCGCTCATTTGATCATAATTTTCGCTAGTTTTTTTCTAGAGCTACTATTGATTAGCAAGATGTTTTTTCTACTGTAATGGTTTTTACACCACTGACCGACAAAAAAGGTGTGTAATGTGTTAACGGTTCATCTATGTATGTTTTCCGTTTCTTTATTCCATCATCTATACTAATCTATACTAATATTATAAAGAGGTAACGTTTGTGACGTTGTAGGAAGTAATCTCTGGATCTACTGAACCGATTTTGAAAATTCTTTTAACAATAGAAAGCCACGTTATTTGTGCCACGTATGCTATATACTAATCCGAAAAATGAAAAGACTTTTTCGTGGAGTCGGATTTGCAAAGTAAGTCTGAGAATAAACGGTCGAACGAAAATGTTTCTAACTAACGCTGCCTTAACGATGAGAGATATATGATTTAGTTCTAGAGAAAAGTTGTAGAGCTTGATAATGCCTACAAAAAAGTCAGCGACAACATATGTCTAACTTTTATATTTTAGTCACAAAAAGTAGTATTTTATATTTAAAAAATAATTTAATTCGTTAGGTCATGTTTATTGGTCATATTATGAACAATTATGAATTCTTATCAAAATAAGTAAATTTATCGTCTCACGTGTTTAAAAGCAAAGACTTTTCCCTTTTACTGCATATAATTTCCCTTTTACTGCATAAATAGTTGAAGAGATAATACGTTCACAAATAAGACACTCACAAGAAGACACTCACAAATAACGGTATTGTAGTCAAATTGGCATGCAAATAAATACATACATATGCAGTAAAAATATAACCCTTCTTTTGGCAGTCAGGAAATAAATCACAGCACTCAGTACTAACCGAATCACACTCATAATATCATCACAGGTAAAAAGTTTTACCGCCCGACGAAGTGGGCACGGGTCAGCTGGTAACTTGTACTTGAAGTGTGTGGTATTGTTAGAACCGTATGTCATCCCGAGTGTCAAAAGGGAGGTTAACTGTCCAAAAATCAAGTAAGTATATCGTTGTTTCAATGTCCAAATGTCAATATTTAACATAAATATATTGTGTTAAATGAAAGGCCTGATTGAGTACGTTCTGGAAATATACAAGTAACTATATGGATAATTACATAAATCACCATTATTTAATTAAAAACTAATAAAAATAATGATAAATACAATAGTTCGCTTTCTGCAACGGCAGTCGTGTTTTTTATTCTTTTTAATATTCGAAAAGCATTTTCACAATGTCCGGGTTATGCATACATTGTATTTTTCAAATAATAATTGTATATTCGTCCACGATAGTTCTAAACTATCTAATTGATAAATAATTGTCCAAATGTCCAAATGTCAATAACTTAAGGTAAATACATCGTGTTTATATCAAATGAAAGGTATGTTTAAGTAGATTCCGAATATATAAACAAAGAAATTCATTGTATAAAAACCGTGCTTTTTGCGCGAAGAAATTATTTCTGATAAGTTTAAGTACAATAGATATTTTTTTTCTGCCGGCGGTCGTGTTTTTTTAAAAAATATTTTAATGTTTTAAAATATGTATATTTATTCTAAATGTTACTTTTACTAAGTCCGACAGTATTCTAAGCATGGCAAATTATTAGACTATTATTGTGCAAAGCACTAGAAATATGAATACTGTATCTATCCATGAATCTAATTTGAGGCTTTGAATTATTCAGACTTAGAACAACCGATAGAGCATTTTTTTCATTCATATTATTTATTACGTAAGTGTATTTAACACTTTTTTACTTTAGTATTTATTACATAAATATTTGTTTTTCTACCTTTTGTTTTGTTTATGCGATGCAATCTTTAACGTGGCAACTTTTGCAATTATACAAACTTATTAATCCCATAATTGCTCTAAAGTCTGACCCGCTTTCCTTAAAACGATCTTAAGTCTTGGATCTCGCTTACACGATCGCAGGGGGGGGGGGGGGAGGGGGGGTAGGGGGGGGATTTAAAAGCCCTATCCGTGTTTCACATCTTTAGCGCGAAGCTAAGGAGAAGGATTATCGCCCTGACGTTTTTGGGCCATCATCAATCTTCTTGACCTCTTCGCAGCCTCACTGTGTTTATTTTATTTTCAGAGATCGTAGAGATATTATATTGTAAAGATACTTTTACATCAACTGGGGAGTTTAACTCGTAGAGTGTGTAGACAAAACTACCCGCATTTTTATAACATACTAGCTGTACCGAGCATGCGTTGCAATGCCACTCTAATAAATAATCATAGTCATAGTTTATTAATTCCAAATAGTACGTACTGTGGAGTAAATAGAATAATAATAATAATAATTTTATTCATTCAAAAACATAAATTTACAATTGTATTAGTTGCAGAATCTGCCTAACTAGGCCATAGCCCGTACCAAGGAAAACTCTATGTATGGCAAAGATTTATTCATGTGCTCATAATATTAAAATGAAAAATACAAAATATGGTAAAATAGAAAATGGATAAGCGAATGCAAATTAAACTATAATTATATTTAAAATATTGATATAGCATGGTCAAAAAAATAATATACTAGTATTTTTAAAAACATATTCAAACGAAACAAATTTACTATCCTATGAATAGCTTGCAATGCTTGCATTACAAATTAACAGAAATAACATGAACACGTTGATAGTAGAAAAAAAAATAATAAAGCTAATAATAATATAAGGGTAAGAAAAGTAATAATTAAATGAGTTGTTAATAAGGTTATTTGGATAGAGCAAAATAGAAGTATGAGAAATTGGATAATAATATTTACCTAATATGATATAATATAATAGTATGTTATAATATTAATATAATAATCATTTAATACAGTAGGATGACAG